>VWPW01021825.1:9855-81360 GCA_013389825.1 Crypturellus undulatus
CCTTCCCTTCCCTTTCCTCTTTTCCTTCCCTTTGCTTCCCTTCTTTTCCTTCCCTTTGCTTCCCTTCTTTTCCTTTTCCTTTTTTCCTTTCCCTCCCACTTTTCCTCTTCTTTTTCCTTTTCCTTTTTCTTCTTTTCCTTTTCCTCTTTCCCTTTGACTTTCCCTTTCCCTTTGCCTTTCCCTTCCAGTATTTTACTTGGTAATCTAATCGCATATGATTTAAATCAATATAAAATTCAAATACTTTTGTGCCACCTGTTGGATTTTACCACTAATTACATGTAGCTGGAAACATACTCCAGTATCCAGTGTATTATTGTTTTTAGCATAAATGTACCGTACGCTCAGCTTCCTTAAGAAAATGCCCCATCGTTTGCTATTTACAAATACATTTTTTTTCTCTAGATAGAAAAAGGCATTATTCTGGGTAAAAGACTAAATAATGAAAACATGGTCTGACATGGGAAGAATTCTTAAAGATAATGCAATATTATTGCAAATGATTGCTAAGCAGAAAGTCCAAACCGATAGCCTGTGGCATGGAAATAGGGGACTCTCAGGACACAAAACTATTCACAAATCTGATGATACTATAGGCCAGTAAAAAGAGTAATACACCAGGCCTGTGTTTTCCTCATGCCTGTGAATATGCAAACCAGTACCAATACTACTGGTAAAGACTATTGAACATGGACAATCATACAACATAAAGCATGCTAAATGTTACACGTTTGATGCTCCCAAGAAATAACTGTCTGACTCTTTTCCAATAGCTGTCAGCAATGTCAGGACACATTGTTTTTGTATAAGAATATCTTGATTTTCTTTCACATTACAGTGGTCAGAATTACTTATTATGGTGATTTTGGAATGCATAGGTATGCACTTCTATGAGAATCTGTATACTCAAAACTGAACACTTTTATCCAGATTTCACTAGAAAAAAAAACCACATAAGCTGTGGGTTATCAGCTTATCCCTTTTTCCGTCTCTAGGTATAATTATACCTCAGATAATTTATTGCTTTCTGAGATTGGGAAGTATGTAAGCATGTACAGAAATGCAGGTGTTCTTGGAGAGAGTGTAGTACACTCTCCCAGATGCTGCTTCCCAGCTCCTTCCCACGTGCTGCTAACCTAAACACATGATCTCACTGTCATCTATTCAAGGGCAAAACGTCCTGCCGCCAGTACTACTTGTCATGAAATGAGGCTGCCAACACTCCAAGAACAAGAAAAGAACCCATAAGAGTTCTTATGCAGTTCATCAATACACGACCACAACAGTAGTAGTAGATTACAGTGTAACTAATTGCCACGGTTCATTCAATTTTCATGTTTTTCCATTATTTTCCTATTTTTAGGTATAAAATTCATAGTACTAGTAACCCAAGGTATGGGAAGTTAGGATTTTTGCAACTTTTTTACAAATTCACCCATCTTTGTAGTACATATTTTTCTACAGTTTATTCTACTTTAACATTAAAATGCAAAAGTATAAACTGAGATCTTCAAAACCCGCCTGGATGCCACCCTGTGCCACATGCTCTAGGTGTCCCTGCTGGAGCAGGGGGATTGGACTAGATGGTCTCTAGAGGTCCCTGTCAACCTGAACCATTCTGTGATTTTGCAATATGAAAGTATTGCTAAATGAAAACATATAACTGTTTTCTAGACTATTTATGTTTGTGACCTAAAAAAATAGCAAAAATTTAATACAAAAAATAAAAAATAAACCATACCGTACCATGATTGGTACTTTTTCCAAGTTCCATGCTGACATCTATCCCTCCATTTCTCAGAAGACTTTAGTGATAAATTACTTAAATGTTCTCTTAGGAAGCAATATCTTTAAATTGACCCCAATGATCCCTATTTTATCTGCTTTGGATTTTATGATTGCTCAGACCCAAACTTTTCCCTAGTCTTGTGAGGAAAATTTTCTACTGTTTGAACACTCACAAATGGCCATTAAATGTGCAAAATGAGAGTAAAATACACCAAGCAAAATTAAAGTGTTTACACATGAGTATTTTGCTCTTGGCAAGTGCATAAGTGACTTCACAAGACGCAAGTCAGTGCGCATTACACATTACACATTGTCTTTTTAGACCAGTTCATAGGCAACATGAGCACGTCCTGGGGCCCCAACACAATGGCTGTTCTGCTTATAGTTTCGGAAGACTCATAAATAGTATCTCAGGGTTTAGTTCCTAATGTGGTAAAAAATATGATGGCTTTGGAGTAAACTGAAGCCCAGTTATTTCAGAAATGCACAACTGAGTTCTCTACTTTCATTCCCATCAATATTCCTCTCATGTGGATTATATTATTTGTTTTGAATTTATTGCTACATATTAAAATAAGCCAAGAAGCAGGGAAAACACAATCTTAGACCAAGTGAGATCTTTCCTGTAGTAAAAAAAAAAATGAAAAAAGAATCTGTTCACATTTTACCAGATCTTAACAAAAAAAAATGAAATGTCATGTAGTTTAATTTGTGATTAACAGATTAAGAAGAGAACTTCAACCAAGGAGTAAACACAGACTTTTCTAATAATATTTCTTAACAAATCCAGCTATATTAATAAACTTCCTTCATGTAGACAAGTTTAGGAGAACTGGGGAAGTGTCATTGCCAATATTTCTATGAAGAAAGGAAAAGGAAATGTAAAAGACTGTATATTTTCCTAGACTAAAGATTATCTTCACAGAAACTTTTATCATGAGGTGAATTTTTGCACAGTGACACCTAATCCTAAATAAATCTATCTTTCTTTCTTTCTCTCCTTCTTTTTTTTCTTTTTTTTATTTCTTCCTTAACCACAAATTGTGGGTTTTCATCCTGGACTAATCCCCCCATTTGTGAGGAAAAAAAGTGGTGACTTAAGAGTAATTGTTACAAGTGTTCAAATCGGATACTGATCAGTCACTCCTGTTTTATAGTGCCACTGGATGCTGCTAAAGCTGTTGCTAGCATTAAATATCTCCCTTTTGACTTTCAAGTAATGTGTATGTGGTTAAAAGTCAATTAGAGAATAGTGGTATGATTTGGTGGTGCAAGACAAGTGACAGCATTTACAGTGTCATTAAAAATATACTCACTATACAGACTGAAATGAGGACTTTCTGTCCTTAGTCATGCATGGAGTCAGTGTAGTTATCCAATTGATATTTACAAGAATTAATATGTAAAGCTAACCTCCTCACTGTGAATTTTCTAAGACTGTCTCTTCAAAGCAAGCTCTTTTTTTCAGATGTTCAAAATTTGCAATGACCAACTCTCCATTTAGGTGAAAGGAACTGCTGTTCTCCATGGCCAAACAATTTGATCCCATCCTGCAACTTTGCTCTAACTAGCTTTAACCTGAAGGTCATACTCTTCCCTTCAGTTCACACTAGCAGAATATAGCTGCTAGTTTCAGCAGGAAACAAGCAATTTACCTGCCAAATCATAAAACAGTATTTTGTGATATAAAGAAACTTTGGATTCTGCCAATGTGCCAATCAGTAAACGGTGTACAATGAGTCATCAAAGAAATATTCAAGGGCATGGAAAAATAATCTAGATTCTGCCAATCAGTCAAAGATTGCCTGAAGAACCGCGGAATACATTCAGAGACAAGTAAAAAATTTCTTGGCTTTGCCAAGATGCTGGGCCAATCAATCACAGTACAGCTGATGAATCATGAAACGCATTCTGCAGCGTGTCAGCACACATACACAGTTGGCACAGCTATCATCATCCTGAGTTTGTCTTGCCGTTAAATTGACTAAAGGTGAGTTATAGTACTGCTGTTTCTCCCACCTACTGACCTCCACAACCAGCCACTCTTCAATCCTCCTACCCTTGTTCTTAGTTAAAAGTGAAGACTCTAGACAAAGGTTCAACAAGATTGCAAACACAGCTTTTATGTCAGATAGGTTGTTAACATGCCCCTGAAGCTGTTGAACACATATTCTGACAAGAGAACAGATGCCTATATGAGTGGTATTCTCTTCAAAGTTTTCCATGTTATTTGCAAGGATATTTATAAGAAGTAAATAAATTTAGATCACTGTCCAATTGCTATTTTTTTTTACTTAAGGAACGCCTATGTCCTCTGGTGATTCATTACACTGGGAAAAGGGAGGGAGAGTACAATGGCACTATTATCATTGTTACTATTCTCTTAGCTCAGGAAAAAATCATTCAGAACAAAATATTTCTCCAATGGGACAACTAAAATTTTCAGCAGTTTGTATCAAAATCATCTTGATGAAATTGTTAGCTGCAAGTCTCTTCTCCTAGGTCTTAAATCCAGATGCTGTCACAAACATTTCCATTCAACTTTTGAAAGGCTGCATTTTCTCCAATTTGACTGAGTGTTTATCTTGCTTAATATTCTGTAGGCAATATGAGGTCTTTTATTTTTTTTAAAGAAATGCATTTTAGAAAAAGCAGCTTTTTTATCAAATCCTAACCCTTGTAGCATTAAGGTACTCCTTATTGTGCCCATCTGCCCAATGATCAAGCTATGCCAAGGCAGACCCTATTTGTCACCCCAACAAAAATGATACTTCCATAAGTGACAACAACAGTCATTTTCTTCCAAACTTTGTTTGGAGCATTCTTTACCACATTTCTCCACCTTCTCAAGAAACGCTATAGTCACAAAGCTGTGCGATATACTGGCATAAGGTTTCTTTAGCTTCTGTGGTGATAGTTGTTCCATGTTAATGTGAAGTATTTAATTGACTGATATTATAAACTGGGTTCTGCTTCTCAGACAGTATGCTGTCCAGTTCACTATGAAGTCGTTAACTCAGTCACCATATCATTGAACGAGTTTTTCAAACTTTTGTAATGACCATTCAGCATTCAGGAAGAAGAAGGCAGATTCCTACTTTATGAATTTGAAACATCCTAACTTGTGTGAGATTTAATTAAACCGTATTGTTCTGCCATGTGCAAAATGATAATTAATTTGATAGAATATTTGATGTTTATGCCATAAGTAAGGAAATTCATTAATATACTCATAGGAGAAAATAAAGAAAAAAAAGAGTTTTCAGGACATTTTATATGATTGCTGTTACTTCCCAGTATCCAGTGTTAATTTATTTTCTGGTGGTCAGTAGCACCCTTATTATTATTCAGAAACTGGTATTGGTGGTGGCAATAGGACAACGAGCAATTTAAGTTATAAAAACTACCATTTACAAAGGATTATTCCTTAAATGTAAGTTTATAACTACCATCAACTTCTGTTGTTGTCAAGGTGATGACATTCACATTGCAAGGCTGCATCTATAAATGCACCACTATTGAAATAAGTGACTGGGAAGGATCATAAGTCCTGTAAAAAACTGTAAGTGCATATATATATATATGTTAATGTATATCCAGAACAGGTGTGTATATATGACAGAGACAGAAGGTTTTCAGAAATTAAGGGTTAGTGATCATCATTCTTGTTAATAATTATTCACCATTGAGGTCTTCCAAAACTTTTATGCATTGTCCTGTCTCAAGTTTAAAAAAAAATTTGATAGGAATAATTTTGGAGACTAAATAATGATGAAGAATTTGCACAGAAAATGTAACTCATCAGTCTTCAGTTTCAATAGCACTTTACTTTTTGATAAAATACTTTAAAAAGTATATTCCTTCATCCAGCGTTCAGAGTATTGGCTAATCAATGTAAATCATCACAACTGTCTCAATGGATATTATCAAAGAATAACCCCCCTGGGGTTAATTATTAAAAAGAGCAGATACTTTTCCTACTGTGGTCATTGCTGTCCACCCCTTTATTTCAAGGTGTGTCATGCCACATTAAATGTCTGCCTTTTTTACTCATGCTCCACTGAATTACGCTGAACGGGAGGCAGAAAAAATGACTGTAATATCTAAAAAGTAAAGACCTAAACCAATTCTCTTCAAGATGAAGGCCTCCATTAAAGAAGGCTTACAGCTCAGAAATAAAACAGATTTGTCAAGCACTGCATGTAAGAATCAACTCTAAGAAATAAACGATAGAAGTTCTGTCACTTTTGATCGACCTTAGCGTACCTCCCCTGCTAGCTCTATCGGTACATTGTTGAATGTATTAGAAGAGAAAAAGTTAGTTTCTCATTTTGAAACTTTTACTTCTCTAATATTGTGCTCTCTGATATTTCTGCGGGGCTCTTATGTCTCTGTGATGTAAAAGCCTCATACAGATGAGAAGGTGTTTAAATACTGATCTGATATAAAAGGATGTATTTGAATTCCTAATGAAATGAAATAAAAGCTTGAAACAAATAAATGGTAGAGATCCAGTCCCTCCTCCAAAAAAGTCAAATTCTGATACTTTTCACTTAACTACATGAACTTATGATTTAAAGGCTTGTTTTTGTTTTCTTAGCTGATAGACTCAAACTGTGCCCAGCTCTTCCATAGAAAAAGGAAAATAAATGTGGGGACCCTTTTATGACTCAGAAGGACTGTACTCTTCTTATTCCCTAGACAGGGGTCAGTGAAACCTGAGCCTCAGTTTATAGCTTAGCACTCACCATCTTGCTTTCCTGTGAAATATATAAATATTATGTTAAATATACATGTACAAACATATAAATTAAATATATACTTGTATTCACACAGACACAGACAAAGTGTAAGATATTTTTGATTCAGGCAACAGTTACAGAAATAAATAATATTTTTTAAAAAGTTCTAAATCATATTTCAGCTGCAACTGAAACTCTTTGTATCTTGTCCTATGCATCATTTATATTTCATATATTTGACAGTTGCTCTTATATATACTCATATATTCATATATATACTCTCTCTTCAGACATTTGTTCTTTAAGAATAAATTACCCCAGGTGGTTCAGCTTCTCCTCAGAACTGGTATTTCCTAGTACTAAAAACTGGACAACTTAATCTTGCTGATATTGTGTACATATAAATAGACTACGTTTATTTACATACTATGGCACAGTTTGTCATGCCAATGAGATGTTTGCCTTCCCTTGCAGTACCCTGTCATTGTTACATAACCAATTTGTCTCATTTATATTGCTACCCCCAGTCCAATCTCAGTTTATTGGGGTGATAAATTCTTGAAGTAACAGCACAGTTAGGACCAGTTTAGCACACGTAAGCCCCACAGATAGAATTTTCACCACTTTCTGGATTTATTCAGCTGAAAGAGTGAAACAATGTTCTTCTAACTTGATACCTGTATCTGGAATAGGCATCCAGAATGCCTTTGTAGTGCATGGCAATAAAGAGACATTTCTGTGGTACAGTTCATCTCGCTCTGATGTACACATCCCAACTATTTTAAATGAATACATATCTAATTAAAAATTCTAATTCAGTGTGAGTAAGTAAAATTGGGAAAGAAGGAGAACAGGTTTATTAGGGCAGATGGAGAAAATTCTTAAAAGGAGAAGAAGGCATTAGGGAAAAGACAAGTAACAGAAGTAGACATAAATTATAGAGACTTTTTTTTTTAAGAAGTGCTTGATTCAGTGGTAAGATCCAGAAAACAATGAGTGTATCCAAGTGGAGAAGATTCAAAGAGTGAAAATAGGCTATAAAAATTCTAAGAATAGATTCCCTAAATACTGAGGATTTTTCAGCTACTCGGCTGTTTAAGTTGAGAACTTCTCAATTACTTCTATTGAGAAGTAATGCTTTCAGTTAAGAAATGAAGATGTGTGCCGGAGAAGAAAATCACTTTGTAGTAGAGGAAATCTGGGAAGGTCATAGAACTTACACAGTGATGCAGGAAAAAGAAATAAAGAATGTATGCATGTGAGAAGCAAAATTTGGGAATTTGATATGGAAATGTGAGAAGGAGGCGAAAGTAGAGAATGGAGGAGAAAATGGATCACTAGGTAATTCACCTAGCAATCTCGCGATTCACCTAGAAAGGCATCAGAATAAAGGGAAAAGAAAAGTATGGAAGAAGAGGAAGGGAAATGAAAAGCAGAAAAGGCAATCACAAAGCAATAGGACACAGAAAAGCCAATCAAATAAGGATTATTTTACCTACCTTTAGGGAAAACTACACTAGGGAAACATTACATGTAATTAAACTGAAAATATGTTTTTTCATTCAGTTTTTCTTTACCTGAGAAACAAAGAAATAAATGTATTACAGGAATGTTTTTGTACTTGTTCATCTTAAAATTATCACAGAACAACATTTAGCATTATGATAAATCTTTTGCAAGATGTACAAAGCAAATGTTTTAAGTTTTCCTTTCAAACTAGTGCTTAAATAAGTTAAAATGATAGAAAAAAATATGAAACCACTGTAAAAAATATTTTGAGTTCTATGCTTTCATCACTTTAAACACCCTACCTGGAGGTTTTTCTTCACTCATCTCATGCACAGAAGAAATTGGCCCAAGAAAAGAAACATTCCTGAATAATGGGAAGCAACATGTGTGTGTTTCTAAAAACAAAGAAACTCTTTGAACACCCTCCAAAAAATCTAAGTATATGCACACATTCTTCCAGCTAAAAAAAGAGCTAGCACTTACTGTCTTCCTACATGTTGCTTTATTTTTTTTTAGACATTTGTGTTACTTCTGCTCTGATTGTGTTCATTAGGAATAGTTTTACTTCTGTGCTCCTCTCCCCCATCCCTAACCTCCATGGATCTTAGGGATGAATTGTGCCTCAGGGAGCCAAGATTTTTTTCTAGAAATCCTGTTAGGTGGGAAAAGGATATTTTCTACTTTTTAGCTCATTATGACATATCTTAATCCTGTCATGCTAGATCCCATCTTGTGGTGCAGCCCATGCAGGTAGAAAGGAACGAGGATAAGGGCAGTCCTTTACACCTTGTTCCCCACACTTGGTATTCTTAACATCTGAAAAAGTAGAAAGGAATAACTTAAAACTTGAAGAGTTTGCACTTACTTATAAGAAAGATGAAGAAGGTATTTGCTGTTGTGCTTTCTTCTTTTCCCTTACAGCCATTTCACATTTCTGGTTTCACCAACAGTAAGATTGAATGGCTCTTGGGAACAGAAGTAATGCCCAATATATTTTCTGGTAATACGTTTTAAATACCATTTTACCTAATCAGATATTAAGTGGTAAAATGTTACATAAGAACCAATTTCAACAGATCTACTGATAAGTAACAGTAAAGGATCGGACTGTGGAACCTAATTTCACATGGGTCAAACTCAAGTGTCCCGACAAAAGATACTTAAGACACAAATATTCCTTAAAAATACTTCAAAATTTTATTATGAAACTAAAACAATTATGCAATGGAGATCTCTAGAAACATCATGGAAGCTGCATTTCTTGTCACTTACTATTTAAGCCAGAGATGTTTTGCAAATGTCCATGAGAAAGACATTTGAAAAAAAAACATTGAAATGAATCACTTTTATCTCTTTATCTTAGACACTCTTTTATAGTAGTACAGTAAAAGTTAAAGCTAATAGAAAGCAACAGTGGAGATCTCAAACATATTGACAGTCAAGGATGAAAATTGGGAAGGTATTGTGAAGAATCTGAAGGCTGAATGACCTTCATTTCACAAACATGAAGTGAATGATGTAGCAAGATTAACCACTTTTATAGCACAGTGATCTTAAATTTTACTTGAAAGGCATAGGTATTTACACTGAAAATTCCAGGATAAAGAAATCCTGTGAGTCAGGGTCAGGTTTGGGGTGAGGGGAGGGAGAGGAATGACCAGTCAGGTAAAGTATATTTTACATGCACAGCACTGTCTTTTTCTTCATTTAGTTCACATCAAATGCAGTAAGACTGCTTAAAAAATTAAACATTTCTTTGTGTAATTGTACATCCTAGTATCCATCTTTTGGTCCTAAAGTAAAACAGTACAAGATCTGCTCATTATCTTAAGTGTTCTCATCATTCTCATATGCTTGGATATACTTTTCCTTTTTAGTAAATAGTTTTAGAAGTATTTTTGCTCCAGATCAGGTCTTCATGTTCTTATTTATTAACATTTTCTGTTTTCTTTGTTGTTTTTACTTGTATGTATTAAATAACCATAACCATACCCTTGTTTCTCCAGCTCTTCCTTTTTTGTAAGGATCTTTAACAGAACCAAGTCACGCAGCTATTTGTAAGCACAAACTTGTCAATTTTACCCACTAACAGATCACCAGCTTCTGTCTTCTTGTTAAATGCATCATATATTCCCAGTAACACAGTTGTTTGGGTTCTACGAGGAACTTGGGATACTCCTTCAGGGTAGAAGTGGTACTCAGCTCATCAAAAAAACAGAGCACATACTCCTTGCTTTTCTTAGTTCCCACTGTCACCTGCCCATCAGTGGAGAGAGGTGACAGCAACTCTTTCCCTGAATTTCCTGTGTGTCACGAGAAGATGTAGCACAGGAGATGTGCTCAGAAGTACTAGATAAGCCAGAATCTGATCTGCTGCATTCTCCCTCTGCTGCAACTGCGCTTCACTTTCTGGTTCTTCAACAGCTTATAACTTGCTGTCAAGGTGCCTAGCTTAAAGTGAAGAAGGCAGCACCGGCCCCTTATAGAAACAGGCTCTCATGAATTTCCAATTTTGACAGCTCTTCCGGTTACTGTTATCAACTGCCTAGTTAGATAAAGTGTCTAAACATGAGGAGTGTTCTGCAACAAAATCTGGGATATAGCCTTCTACAGGCCTGTCCAAACATTGTTCAATATAGATAAACTGTTAGCATCCAGAAGATTCAGTATCAGGAACTTCACATTTTAATTCTGTCATACAAGGACATCTCCTGTTTGTGTCAAACTTACTACCTGGTGGTTTTCACTCCTAAGTGTTACACAGAAGGAAAAAAAAAAAAAGAAAAGAGAGGAAAGGCAGTCCCCTTTCTACTCTCTTCATGACATTCCTGATTTATTGTGTATGTTTTATACCTCCTCAGCCAACTCTCTAGTCTGTTTAGTGGTTCCTGAGTGATGGAGAAACCAATCCATACTTTTGATTGTACATGTTGTTCTTGTGCAAGCCTTGAGTCATTTTCTTTTTGAGATGGAGACACTGAAAGTGCACAGAGTGTTCATAGTGTGTACATGCCTCAGGGATTCATTACCATCAGAGATGGTGGCAGAATTATGTTGGTTTTCTCTTTTGTTTTGTATTAATTTGCCTAGAATCCCTAACATTCAACTTGTGGTTTTTTAACTGCTCTTGAATTAGTACATTTAATTCACATTTTCAAAGACTATACACCAAACTCCCAACATCTGGTTTCTGGATAGTAATAGTCAATTCAGGAGCCATTATCATATATGAAGAATTAGGATTATATTTACCATCTGTGCTAAATATAATCTCCATTTGTTTAGTAACTCGATACCATGAGATATTTATGCATCTTTTTCCAACTGACTTTTCATTTCACTACTATGAATGACTTAATATCAGCAGAAAATTTCACCACAAAATTGTGAACCTTTCTAGAGCATTTGTGGATATATCGTAGGGCATAAGCTCAGCTACATTATTTTGTCTCCAGGAGTAGAAGAAAACATAGACAAGGAAAGGATAAAATCATTTAAAGGACAATTGTAGCCAATATTCATATTTAAAAAGATGAAGGATATCTGATTTCCAATTAAGACAACTTCTGGTTGGGAAGCAGAGTCCTGCAGGAAATAAAATCGGTTTTGCCATTATAACCTAAGACAAAAATATCATCTTCTGGCACTGGCTTTGGTAGAAATGACAGAACAGATGTATGTGTAGGTTAACAATTCTTAAATAGTTGAGAAAATAATCTGAAAGTAAACATCCTGTATATAGGAAATGGTTACAATCTGCTTTAAATGGCCTCTAAAGGGAATTGCCATGTTGCCTACCGTATAGACAGTGCTTGTTAGATGACTTTCTCAGTAAGACCCAGTAGATAGAAGATCTAATTGATACTCTCAAAAAAATCTGTTGCCACATTTCTAAGCGTAGTAACCATTCACAAAGCATTGAAATCTCTGCATCTGGCAAAACCTCCCTCTGACCCATGAAATTGCTGGTTCAAACATTTCACTTGCAAGAATCAACTGAGAGCTGATTTTAAAAGTCTTGTTCCAACTGCAGTGCTCTCTCCAAACTAAAGATGAGAAAGTTTTACTCAAAAAATAGCAAACTCCAAGTCAAAATGTGCCTCACATGCTGTTTTGTTTATCTGTTTGTTTGTTTCTCATTAGCTGATCAGATATTTTTTGACTTGTATGTGTTTAATTTGTGATGGACACCAGAGTGGTAACTCTGAAATCTTTGCATCATTCACTTTGCAGATAGAATACTGCCAGGAAAAAGCAAGATTTCAAATGATGAGATGTCAAATTTTTAGCCTTGCTCCTGAAAATCCACTCAGGGTGACAAATTAATTCATTTTCCTTGCCAATGCAGTCATTGTCTTCTCCATGGAGACGGTCAATAAGTGCCAATTGTGATGCTTAAAATTGTAATGTTTTGTGAAACACTTGGCTTGCTTGCTGACAGCAAGGAATGAGAAGTGGGGGTGAAAAAAAGCACCTGGAATATTGTCCCATCCAGAACTAGTACATTCTTACACTCAGGAATAATTTCCATGCTGAAATGGCAAATAATAAACTCTCACAACTATGTTAAGAGTCACCATGCAGAGGTGGCAGAAGATAACTATATAAAGAAGGAAAGGCATCTTTTAGATGACAGGACTATCAGGATAAAACAATCACTTCCAAAAATTTTACTGAGTTGAATTTTGCAAAGACTATTCAAGACAATAATTCCTTAGCTATATGAATTAAAAAAAAAAAAAAGTGAAGATGGTTTTCTTGAATTAAATTATAGAGAGGCAGAGACTAAACATAGCCCAGATATGGCCCCAAACTAAATCAGCAATCAATTTTCAAAAATGATAAAGATTGACAACATAGTGGGATGGCTAAAAGAATCAGAGCTCTGGAGACTGAAATCATCTCAAGTAGAAAAAAGCATGAAAGATTTAAATGAACTCTAAACAGGGACAAGAGTGGGAAAAGAAGAAATATGACTGGATAATCTCCACCCATTCTGAGAAAAATGGCACTCAGAATTCACAATTGCAGCTGCCAAGTGTGTTCAGCATAACAGCATTTTTTTAAGTACAATATATGCAATGTATGTGTTTGTGTAGGAAGGGGAGAAGTGGCCAGACAAATCTATGTTCATTAGTATTATTGCCATAATACCTTAGGCATTATATCAGATTTTTGAAGTAACTAGCAACTAAAAATATGGATATAAACAGCATAAGAGATAAAATGCTATAAGAATTTAGCAAAGGTAGAGCGTATCATATTAACTGCTTTAAATAGAGAGCTGATCTTTTAAAAAAGAAAAAGGGAATGAAATACATCATACTAGAAAATTTTTGGCACATCTTAGCATGAGAAATTATTAAGAACATGGGAAAAGAGAACAATAAGTATGAAAACTGTAAACTAAATGAAGTACTAGGTAAGATGACGAATGCAATTAGTAGAAAGAAGATGTATCTGTCTATAGGAAGGATTAGTATTTCTTTATAGATTGTGCTATGGATAGTCTTTTCTATTTGTCTAGCATTTTCATTAATTGTCTTGGCAAGGGATGAGAGGGTAAGCTTATTAGATGTACTCATGACAAATGTGGAGAAGATGTGTCAATAAGGAAGAGAATCAGGATTCTCTAGGAGAATTACATGAATAAAATCAAAATTCAATAATGCAGAGTTATAGTGAGTCATTTAATAGCTAATGAAAATACTTCTTACTAGGAGCTGATCATTTAGAAATGAGTGAGAAGAAATACCTGGGTGTACAAGGCAATCATGGTACCTAATTTAGGAACATGAGTCACCTGAATAAAAGAGAAATGCAACCGCAGCATGTTCTGGTCGTCATGCTACTGATACAGGCAATGATAAGTAAATATTTGTCAAATCAGAGATGTTCCAGGTATAAATGACAGTAATTTTTCAGTGAAATCAGGTTTTGCTAGCAAATTTTTACTTGCTAACAAACTTTAACAGTGCCACACCATGAGACCACAGTCCTAGAGTCTCAACAGCATATCCTCAGGGCAGCTTTGAGGGCAACCCCAAGGCTGCATGAGCCTTGGAGCTTCCCTAGAGGCAGAGGGTTCCCCATTGAGCCAGTTGTCTGAAAGTCCCTAAAAACTGTGCTGGTATCTGTACTCCCAGGGTGTGCATATATCAGAATCTGAACCTCTGCTGTTCCTTCTCTCCAAAGGGTCCGAGAGTGTTGCCGAAATGCAGTAGGCAATCCAGTGCCAAGGGAGTTTGCACCATAGAGGTGTACTGGATCTACAGAAAAGACTAGAAACTGAGGCAGTAGTTTGATGTAGTTCAGTCCTCATTCACATAAAAGGGCTTCAAAGGTGAAGTGCTGTTTTTGATCCCCATACAATCTATGTATGATTTGGTTTTGGTGAATTCTTTATCCAAAAATCTCCAGTTATAGGCAATTCTTATTGCCAAAAGTATAGATAACACTAGAATAGCTCTTAGAATGATCTGCTGCTCCTAGGAATTGCTACACATTACCTGCTAAATTATATGGCTAAATGATATTATCAAAATTTGTCCATATGGTTCAAAGTGAAGAACTCATTCTTAACATAAGTAGTGATTTTCTTTTCTTTTTTTTTTTTTCCCCTCAATAAATCAGGTGACCAGTCCTCAGTCATTTGCAATGTTTTATAACTTACTGTCACTGAAGTGTTTAGTGGTTTTGGTTCCGTGCCAATCTCTGAGAGATGCTATCTCTGCTAACTTGAAAACTAGTTTCTTCAAACAGTAAGATGAATCTTCTCTGTAGAGTGCTAGTTTCCTCTTGCCAATTCCTGTCTCACAAAGGCTGCATTTTAGCAATCTCCTTTTGTCTGTCTCCCATTTTAAGCTACCTAATCACTGTCCATCTCCCTAAAACATATTTGCAAGGGTATTGGACAACAAAGCTAGTTCTTGCTCACAGAAGGGGTTCTGATAGTATCTTACAATCAAATCTGCTGATTAGCATTGCTCATTATCTACCACTGGGCAGTGATATTGTTTGTCTCACATATGGGGCTGTATTTAAGAAAACTTCTCTGGTTCAATGCAGGTGCTGGGAGTCTCAGCTCTGGGGTATCTGTGCCATCTTCAGCATCTTGGTTCTTGGTTTAAAGAATTTTTTTTTTTATATTTCTCATTCTCAGTGGAGACTCAGTGCTTGTCAAGAATTTTTTTTTTTTTGTCTCATTTATCAGTCAAGTAACTATCTTCAGCACTGAAATGTATTTTTCCCATCATTTTTCATAGAAGATACCTAGCATTCCTCAAAACATATGTCTCTATCCTGTAGGATTTTTCCTTCATGGAAACCTGCAGTAATTCCGTGGCCTGATGATCTATGGGAGGGAGCTAATTTCTCACTATTCCTTTGGCTGCATATGACTTTTCTGCTTTTTTTCTGTCCCCTGCTGACCAATGGATTCACCACTGCATTGGAGTCAGAAGGTCCAAAGGTCAACGACATGGATATCTCTGTATCCTTCCTAGGGTATCAGTTTTACTCTCTAATCAAAACTAGGAGTGTTAACTCAGGCAGTTGAGCTGTGAATTTTTTTTTCTTTTATTTTGCACCTCTTTTAGAACAAAGAGGATGGGTGAAATGGGCAGAAAAGCACTGTAGCAGCTTAAATGGCAGAGCTAAAATATTCCTTTCTATACTTCTTTAATGTCCAACAGCAATAGTGAGGTGATATTCATTTTGTTTTAAAGACAAAGCTTTGTATGCGCTGGAAAATTAACCTGAACCACAGCATCATACAGTGGGCAATATCAAAAAAAGCTTTTTACTAGAAGAGATATAGCTAGTGGAGTAAGTAATTCATAACATTCCTTTAGAGAAAGCACATAGCCTTCTAACACCTAATCATATACAGCGAAATAATTTTAAAAGGACTTGTTTTAATATTAGTCCTTTGTCCAGATTTAGCACAAGTTTTGCTTTTCAGAAACAGGATTTAAAATGAAGCCCACATTGGGAAGGAAAATCATATGGTGCTATTGAAAAAAAAAAAAACAACAATGGGAACAACTAAGAAAAAAAAAACTTAAATTCATTGTTAATTTCATCCTAGGAGCAGATGTTACAAAGCGTTAATCATTTTAAGCTAGACTGAGCATTGAACTCACATGTAGAGTTGCACAGGTAGTATCAACAAAATACTTTTTTTTTTCCACTCAGAAATACAAAATTCATAAAACTAAGACTGTTTTTCCAGAAGTGTTTTGATTTCAACATTTTTCCTTTGTACTTGAGATTAAATTTCTAATCCAAGTGATAGAGAAGCAGAAGCTAGTCCCTGAGTCATTGTTGGATTGGAAAGTGGAAGCCACACGCCTAAGTTCTTGTCTATATCAGACAGAAAGAACTGCACTGTGGAGCAAGGATTTCATCTGACATGGATGCCTCCAGTATTGATATTCTGAGGATAGCTGTTCTGTAGACTTTTTACCAAGGATTATATTATGTTCCATCACAGAATGAAAACAAATTTCCAAATCTTCCTATTTTTTTTCCTGAACTTGAATTCTCATTTTCCAACTAGCTCTGCAATCACATGGGTCCATCTGATATTTTAGTGCCAATCTTACACATGTCATAAGCAGACTCTGTAGCTACAGAATGAATTATTTATATGAAGGGAGTGAATCCCAGAACATGGCAAGTTTCCTGCATGAATACTTTTGTGCCTCTCATTTATCACACACTTCATTCCATATTCGGTTTTTGTCAGATTGAGAGTGAAGGCCCAAAACCACTGCATAGCTAGACTGCCCCAATAAGAGCATCTGCTTTTCCCCATTTTTAACAGAGCCCAGAGAAGCAAGTAAAAATACAACATTGCTCTACAGGGAGAGTTTTATTACCCACATTGTATGTGCCATGTGCCTGTGTTCGCAGTCAAGTAGGGAAGTAGGGAAGACTTCTCCATTCTTCACAAGTTAGCTCATGAGTAGGGTAAGCTTTGGCACATGGACCCAATTTGCCTGAACTCCATGCTGTGATTTATATAGGTCCTTTGTGACTATAGAGAGAGTAAATGGAGTACCCTTTTTATTTCCATGAATAAATAAATGGGAAGGCAGCCTTTATTACTTATTTTAATTTTCCTCTCAATTATCAAAAGTGTTTCTGCCTATTCCTCTAAAATTTGCCGATTTATTGCTCAGAGCGCGAATAGGGGTGCATTGTCACCAGGAAGCTCTAAGACGTCAAGTCAGTTCTACATAGCACAGAGTGACTGTACACTGGAATTTCAATTGCAGGATTTTCCAAAACTACAAATCAGCAACACTCTGAAAAAATCAGGAAGACTTATGATCTATGGAAATAGGCCTTAATGGCCTTATGCTTAAGGAGCATATTTACAGAAAGCAGTCTTGGGGCATAGATACAAATTATTGGCTAGGATACCTCCTTCTAGATTTGCAGCACGAGAAACAAAGCAGCAAATGCAGAAGAGGAATCAGTCTATTTGTAATTAGGTCGAAAGGGCACATCTGTAATCGCGAGCCTACAGCTCCTCCCCTTGGATGCTCCTCCCCGCCTCCAGACTCTGGCTCCAGGTTTTAGATGCGTTTCACCATGAGCTCCGCAACCTGTTGCCGGCCATGGCCCTGCTGCGTCTCCAGGAGGCTCTGAGTGTTTTTTCTGCTGCAGCTGGCAGGAGCAAAGCCTTCTGGGATAATTAGTGCTGCTTCAATTGGACAGGTAGCGGATGGGAAATAAACAGGTTCAAGAGCTCTGGGGACATCCGTGTTGCTGTAGGCAGGGAGGCAGCAGAAAATAAATATAGCTAAGCAGTTGGAAAAATATTTATTTATTTATGTTTCTTGCCTTTTGAGATGTGAGATGAGGGCCAGCTCAAAAGTGAATTCAGTTTTCTAAGCAGTTGCCAATTTTCTCCAGTCCTTGAAAACACTGTCCCACACAAATCCATGGCCGAGTACAGTGATGACCCTTTTGGAAATGTTTTTCTTTATTGTTAACTGTGAAAGGAGATAATTTGTTACATAAATAATGAATTAGATGTGTATTAATTTAGAACTGCTTGTCTGAATGGTTTTCAAAGCAGCTGTGTGATTTTAGGTAGTCATATGCTGTCAATTAACAACTTATTCTAAGCCAAATCTGTTTAAGCCTATTATATGTATCACACACTGTGGAATTTCTTCATGGGTCTTACTAATTATAGCTGTGTACTTTTGGTTACATAGTAGCTTAAACTGCTAAAGATTATTACAAATCCCAGTTAAATTACTAATGGACACAGGGAACTTCCAGCTGCATTCCAGCTAATTAACCTGCTAGTGATACCTTTCCTATTGCTGGAAAAGCTTGTGAGGCCTCATGAAAATTAACTTTTTTTTCCATGGAAAACTTATTACAAGACCCACAAGGCAAAATTAAAGTTCAATATTCGTGATATATTATCAATATATTATTCAATTAAGGAATGGAACTCTTCAGTTCATAGTTAAATAAAAGCATAATTTATACTTATGTTTTCTCATGGTCTTTCTAAGAGCAATATGCGTCAAAATTTCAAAGGGCTGATCTTGCATCACAACTGAGATGATGCATTTTGAAAACATATCTTCTCAAAAAGAAATTAATTTAAATGTTTGATGTGTTCCTTATATTTTTAATGTGACATATCTCAAAACAGGATCTCCATTTTTTTAAATTTTGGATTATGATCTTGATGAAAGTTAACAGTGCCTTTAGTAAATCTTGAAGGGCTGTTACTGAATTGTATAATTATTCAAAGTCTCTGTATAATTATTCATATGATCTCTATCCTATCAATACAAGTTTTCCCAGCTCAGCATTTGTAAAAAGGTAATCCTAAAGATGATAGCATGACTGAGCTACACTTTCATATTTGCTGTTAGTATTTGTACACCACTCCACAGTAGAGTTTGGCCTGAAGTACCCAAACATCACCATGGTCTATTTTCTGGAAAAATGTCCCTTCCTGAAGTACAAGGTCATTTATTAACTGAAAAAAAAAAAGACAAGATTTCACACAAAAGTCTAGGGCGCTTTTTGCCATACAATTTTAGTTAGAGTCTCCCATAGGAATTGTCACAGGAAAAATTGCTCATGTTGGGCATTGAGTCCTTAAAACAATCATTTGAGATGAAAATGATTCCCCTAGAAGAATAGTGTAGAAAATTGTCTGGGAGTCAGGCAAAACTCAGTAGTATCAAGATTGTGTATTCTCATGCTTTCTAGTGTGGTGGTCCCATGCTTTTAATTCATATTTAATTCATATTTTTGTCCTCTCCTACACCTGAAAAAGAGGAGAAGGAACAACTCTGTTTCATTGCCAAAAAAAGTGTCCTACTGAGTGGGCCTGTAAGGAAATTTCAGGAATTTGTCTATTAAAAATCTCTTCCATTACTGCTTTGGGACATTTATTTCTCTCAGCTACAGCAAGACACTCAGTGTCAATGCCATCTGATTTTCTCTTACTCCTGATTTCCTTAAGGTTCTTCAACCTGATGCTCCTGTTGTCTTTATTTTCTCTCTTCTCCATATGATGTTTTCTTCCATTGTCTCTCTAGTTCCATTTTCCCTCACTGGTCTACCTGTTCCTTGAGTGAATTAGCAGTTTTGGGTTTTTTGTTTGTTTGTTTCTTGGTTGGTTATTCTTCCTTTCAAGGCATATCAAACAAACAGCTGCTCAAGATTCTAATCAATTATTTTCCAAAAGTTTGGTAGGAAAACCCGCAGAAATAGTTTAATCAAAAGGTCTTCCAGGGACAACCTGTCTGCAGACACAAACCATTTTGCCAAACCTCAGTCAGTGAGTAATAAGTTTCACTGTTTCACTGTTATCACTCCCTCACCTCTCAGTAGTATAATTCTGCTATAATTAATTGAGTAAATTTGTTGTTAACATGATATAAGAGTAAAGGGAACTGCCGTAAACCTAAGAGGCAACAATTTGAAACCTGATAAAAGAAAACGCAGAAAATATTTCATGCACGTTTTCCTTGGAATAGGATATTATTGAGGCCAAGAGCTTAGAGCAATGCGGAGAAGTACAGCCATTTTTACAGACAGTGTGAACATCCAATTACATTAGACAGATTACAGTTTAAGGTCTAAATGCCTGTTATCTAATCCACCACTGTCAGACCAGGATGAAACTTTTCTAACAACAGATTATTTCGTAATTACCCATAATAAAAGTTTCTGAATCTTCTCATGAATCATCTGGCAATTCAAACAGGCACATAGAAAGAGTAGTAGAGTCCATTAATAGCTTATCTCCTTTAATTCTAAGCAGACTAGCATCATATTAGATCATACATAGCTATTTCATTTATGCTACGGAAAATCACAAAGGAAGATTCATCCTGATTTTTTTCAGATCCAAGGCCACCTTCTTTATTAAAAAGAGGTACTATTACATTACCTTCCTTCTATCTGCTTTCTTTTTATTCCACTTTGCCTTTTCTGCCTCTCAACCCCTGTGCTTGCACAGTAAAATTGCCTCCTTTCCTTTTTTGTTCAAAATAAAATATACATTCTCATTCTGCAGCTAGCTTCCAATGGTAAGCCAAACAGGCAGGGAAATTAATAAGATTTTCATAGCACTTCTTGTTAATTCACTTTATTGCTCAATTTGCTCATATGATTGTGCAGCTGAAGAAAAAGGATAAAATGTCAAAACATAGTAGAGATCCAAACCAGCTCCTTTGAACTCTGATTTTCCAGCAGAAGCATCAAAGAAGAATTGCTACTCCAAGGCTTTTTATCAACAGAAACTATAAAAAAAGAAATGATAAAAGAACATATTCACATTCTTACCTCAATTTCCCATTCTAACTTGGGTAAGTTCCTATTGACTTTGATGGTATAGCATTGAGCCTGTGGGCCCAGATCCTCAAAGGTACTTACATGTTGCAAAGCTAACTCTTATTCACCCATAATCTTGTGGATTTCTCAGCCTAGAGACAACTTCCCAGACAATGAATGGCAAGAATGAAGTGCTGAAGAAACAAAAAATCAAAAATCAGCTGAGCAAGAGTCTAAGCCAGCCATGAGAGAAAAGCAGAGAAATAGAACTAAGCATAGCCATCTGCTTCTGCCTAGGCTCTAAGTGTCCTTAATGCTACTCCTTCTCTACCCAGATATTTGGGGGTATAAATGGGAAGACACAGTTGTGTCTGTGTAGAAACAGCTGAAATATGCCTGGTCTGACTCCAAAGTAACCAGTAAGTCAAAAAGGCAGGTTGTTACCAGAACCTGTGCAACCTTCTCAACACACAGGGTCAATTCATTAGGATGGAATGCAGCTCCGATGCAGCATGCTCTTTCTGGACCTAGTTTGCCGGAGTCAGGTCACATACCTGTCTAGCCAAGTTACACACCTGACCGTAGAGTTGCACCACCTTTTGCAACCTTACCAGATCTTACACTGAATCTCTGTCAGCAAATTATTGTGTGTTGACAGGAGGATGGCAGAGAACTCTCCTGGCATCCAAGAGAGTGAAGCCCAAGCACTTGCCTCAGAGTGACTGTGTGACCTTTTTTGCAAGTCCTGGCTTAGGTGTAGTCTGGATATGTCGGTGAGAGCAGCTTTGAGCAAGGACATTGGTAGTCTGAGGATTCAGTTTTAGGTAGCAGCAGAGGCCAAGCCACTGTTATCTTGAGGCTGGCCATCTCATTTTAGTTGCTTTGTGGTCACTGATTCGGCAATAGCAGGATTTAAAAATCCAGCCAGCCAAAAGGTCTTGTCATGGAAAAGTGGTATGAGAAATCTTGTTGGGAACTTCCCCTACTTCACTTAAAAGCATTTAGTAAATTATACGTTTAAGGTCAGATGCTTGCCGTTGGTCCCTGCCTGAGCTGCATCGCTGCTTTGCCCAGGCCTGCCATTGATTTCACTGATCCAGACCCTGATCTTGCCTGCTGATTGGTCGTGCCGATCTTAACCATGGACCTGCCTCGTCACTGTTGACTCATCTGACTTGGATTGCTGGCTCAGCCTGGTTGCTGCCACTAGACCCACTCTTCTTGCTTGGGTACTGCAGGGTCGCGGCCTGTGTCCCCGGAGCCACCACTGCTGCCACCCGCAGCCCTTGCTGAGCAGCCTCCTGCCTCAGCTCCCTGCACAGGCTTTGCCAAATGCTGCAAAAAAGACGAGCGGAGGATTGTCACTGCTTCAGAGGGCTAAAAGATTTCCTGCTCCCTTTCTCTCTCCTGCTACTGCCTGCGGTTCCTTCTCCTGGCAGCATTTGACGGGCTTGCCATTCTTTACAGTGCTTGATCACCTCTCACCCTACTCTGTTGCTTCATTTTTATGGCAACTCATTTATAAAATGAAGACAGTTATATTTATAATGTAGAGCATGCTGGAATACTTAATCTTTCACTCCATTTTTTTCAAGTGTGCCTTATTCAGACGTGGACTGATAAGATGACAAGTGCTAAAACAATCTGTGAAATGATGCATGGACTTTTAAGCAAATTAATAAGTGCCTTGGAGCAAAGATATATATAATCACAGAAAACCCTGACTCTTTTTGTAGGCGATATATCCTTGAAATACTGTTTTATCTGGTTAATTAGAGTTAGAGGGAGGAAATACAGGCTTTCCTGAGATTAAAGAGAAAACTTAAAATATTCAGATGGGAATTTGTTTTATATAACATACTACATACACACTTAAATATTAAAGTTTGATCCTTTAATATTTAACCAATGGACAGTCCACCGAGACATCTCTTTCATTTCCACTGGGGTACTGGTACAAGCATCAGCTAGTTTTAATAGACATCACACATTTAAAAAAAAATAGGCACAGTTAAGTCACAGTTCAGCTAAGAGCCATGGGGCACAATATGTTGCATGGGTCAAAAGCGCACGTCCTAAAGGAACTAGTGAACTAGAACAGTGTCTTTGTTATTAATCCGGAAATTGCATTTTTTTAGAACGTATATTGCTGACTATATAAGTCTCTTTTTTTTCTTTCAGTATTTTTTTTCACACAGAGCAAACATCTCTCTTTGTTCCTTATAAAGATTTTTAAGTGAGTTCTTTCAGCCAAACAGTAACAATTCATTTTGCATCTTAATATTTATATTTATGCAGGCAAAAAACGTTCATACTTATACTCATGCTAGACATTTTTAATACACATTTCCTTCTGTCCATGACCTGCACATGACCTTCTTTAGAAATGCAAGGTAACCTGGCTAGCTCTATTTCTGGTCCTTCTGAAAAAGGATTGTCAGGTCAAATTGTGACAGTTTAAGTGTGATGTTTGATATTGACTGCTGTCCAGCAGAGACTGTAAGCACTGTGTCTCCCACTTCATTCAGGACCTCACTATTGACAAGCACTATTGTCTTAAGGTTAGTCTTTTATCTCCTCTGCTTCCAGGCATAGCAATAAGCAGCACTGAAGTAAACCACTATAGTGCAGCCCAGAGATACTTTTCTCGTGAGACTAGGGGCTGGATGGCCTCTGTGCCCTGTAATTATCCAGCTAGTATGCAGTTTGTGGGAGATCTAGACCATGCTTCTATAATTTACTTTTAAAAAGACCTTTTCTCGGATGCTCGTGTGTGGGTCTGCCTCTATGTGTGTGCTTGTATTTGTTGGTACTCAGGACAAGGTAGGTCGACTTTGTAAGAAAAATACACCTAGTAAAATAAGGTAGGAAGATAAAAAAACAATCAAACAAACAAAAGCAAACCACTACATTTGTGATTTCCAACTATAATTTATTGCTAAAATGTAAGCTCATTTCTTTATTCCTATTTCCACTCTCCATGTTTGCCATACCCTTTCCCTAACTCTGACATTTGTGGTTGCCAGTCCTTTCCAATAGCAGTTCATGTCTTTGTGGTTACTGCCAGTTATCATTTGGGACCATTAAAAAAAAATCGACTGCATTGATCGAGTACTACTGGAAAGTCTCTCTCTCTCTCTCTCTCTCTCTCTCTCTCTCTCTCTCTCTCTGTCTCTCTCTCTCTCTCTCTCTATATATATATATATAGTGATTTCTCACTGTGAAGCTATTTTATTTATATGCCACTGTTTTTTAAATGACATTTGATAATTCAATCAATTCTTAGGCTATGAAAGTACAAAAAACTCAGGAGTCAGAGCATACAGTTCTAACTCCCTCTTTCAGAAAAAAAAAACTATACTTTTGCATGCAGGACAATTTATCCATTAATTTCAAAGTTTGTTTATCTAGTATATTCAGAGGCAGACACAACTTCAGTTTAAGTCAGTGGTGTTACACCATCCCCTATATTTTATCCCAATAAAAAGCACCAAATATTATCCTTCCTTCCCACTTTCCAGATGCATTCAGATTTGAACACAGCACCTGTTTTTTAATCTACATTTTAGTAAAAGAAATATTGAAAACTCCTGCCCTGTTCCACACGTGAATACTTTGTTCAGTGTTGGCATGAATGTTCAGCCTAGTTTAAAGAGATTAGCAACAACGGGTATTCAATTTTTGCAGTGTTAATCCACACTTAATCTAAAGATATCTTCATGCTCCATCAAGCACAATATTATTTTCCTAATCCTAAATTTGCCTCATTGATCCAATTCTTGCTTGTTTTTCCCACAAGAATTCATTTTATACAAGACAGTGGCTGAAGTCTTTCTCTAGATAATTAAATCACATAGTTTATTATTCTTACAGTGGATGGAGCTACAACAGTCATAGAAAGACTATCCTTTAACTCATTCTTCCTTGACTGTCACCCACAGAGAAAGTACTGAAAGATGAATATTTCAGTGATCATTTTTTCTACCTACTTGATGTTCATGACCATTTACAGATGCTGATGTTTTATATCAGTGAGCAGCACATCAGTTAACAAGATGTCATAGAAAGATACTGGTTGAAAAATTTAATAATCAATAGCTTTCAGAATAGTAAAGAAGTTTTCATGGATTAAGAATTATTTGAGGGCATTTCTACTAGCATTATTTTAGAATATTTTCCATTTCTTTCTGCTGAATAATAGAGTCCATTTGCTCTTGCACGGCAACCCTGGTATTAGAAGTAATAATGGACAATTAAAAGAGTGTGATAGTTACTGAATATGCCTCAGGCTCATATTGTGTCTCTAAAAATAAAATGGTTTCCCATCATTATTTAAACAATTTAGAACTGTCTTGAAAAATGACGGAGCTATTCTAGGGGGTGATTAATTGTTCCTGCAGTTTAAAATTCTAAACTTGTTATGAGTTGGTTAGGTGTCTGCCATGGCTGATGCCTTGTTACATTTTCAACTCTCACTGAAAGCACTGCAAAGGTCAGGACACAGGCATTATTTAGACTTTTCTTTTAATTGTTTTCAATGTGCATGTCGTGAGCCACACCGAATTCACAAAAACAGCTAAAAATTTTTGGGAATCCCTTTTGCATTAAAATTTAAAATTTAACACTTAAATTGCCTTCATTGGTACAACACAGTAAAAATGATTAGTATTCTTACCGCCAATTTTCCTACTTTCAGTCTATGTACTCCTTTGTTATACCTATCTATTTCTACTACTAAATGCTATATACTCACTAATGTTACCTTTAACATCTTATTAAGACCAAACATATTTTTTAACCTTTCCATTTAATTTGCCAGCCATCCAGTCAACCCTTGTTCCAGAGTATGGTCTGTACAATCTGTAACCTCAGACTCCACTCCAGGACCTTGATCTCATGAGGGGAAGATAGTGACAGCAAGGAGGCAACTTCTGGTACCAGTTTCATGGTGAACATGCAGCTGCCCATGGTGCCTATCCTTCCAGCTGCAGTGAAAGACAAAGCACTGTCCACACATATCAGCCTGCCACAAACTTGCTTCCTGGTGGGGACTAGTGTTCGTGTCATTGAGGTTCTCCTTTGGCTAAGACCTCAGAACTGCTATACCGTGAACCAACATCCAGTGCCCCTTAGCTCAGGTGTTGCCTCTGTGTATGCTGAATACAGCGACTTGCTAGGCAGAAGCAACACAACCTAAATGGAGCAATGCACTCCCTCTTTCCTGGCATGATGATTAGTGACACTGACAGAGAGGGAAGTTCTTGCCACAGTTAAGTGAATTAGACCACTATAAATACCCATGGGTCATAGTCCAAGCATGATGGCTGCAAGTGCAAATCAGAGATGATCTTTTTAACTAGTTTTTTTTTCCTTCACAACTCAGAAGAGTGCACAAATATAAAGAGATAAATATTTTTTTCCATGCAGTAAATCTGTTATTTTTAAAACTCAGATAGCGTCTAGGCAAATTACAGATAAAGGTGTTCTTAATATTTGCTTACTACATAAAAATATTGCATGTGTTATCTGGCTATTTCGAATGTAGAAATCAGCTGTGAATGCAAGTGAAAGAATTGCCAATATTATGAATATCAGAGAAATTTTAATAGATAGTTGAATGATCAAATTCCACTTTCCCTCATCCAAAAAGTAGCAAGAGCAACTATTTATCATATCAGCAGAACCATGTAGGAGATTTCATTTTTCAGGGAATATAAATCACAGAAGTGCAATATGGAAATCTAATTCAATTCTTGTATGTATGCAATGCAGGATGTATAGGAAGAAAAATGATAAAATCTAAAAAACAGTTTATGTGCCTTTCAACTTGAGAGAAGGACAGGGCAGAGAAGTTATAGTGCCCTCTTCCTTTAAAGATGCTGTGCAGAAGACAATTATAACAAATCTACTATTTATATTATCTATATATCTATATATAATATTAAATAATGCCATATTCCTTGATCTCTTTAGAAGTTAACTAAGTGTCACTGTTTCACATTCCCATTTCCTGAGTGGTATTTTAGCCATGTCATATTTTGTCTAGATTTAACATCCAATGGATTGGCTGATATTAGCTGTTTTCTTTTTTGATGATGTTATTTTGGGATAAAATTAATTCAGCCATATTTAAATTACTTTTAATCCAGAGCCTGCCATATTAATGTCTATTTTAGTCTCATTCATTGCCCTTCTATGTAAAATAATTACATAAAACCTTTCTGAATCTATCAAGAAAGAAGTAGCATGACAATATTTGCTATTACATTCTGTTTCTAATGTAGACAATTCAACATAGAAGTGTATATAAGGAGCTATGGGATGTCATTTGATTCTGCATTTCTGTGGTTTTTCAAGCTGCAAGTTGAGTCTTTTGTCCTTTCTGACTGTTGGTATGAAGAAGATATATACAATTTCCTGTGTTCACAGAACATGTCAGTGCAAGAAATAATCAGTATAAAGTTGCCCAGTCAATTTCACTGTGTCTTGGACTGATATTTTTCAGGGAGTACACTGAAATTAGTAATGTTTAGGATTGTTATTGTTTGACATTCTGTACGTGTGGATATACATAAGTTTGTTTATATTTGTGCACATTCATGGTTGCCACTGTTGCCCTACTATTACAAGATGCCTTGGTATGATATTTTTCATAACTTAGATGAATTAGCACTGTTTTACTCAGAGCCAGAAAACATATTCTTTCTTCAAAAGGTACCTTTACCTAGATATATTTATTCACGTGGCTTTCATTTAATTGTATGAGTTTTCCTCATATCTTTTTTTATTTTTTTGTAAGGTGTCTTTCCTCCAAAGAATAATTCTGGTCTATTTCTTAGCCCTTTAACTGTCTGTGCATCCAAAGTGGAAACTAGACTCATGTTAATTCTTTTCCTTTGGGTTGAATAATTTTTTCAACAAACACTTATTTAACCGCTTTATATACATTTCAAGATGTTTGTAATAGTCAGACATAATTATTCCTAAATAACCTGACATTTGAAAAACGTACATGCTTCTAGACCTCTGTTCATTCCTGAATGTGCTACAGAATCTTTTCAGCATTAATTATGGAGTCGATCTATTCTTTTCCCATTTAACTTGTGTACAGCTCTGATTTTAGGAATTTAATTGCATTTAATTACATTAGATTAAGATTAAGACCAAGTAGTGCATGACTAGCTTTCTGAAAGACACTGATTATAGTGTCTCTATTATAATACACATAAGTGACATCTCAACATATAGTCATTCAGTAACCATGTTTATGAAACACCTGCTGTGTTCAGACCACACATTCAAGTGCCATCAGAATGAAGTAGGCTTTGTAGAGACCTCTCTTATTCAGACAGCTTATAGCATCTACTTCCACAGCACTCTCCTCATTTACTGCTTTTTCTGGAAAAATCTGCTGAAGTCAATGACGGTTACAACCGCAGGTCGGGAGACAGACTGTTCCCAGGGAATTTGTGAGTCACAATGGAAACAAACGAACAGTGTTCGCTCCAGTCACCAGTTCTTGTACCTAGACCAGAGCTAAGATTTTGCCACTGAGAAAAGCAGTTACTGGGGAAATAGAAAAGATGACGTCCTATACCCAGGGCAATGCAGTGATTTGCAATCCATTAGTAATTAAGAAAGGTATTGAACAACATCAACAAGAAAAAGATCATTCAGAATGTTTTAGCCCAAAATTTTGAGAGTTAGCTGAAATTCCTTACTTGCTGATACTCATCTCCATTGCATCTTACAATAGCAGAAAAATTACCAATGCCTAGAGAGCATTAATTTTGTGACAGCTCTCAGAAGGAGGGCAAGCAGACAGAGATGAGGGATCCTGGTCTTAATTGTAGATAGATTAATGAAAAAGTCATGTCCTATTCAGGTCACAAAGAATTAAAGAATAAACAAAGAATATTAACACTGTCACAAGGCACTACAGAATATTAGAAAGTCAGAATATTAGAAAGTATGTCTTGTCAAAAAGTCTGATTTAATTCCTTGAGGATAATGGCTTACAGACAGATTTCAAAAAAAATGTGAATCAGCGACGAATGAGGATGTTTCTGGTAGGTTCAGTTTTTAACTTGATGCTAAACATTTTAATCAAATCTCTGACATCAATACTAGCAGAATGGTAAATGGTGTTGAGAAGAGGGCAGTCCAGATCCACTACTAACTTCTGGACATAACCAGTAATGCACCCATCTACAAAGTTATACATTTGGGGAAAAGGAGCAGTGTCCATAGCCACAGACCAAAAAAATGTATCTAGATGGGAAAAAAATAATAATGTAAATGTATTTAAGTACACGAATGTATGAAGGTAAGTTTCCATATGATGATCTAGCAAAAGAGGCTTTGATACTCCTCAGATTTATGAACAAAGAGCAACAAATATAGAGGAACCAAGGCAATGTTAGCTATCCTCTGTAGCACTGGTGAGACCAGTGCTGGAACACCTCCCCCAGCTATGATGTTCCTGCTTTTAGCAAGATGTTGAAGATCCACAAGAAGTCTTACAAGAAGTAATTATTGTAGAGCTATAAAAAAATATTTTGCATGGACAGAATCAAGTAAATAATAGAGAGATGGTTTGCTTACAATATAGAAATTATCTATATGGTAAGGGAATAGTGACCATATTTTAATTTTAAGAAATCAAGAAAGGAATAACAAAAAATTGTGAATGAAAGCTAAGCAAATAGAAATTAAAATAGGAAAAACATATGAAAAAGCATGATTAATACTTGGAACGATGACTAATGCGTGTGTAGCTTCCTCACATCTTGATGCCTTTCAGATAAAGTCTGAACCTTTTTCTGCAAGATATACATAAGTCAAATACAATATATACACCAATTAATAGCAAATGATTAAGCTCATTATAGAGATGAATAGTTGACACATATTATACAAGAGGTCAGACTAGATGATCTAATGATTCTTTCTGACCTTCAACTCTACAGTTTCATGTAATAGTTGAAAATCCCTCATTTGACCCACATTTCATGCATTACTGATGTATGGGCATTAGCATACCGCCTTGCCTCCCAAAGAAGTCCCACTGATGATGTGATGATAAATGAACTGAATGTCTCTGTTTCAAGATATGCCATTACTCTTAGTTGTGGTATAAACCATGATGGTCTAGTTTTGAAATAAAATCAAAGTAACTGTCTTTATCATCATTATGAATTTAATTTAAAAGATTTTTAATCGCAAAGGACATTCTGCAATACATTTCCTCAAAAAAATCTCTTCTGCAGTTGTCACAGATCCACTATTGTGTTATTTTTCTTTTATAGTTGCAACAAACTCCATTATGTAACCTATCAGTTAAATCAATGTGATTGTGATGTAAAATCTGGAATAGAGAGAATGGGTAGACATACAGAATATTTCTTTAACTTGCAGTTAAAACTAATGATGACAGACTGTCACGAAAGAAATATGAAGGCATATAATTATTGGTTGGCATGCCTCAGGCATCACCCAGGTGTTAACAATGCATAAAGGCTGGGCATGCAAGGACGAACCTCTCCGAAGGTCCTTTGGTATCTATCCCCCAAATATTTCAAGAGTGCCATTTGGTTTATAGTATTGTCAGGCAAGTAACAATTGGTTATAATCAAATCCTAGCAGGATGAACACCCACATATAGCCTTTTTCTTCCAGAGGGTCTCATTCTACACACAAGATAACTTATTAAGCAGATTGTATCAAAGAAATTACTTTCTGACCATAAAGTGCTAAATTCACAGGAGTTCTACTAAAGTTATAGTGAGTAGTTCCTCAGAAGTGATTGATTTAGTAGCACAATTGACATGAACAAAAGTCTGTTCACATTTCAAAAGGTTTGTAGCACTAACTTCCATACATCAAGATGAATACTAACAAGAGAAATCATAAGTCAAATTCTTTAACTATTGTTAAATTCTGAAGTGGCTTAATTTAATATTTGTTATTCAAACTTTTTGAAAGTTTCCATTCTCCAAAGAGGAAGCTGAAAGCTTACACTGTATTATAGTTAATCAATCACTTTATGTGAACAGGCAGTAGTGGCACAGCATAACAATTGGTTTATGGACATCTTGTAGTCTGAAAACAAGTAACAAAGCAATAGCAGAAATCTGGATCCATTTTTGAGTGATTCATAAGCATAGATGGAAAACATAATCCCAATAACTATCTAACGAGCTCTGACACACGCAAACACCCACAGACTGTTCTTGTGATTGCAAAAGAGTTTCCACTTATTCCCCACTTTCTGGAAGTATACCTTTCAAAAACATTTTAGGGCAATAATTTCCGGTGCTTTCTCCTCCATCTGTGAATATTCTTGGTCATAGGATTGTTTGTTTAGAAAAGTCAATAGAAAAAAAAAAACATGCACATTCTTAGTCACTTTAAAATAAAAAGATTTTTAAAAAATATAATTAAAAAATAGTAAGCAAAATGAAAGTTATCCCATTTCCTTTAATCCAAAGCTTATTTAATTTTAAAATGTCATCTTAGCAAGAAAATATTTCTCCTTATGCATGGTAGCCTTTCCAGAAGTATTTGTTTGAGTGATACACCTCTCATTCACTTCAATAGGAGGAAAGATATTGACTTCAAAGGCTTAAACTGAGGCCCTACATCTACATTTGGACAGTCGTGAGCCCACCATGCATAAATCTGTACTTAAGTATAGACAGAAATGCCAAGTTACATTAATTACTCCAGTATGGTCAAGGCAACTTTTCATGTTTTGTGTATAGGGTGAGCGGGAAGGTAGCTATTCTAAGCACCATAGGCCCCATACCTGAGATGATCTGGCTTGGGCATTAAAGGACCAAAGCATTAGTGTACACTCTGGCTAAATGCCTTTTTCCCTCAATTAGCAGGGATATACTGCTTCCTGGACTGGGAATAATTTGGTCAACGCTAGCTTCAAAATCCTTGGCAATGTAAACGTGAAAGGTTTACTGCACCACAGGATAGCTGCATCATGTCAAATGGCACCCAGAACTATGCAATGCACAGGGAGTGTTAGGCATGTCAGCCTGTGAGTCAAAACAACTGGCATGCCAAAACAGGGGCCCTGCCTAGAACTACCTCTTTCAAAGCATGTAACCCCCATTTGTGCTCAAGAAAAGGCAGACACAAGGCTGAAGCTAGGCAATGTATTTTCTCACCATGAGAGTGGAATACGAATAGTTACACATCTTCTTCATGCCTGTGTCTATCAGCTAGATCTCTGCCTTTAGCAAAGGTTTCCTTTTCCTCATAATCCAACTTCAAATCATGCAGAATATACAATTTCCCAGATGAAATTTGGCATGTAGAAAGTAACTTTACAAGAAACAATGTCCTAAAAGTTATGCTTGTGAAGAAGAATGATATTCTTCTGAATCTACTTAATTCTGGAAATCACAGGTTTTGTTAAGTTTCATATTCCAAAAATGGTATCAAATTTGTAAATTAGCTTGCAACTTCCAGTTCCACAAATTATTCTGTTTTAAAATGCAATTCCTGCTTTGTTCACCACACAACAGAATCTTGGTAAGGAAAGAATTGTTAACACTACTCTAACCTAGTAGTACATCGATAAGTTTAACATAAGGTACATGAGTGAGTTTAAAATACTTTCAGTTTTCATTATTTTAAAGGGCTGACCTATTCTGCTTACTGAAGAAACTTGTTCTCGTAATAAAGTAAAATTCCAAAGTATGCAGCATTTGCTGATCCTATGAGATTCCAACATACCTTAAATACTGATTTTGTGTGTCTATTCTTGTACAAAACAGATTTTCTTTAGTTCTTTCTGTGACTATTTACATCTGTCAATCTTTTTTCTACTATCATCAATAGTCAATCAATGTTTTCTAATAAACCTTCTCTTGAAATTGGAAAAGAAGATCGCACAGATGTGCTTTTCCATTTTCTGCTCTGTAACCAGCAGAGCTGGCTTTCTAGAACATATGTCATGTGTAACATTCATTGAAAAGCACCACATTGCTAATACTAGTATTATTTTATCATTAATTTTACTGAATCTTTGCTGAATTTTAGTGCATGCAAGTGACTTGGTAGTTGAGTTTCATCTAACAAATTTTTTTTTATCTGCTGGCTTAAGCTAAAATTCACGGCTCTTAAATACAGCTTAGCACACCTCTTTTAAACACTTTTTCCTTTCCTTCCTCAGCACTATTCATGACCTCCAAGACACAAAGATTCTGTTGCAATTCTTTAATTGCTGTCACTCCCTCATCTAGTATTTCATGCTCTTTTCTCTTCTCTCTCTGCACCACAGACAGGGTGTGGTGCATTTACACTGCAATTCCTTCAAAAAACGTGTATCTTCACATTCCTAAAACAGATTGCAAGTCTTCAGTGCCAGACTTCTTGCTCATACAATTGCCACCACAGAACTCCAGCCTTGGGCTTTCAACTGTACTGCCTCAGGGATCGCAAGTGTGCAAACTGGCCCACACCAGGAGAGGTTTCATCCAGCAGTTATACAGACAAAGGAGGTGATTACCTGGTAGGTGAGTAGTAGCGGGACATGTTCATCCTGCCTGTGTTCAATCTTTCATATCTGAGTAGAGCCTTTGAGATGACTTTCAGTATGTCCCACAGAAATACAACTGTAATAGCCCAAGTACACAGTCAACCATGGCCAAACTCAGAACCTCACCACTTTGCATGCCTGTAAGGGGTGAGACAGACTGTGGCAAACTGAAGCTCTGCAGGTGCTTTCTCTAAGGGCCAACTAAACTGAACCATTATATAGCTGCCACAGGCAAAGAACACAAAATTGGATAGTTAACACTGCTCAGCTGACGTGTAGTAACTTGTGAAGCTGAATGTGCAAGATCAAGTTTTCTTTATCTTACAGTACTGAACTTCACCAATTACCATGTGTCATTTAAATAATCAGATTGAAATATATAAAAAGAATGAACTCAGTGCATTTTTGATACAAATTGCCTTTCTGTTTACTTGCCCAAAATAGGACAGAAAAAAAGCAGCCATGCAATATTTTTCAGATTGTGATCTCTATCTTTTGCAGTGTTAAGTGGAGAGGTCAAATCAATTTTTTAATAAGTTTATCACAGAATGAGAAATAGACCACAAGAGTGCAGCACAGCAGCAGCTGCAGTAGCACAGCACAGCATGGTCATGGCATCTTTGTAAAGTGAGGAACATCTCCATGGAGGAACATCCCGGTGCTGTGGTTCACAGCATAACATCAATCAGAAGCCACTGCAGCCCAACAGAAACACCAGGGTCCTGTGCAGGCTGTCCCTGGAGGCAGTTCTGGTCACTGTCTGCCAATGCAGCTTCACTACTTAGCAGTCATCTTTCTCAAGGGACAGCCTGTGTTCAAAATAACATTAGTCATTTCTCCACGACGAATATTTATGGAGACAGTCCACTGGGGCATTCCAAACCAGAGGCCCATCAGGTAGGCTACTGAAATTTACTAAGGGCCAAAGAAGTAAGACATGGAGAAGTCACAAGCACTGCTGCATGAAGGAGGAGACCATCTCCCAGTCTAATTTACCCTCCTTCTTAGATGCTTGCTCTGGGACAACCATCTCTTTTGTCCCTGTTTATCAGAGGTTGTTTCAAAGATGCTTAGAGAACGCTATCTGCAGCAGCCCAGTGCCAGCCCTTTGAGGATTTATGAAGCAAAGGTCATGATTTCAGTGCATATTAATAACAGAATGAGAAAATAGCATAAGACAAAAGCTACTAATTCAAAATTCAGTTCATTAATCTTTCTGCGTTAATCACCCTGCTGCATGCTGCACCTTGTATGGCTTTTATATCTCTTAGTAGTTAGCTTTAAAACACTTTGTAGTAGTCCAGGCTGCATGTGGAAGAGGCATAAATGATTGTGTAAATGTTTTGTAATCCATTTATTCCATTTGTTAATTTGTCATCACCTTAAGTACCTGCAAGAGAGTGTTTGTCAAATGCCAGAGGAGTACAATGCATCAATCATGACAAGATCCAGGGCATGGAAATATGCTTTCAAATACTGACTCCAGCCCTCCGCTGCTTAGGTCCCATCTTTTTTTGCTTGTTTTGTTAATGGTGTTAGCTATAAGATCATTTGATTTTAAATTTGGAGCATTTTGGGGATTACTTGTTTTTTTTTTCGCTTGTGTCAGAGTTTATGGTAAATTCCCAAAACACACTCTGCCCCTTGGTATTTCAGAAAAAGAAAAACAAGAAAATCATAAACATGCACAAACACAAAAATATCACACAAGTTTTCACAAAAAAGGGAAGTTCCAGTTCTGTGCAAAATAATTAAAATTCACTGCCACTATTAAAATATTTTAAGTGAATTGGATTTTCCATAGGTTTTTTTGGCTTTTAAAGCAGTTTATGGTTTTCGTACAAAATAGAAAGTAGCTGTAAATAATCTTACTATTGCAAGGAATTAAATTTTAGTATGTATTTTTCCAAATTTGAATTAAGCAGTTTATTAATACTCAATTCATTTATTGTTTCTATTTTTTTTTAAGTTTCATATTCTATATTTCATTTTTAGGTGAGTGGCATTCAGAAACTCTAGTGAAACAGGTTGCAGCCCAACACTACTCAAAACAAAAGACATAGACTAAGACACATACTTAACTGTCTAGCCCCTGCTTATGTTCTTAATTACCACCAAAATAACCAGGAGTTAAATAAAGCTAGGTAGATCTATATGTGAGCACTTAGTCTTATTCTGACCTGTCATAGGATATGTTAGAAATGTTCACAGAGCTTTCGAGTTCCTTCTCACTCTGTGCAACTTTCTTTATCCCCTGTGGATTGGGTAGCTGTAATTTTGGTTGCTTTAATTTTCCTTTTCAGGATAATTACCCTGATTCCAGGGTACTGTCTGGATGCTAGAATGTTATAATTTGGAGAAAGATATAAGGAACTTCAGAGAAACTGTGGAAAACCCTTGAGAATATGTTTTGGGAATTCAGAGACTTAGTGGATACTTCATTCCAGGTTAAAGTGGAATGTGTCACAAGGCATCTCTATGGAAGAGATGCTTCTGCTCAAAGCACAGATGAAAGCCTTAGGTCAGCACTTAAGAGAGAGCCTTAGGTTCTCCAAAATGTTTAAGGACCAGATTTTTTTTTTTTTTTCAGAAGACTCACTGTGAATGCTAAGCTTGCCAAGAGTGCTCACCAGCAGCTTGTTTTTAGCAGACAGAAGTCACGGCATGAATTTGCAAGTCTTGCCAAAAACCTCGTAACACTAAGAGTGATAATCAGATATACCCACAGGTGAGAAAGCATTCTTACGAAGACTTGTAAAAAATCTGGAGGCTTTCACTGTTCAATTTGTTCTCAATAAACAATGCCTAGGTTTTTACCATTTAAAAGGGAGTTTTTCCAGGATGTAACTGGTAGTTTTAATTTCTTGAGTGCAAAGGCGTTTGAATAGCCCTTTTTGAGCAATAACTAGACAATTGCACTCATACTTAAAATCCTTCTTAGGAAAAAACTTATTTAACTGCCTGGTTCACCAAGCTTCAGTGCTATGTATTATGAATCATAAAATATTAATCTTTAACAACACAAATAAAATCTTGCTTAAACAAGAACAAACAATCATTGAATGGGGTTATGCTACTGTGAGTGAAATTCCCATTACTGAAATATTGCCAGGCTTTCAGCCCAGATGCTCGACTACTAGACTTGAGCTTTCAGAAATAGAATTTGCAGCAAAAGAGTGTAATTTTGTTTTTCATTTTAAATGTTATTGCAGACACTAGCCAAATACTTGATTTTCAAGTTTATTTCAGGTCTTCACTAAAACAAATAATCACATGCTTTCAACTAATTGTTCTAATTATTTAACTAATAACTTTAAAATAATGTTAATAGCGCTCTAATTTTAATTACTATTTCCCCCCCTCCAAAAAACAAAGGCAGAAGAATAGAAAAGTTAAGGGTCTCTTTCAGTCAGCAAAATACATAACGAAGGGAAATGAATTACACTTAAAAGGCACTAGACCTTTAACACCTCTCTTAAGCATCAAATCCGGAGAAATAATAAATAATGCACTATAGTTCATGTTAATTCTAACATTATTCATTCATGAATCGACTGGAATAGGTAGCTAACTCAATAACAGCACTTTTCTAGTAGATCCATGCTAATGCAAAAACTATGTTTTTTTTTTTTTTTGCTTATAAAATGCAGATATCATAAAACATTTCACATGGAAATGGCAGAATTTAGGACATTTTGAAAAGTGTGTGTGTGTTTTTTTAATGAAAGCAATGATTAAAAAAAAAAGACAATGGGTTTCCCACAAAATTTGAATTCACACAAGAGACCACGGCAGTACTTTTGTGTTAGCTCACATTCAAAACCAGCACACATTGAAGCAAGTAGTATAGATATGATATAAGATGCTTTCAAGCATTTAAGAAAATGGATGTTGATGTCATGATTTTTCGAATGGATTGGTTACCTTTGCTTTTGCATTAGCAAAAATGTTATAAACTCTCAGAAAGGATTATATGTAATGCTGAGATTATAAAATCCCTAGGACTCTTACATGTTTAGCCAGTTGGATGGTTCTTCAAAGTAAGCAGCTCTTGTGTGAAATTGAAATATCTATTTACTGAGTGGCTCATGGGTTATGCTGTGCGATGAAATTAATACATGGAATTTGGAGTATTTAAATAGTACCTTTCCTATAAGTCTTCACTGCAACTGATTTTTTAATAGTGTATAATTTTGTGATTAAACCAATGAAAACTTTTTGAGCCTAAAAGTCCGTATTGTATCCTCTAATTTTTGCAGCATAACTCTTTGAATAAATATCAAACTTTCTTTCTTAATAATATATTCCCCAAGACCAAACAACTGTTTTAAGTGACAGAAAGTAAACACATACCCATAAACATATAAATGCCTCACTCTTGTCATATTATACCACCATTCTATTTCCCTTTTTTTAAATCTAGCCCTGAATTTCTTCATTATTATAAACTTCTATTATATTTCTAGGGATTTTTTGTTGTGTCAGAACATGCAGTACTAAAAACGTGTATTTTTTTAAATGGACACCGAAAATAAAATCCTTTGTCATTGAAATGGTTCTACGGTTTAATTCAATTAACTCAGAGGACTGAATTAATAAATAGGCTTTTCATTAAGTGGACTGCAAAACAGATATTCATTCTTTTCCAGTGTGACATTTGCATACACAATATCTGCATGTTCAGGCTTAGAAAGCAGAAATCTCTTTCTTTTATAGATGGAAAAATCTTGATCTGTAACTACTCAAAATTCTAATTCATGCCATTCAAAATTATTTTATATGGCTATTTCAGCATTACACAATTGATAAATAGCAAATATATGCATTTAGCAAAAATAATTATTATTTTTTGAGCAAAACTGAATTTTCACTTTTATTGTAAAAAAAAAAAAAGCTATTACTGGAAAAATGTCACATTAAATACAGAAAAATTTTAAGCCTGTTTTATGGTAACTTAGTTTACAGCTAAAATACGGTATTAGAGTTTTCAAGCACTATAAAAGGCTCTGACACATTTAAAGAAATTTTTTGATTTAAAAATTGTGAAGTGTCCTTTTCAGGTAAAAAGATAAGTTAAATTCCAAAGGAACCAGCATTCCCATTCCTGGAGAAATAAAAATGCAAATATAGTAGAACATAAGGCTGATTTTTAATATAAAAATAGTTTATGTAACTGTAATTTGACTTTGCAAAACTGAGCAATATGCACCTTTATTGATACAGAAAACTCTTGCATTTTTGTTCTATTTCAGTAAACTGAGACTCTCAAATAACTTTTTTGATTCCAAAAACATTGGTTTAATTTTTTTCTCGGCCTGACTCTCTATCTGCAGAGAGGGAGAATAAGGCTTTATTGTGACAGATTAGTATGGTGAATACTTTTGTGAAATAGTAAAAATAAATATGTCAGCTTGTCATTAAAAGAAATAGGTTGTCACCCTTTGTTTATTAGTGCTGCCTACAACCCAGGGTTACCTACTGTTTATAAATATGTTTGCTAGATAACTTGATTTCCTAGAGTGGTTTTTTTTTTTTTTTTTTTTTTTTAAGGGGGGAACAAATTGTCCATTTATAATGCCTGTTAGGTTAAAAAATTTTCTTTTGTATTGGTTTCCTTAAAATCTTGCATGAGAGAAGAGAAGCTTCTCTAGTTCTGTTTTATCATGATATTGTTTATGAGATCAGTAAGAAGAATGCATGGTAATAGCGGACATGTCTAACAAACATCTTAGCAGAGCTAGAAAGATATCTTTAAGTCTAAGTGAGCATGTATAAAAAATAAATGCATTAACAAAAATGAGCTCACAAGAGCTATGGAATTGCTGGATACACTGTAGACTTCTATTGAAGCCTAATACAAATGTGTCTATTACAACCTACACCTTACAGTGACACTGGTTCCTTTGTTCCTAAATACAGGCTTGTGTAAAGATGGAACACTGTAATTAGAGGAAATAACCAAAGTAAATTACTATTTACAACAAATTGAAGTAATATAGGGCTTATTTTTCAAAATGTGCCTGGCTCAGATGACTTCATTTAATCATGCTTTCAAATATTTCTGTCACAGGAGTCTATAGGCCTGATCTATTAGGAAGAGAGATGTTTTGAGACCTTGCTCCCTGCCTTTGCTCATGGCAGGGAACTAGGAAAAAGTTAATGAACTTGGAGCATCCATTAAAATTATCACTTTCTCCTAAACCTGGCCAAGCAAGCAAGATACCTTATCCAATTTCCCGAGCTTAGACAAAGGGAGGAAAGCGTACAAGCCCCTGCAATAAAAGTAGTGAAAGGTGTTTATTTTTGGATGCCATGTCCCATCCCTGGGACTCTTTCCCTGATGAGATCACTGTGTGAAAAGGCACAGTGCAGCTCTCAGGCTGCATTCGGACCTTCTTGTGCGCGAGAAGAAGGTACATTTTGATGCCTCAGTGACCAGATCTCCTTCCAAGTAGTTTGCTAAATTCCCACTGGCTAGGAAGAGCAAAGCTGGAAGTGCACTAGATGGAAACCAGAGGCCACGATAATTGTACCAAAGCCTGCTGAGATTTTCCTAACTGCTTCCAGTAAAAGAAAAGAGTCCCCTAGTAACAGTGGTAAGTCCCACAAGAAGGAACAGTACACTATGTTCACTCATATATGAATAACACTTATTTTATCACATGAAGTTATAGATCCAGGTGCCCTAATGGAAAGGGGGATTAAACAAATACATCTCTTGGTAAAAACTTGCAATTTTTTCCAAAAAAAATGACTTAACATGCAGTTGGCTGCTCTTTCTAATGAACGGCATATTTTATAATTAGAATCAAGCAGATTAATTTTGTTTTGTATCATAACATAGATAGACATGATTTGATGAAGCCCAAGTCCCTTGTTTGTTGGAAAAAGTAAAAAGCAGTTTAAAGGACAAAGCAATTGAACATTAAAGGTATGAGATTACATTGTTGTGACAGATCATTCTCAGGGTCAAAACTGACAGACCAGATTCTCCATCTTCTTTATACTTCTTCATACTTCTTTAATTATTCCACGGTCATTTAAAATAATGACTAGAAGATGATTAATCCCAATAATTTTTTGCAAATTTAAAGCTTTCTGATATTTTTACAGTTTTTATTTTTTACAGGCTTTATAGTATTCTGCTATTCAAAAGAAAATAATATCCCATTTCTTCTGCAGGGGAAATAATCTGAAAGCCCAGAAGCTTAAAAATAAAATGCTATATGAGGGGAAGGTAGGCTTTGTGGTTAGGGTTCATTGCAAATCGATGGTTAACCAGGAAGTACCACAAGAATCAATCTTCTCTTTGCTAATAAAAGGCCAGATTTTGAGACCACTGAATGACAGAAATTGGGTATTAAAGCACTTACTTACAGTGTTGCTCTAAGATGAAGGCTTAAAAATGTATCTTCAAAATGCCTTGCAAAGTCTCAGGCAGTCATTGCAGCTGATTCTGTACATGCACAATGAAAAAAAAGTTGGAGAAGATGTAAAATACACCATTCTGTCTAATATCATAACTCTACAAGTGTTTCTAAATGAAGCAAAAGCAAAAACAGCAAGGCAAGAGGCAAGAGGCCTTCTTCTGAGGCATAAATCTGCCACTGGATCCAACCAAAGCATCATTTATTCCAACATCTTGGAATATATGCAGCTGCTTGAGGAAAACCGTCTGAAGCGTGTACACAGAAGGAACATTGCGAGTAACTGCGTTGAGTCAGACTCTGGGGCTGAGCAGTAACCCAGGACATACACAGTGTATAGTCTGGCATACACAGTGAGGCTTCCCCTGAATATCTCTGAGCACCTGAGCAGACCTGGGCTCTGCTTGGAGACAGAAGCATTCAACAGTCATCAGTTTGATTCCATTGAATTTGTCCAGTCACTTTTTAAAACAATCATCTCAAATGATCCTTTCTGCTTTTACACCAAAATCCTTATTGAATTTTTTTGCATGCAGTATCCTGCAATTACTATCCCCCATATATTCCATTTTCGTCTTCCATTGCTAAAAACAAAAATAAAACTTTCTGAAAGAGCTGTGGTTTCAGTTACCCTGTGAATGGCTGGTGTGGAGGAACCCACGGTGTTGCACCACTAGAAGTAGATAAGGGTTACTCACAGCCAGGGAGAGAGGCACCAGTAAGCTTAGCTGATACTGGAGCAGCCTGGAGGGCATGCCACAGAGGAGGCGAAATGGTGATTACCCTGTGAGAAGATTTTTAGTTCACTGAGTAGGGACACATGCCTTTCAGGTAATACATTTTGGAAATACGTGTTAGAAATACATATGTGGTGGAAATGTGATGTATTATCAGAGTTCAGTCTGGGACTGGAAGACACTCTTGGCTGACTGCAGAGCTGAACTATCAGTGCTGGAAAGCACCAGGTGAAGAGGAATTAAATGGTGCTACACATAGTGGCAAAGCAGATAGAGATGGAGTGCCAAAAGACTGGATGAGCTCAGAAATTGAAGATGCCATGAGCTACATACATAAAAAATCCCATATCTGAAATATATCTAGTTCTTCTTTCTCCCCAAACATGAAACAATACATTTTGACCTTTCTTATCTACTTTAATAAAGACATTTACTTTGAATCAAAAATATACCTTGGCAGGAAGAGTCAATTTAAAAACTAAAAGCAAACTTTTAATGCTTTCCCTGTCTGTAGGCTCCCTGAAAGAAAGTTAAGGTCCTAATCAAAATTCTAGATTAAAAAAAAAAAATAGTCATTTATTTTCAGAACAATGTTCCTGGCACAGGGAGAAGTCATTCTGGAAGGCTTCCAGGATCCAAGATCTCTAACTACTGGCACAGTTCTCTAGTCAGTACATCTTCTAATATTCTCTTCTTGAAGAAGACACTTAAAATACAGTATATGAAAACAGTAAATGCAATACAATACTGAGGGAGAAGGGAAATTTGTAAGGTATAATAATGTTAGGCATTTTAGCTTTGACTTTGCTTCCTAACCTTTCACTGATCTAGATCTCTTTTTCTTAGATAACTTTATCTTTCTATATTTTTCTATTGAGAAAAAATTAACCCTGAAACTAGCTTAAAAAAAGGCCTTGGCTACTAAGATTTAAAATCAAATGCACTGATCATAAGAGGGTTTTTTTGCTGCTTTACAGATCCACTAAAAAGCTTTTTTAAAGCTTTATCATGTCTGCATATCTAAAAATTCTTAAAGTCAGTGTGCTAACAGGGCACAGCCACTATTCAGCAGGAGACGGATGGAGCTTTGAGGCTGGAAGAGAGAAACACTGCGTTTTCACACAGATTCTATCAATAGAAACTACAGGTACCAGGAACAAGATACTGGGGTAGGGAACTACAACTCAATATTGAACTGATTGAAATGAAACATTACAGGCTTGTCCCTCAAAATTAGATTTTGCAAAGTGACCGAAAACGGATATTTCTTTTACTCTACTTCCACCAAAAAAAAAAAAAAAGTATTTTTTTCTGTTGTTACAAAATGAAATGCTTCCCGTTTAATATGGTGATATTACAGATTCTTCACTTTCTGCCAGGAAAGCATTTCTGCAGAAAACTCCTTTTCTCCTCTTATCTGTATTCCTGTAGTAAAATTCAGGAGAAAACAAGCTCAGAAAAACTCAGTCTAATCTCTCTGCAGGGAAAAACGCTAGTTGACTACCACCCTATGCTGGAAAATATTAAAAAATACATTTTCATAAAATAAGCAATAATACATGCTGTTGAGCTATTGTTATTGTTTTGAGGAAACACTGGCCTTTCTTCAATTTAAAATGTAAGCTTAAAAGCATATTTTGATATTGCAGCATGGAAAGCATTTAATCAGTAGTGTAAACCAGTACTCGCAATGCTCTTATCTAAACAAAACAGTAATCTTAACGTCACATTTTGCTTTTCTACAGAATGGAAGACAACTGAAGAACAGAGATTGTAGCAATGCAGTGTCTGAAAAAAAGAAAAAAAAGAAAAAAAAAGAAAAAAAGAAAAAAAGTCAGTGCAAAATGCTGAGAGAGAAAAAGAGAGAACACACACTGAGAAAATACAGTAGCAAGAATTCTCTATTAGCAATTAGATTTGTAATAAGCCAGTTGCAGCTGGACATCCCTGTGATAAGATGACTGAATGAGGGGTACAAAAGTCAGGAAAAGCCAGATGGAAGCACGAGAGGGGTGTTGCTGTAGTGATGACAGGGGACAAAAAAAGGAAACTGGTAATGATTGGAGGTCCAGGATAAGATATAGGCAGCGTTGGGGTGATGGAATGGATGTTGAGAAATGAAACAGAAAAACAAAGTGAGTATGTGGGAAAAGAGAAAAGTAATAAATTGTACATTAAAAAAAGAGAAAAATCCAAAGGACCGAGGAATGATGGTCACACTTGTAGCTACAAGAAAGATTTGTGAGGGAAGAAAGAATAACTGCAATTTTGAGCAGCAGTAAAAATGGAGCAATAGCAGCCCCTTCCTGAGTCTTGACCCCTGCATAAGGAGGAAATTTCATGTCACCACCACATTCAAGCTGGCAAGACTGTTGCACTATATGTCATTAAAGGAGACAGTAAAATAATTAAGCTTTAGTTAGTTGATGTTATTCACCAGCCCAAGATCTTTGCAATAACAACATCCACCATTAACTGGCATGATTGTTATAGGAATTGGCTGATAAATTAGTAAACAGGAATTCCAGAGAGAAGGAAAAGTAAAGTAAAGTAAAGTAAAGTAAAGTAAAGTAAAGTAAAGTAAAGTAAAGTAAAGTAAAATAAAGTAAAGTAAAGTAAAGTAAATAAAATAAAATAAAATAAAATAAAATAAAATAAAATAAAATAAAATAAAATAAAATGCTAAAGCATTACTTCACCCTGACTATCCAGGACCTCTCAACTCTGCAAGGAGTGAAAAATATATGCTATCATTTCTACACCCTGAAAGTACAAGGGTCTTATAAGGAGATGTAAATGAGCAGTCTTACACCCTAAAAGTACCGGACACACTCAATCTAACTCCTCAGCTGAGAGGGCTCACCTTAGCCCAGCATCCCAGGTTAAGGGGAGTGAAGGGATACTCAGGTCACAGTCCAGCTAGAGGAGCTGTTCAGATATTGTTCCTGATTCCTGCTCAACTCATGCTAGACTGTGTTTTATACCTTTAGGGAACGAGTACGTAACTGTGCTATGGTCATTCTTACAAAGCACTTTTCCAAAATCTTCAGGTGGGATTTATAAGAGCATCTGCTTTTTTTGCACAGTCAGTATTATGGGTCTCGGTCCCTAATGGGTTTCTACAAGCTTGTCCGGTTTGGCATTGTTGCAGTCTTTAACAAAGTGAGACCACCCTGCCTCCACAGGATTTTTCACCTCACTATCTTCCTACTGGGGACAGTACCCATTCTTCCCCTTATCAAGTCTTTGCCGCGCTGTTAGAGTGCAATTCAGCAGTGTCATCATTAACTCTTTACTTGCCCATCTAAGACCTGAGAGACAGGTCCAGAGAAGCAGCATATGGGAAATGAACTCCACATCCTCTTATCCTCCTCCCATGTGCCGGCTGGACTACCCACACCTGGCTGCCAGGTGAAACATGTCACACCAACCCTTCTGGGGCTGCCTCTTTTTGAAAGAAACCAACGAATGCACTGAGGATCTTGATACAATGTCATTTTGCTCAGAGCTTGTGGCTTAGATGCAACAGAGCCTTGGAGGAAAATGAAAGCAAGACACGAACATGAATTATTAATGTTTCTGCATTATTGTACTTAAAAAGCAGAACTCAGGTTGCTGAAAGGAAGAGAAGGTCCTTACAATGATAAAATTTGGGAGCCAGATGCATCTTTCAGATGAGATAAGGTGTGGAGGTGGCATTTTGTTATCCCTCCTACAGATTAAAAAACAACAGCAATCACATATCCCAATCAAAAGTATAAATGTGGAAATAAAGTGTTATGGAACTGAAGGCTACAAATCAAATTATCATAGCATCAGAAGCAAGACAAAAGCTTCTTGTGTCTGAAGCATTTTGATTTGTGGCAATCCATACTAGTTAAGAGCTGTTTTTTTTCAGATTGTGATTTTATTTTCCTGTGCATCTATGGATAGTCTTAAATGCCTAACTGTCTTGCCCACCATGTTGACAGTTGAGTTCCGCCAGTCATTTTGAACACTGTTTCAAAGCATAGGCAATGCTGTCTACTTCCTTATGCACCCATCTATCACGTACAGTACCAAGACACCATCATGGAATAACACGCTATTTCAAATGGTATGAGACTTGCAGACCATGAGCCAGAAACGGGTTATCACATACAAATAAGTATGTGATACTTATAAGTATCTTATTTATTTATATAAGTATATTTTTATTATTACTTATAAGATACTTATGTACTACTTACTTAAGTATTATGTGATAATAATTACCACATACATACAAATAAGATGTCTTGAAAAAGCAAGACATCTGACAAGTCTGCTTGCCTACCTGCCATTTGGCACATTAAACAGTCTGTGAAAAGGAAATGTGGACTTTCTTCAGAGAATTTCTGTGGCAGTAACTTCTGCATCATCACATAGCAACCTTTTTTATGTAAGGAAAACAACAGAAACAATGCAATTTATAATATATGTTTGTACATTAACTAACAATACGATCAATAACTAGCAATAGAAATGTTCTGCTACGTCAAGGAACATTTTATGATCTCAGCTCCATCAACTGACATTACTAAGAAATACCTACCATGGTTTCCTTCACAAGACAAACACAATCCTTCACAAGCAATATTGCAGATACAAAGTCTTTGTCTTTTTTACAGTCTTGTTGTAATCTTTATTTTTTTTTCACATTTTGTTTCCCAGATTGTAAACATATGCTTGTCCAATCCTGTGGCATATCTACAAAACTTTATTGAACATTTTAGTTTCCCTCCCTGCTGACCCATCGTAGTCCAAGCGCTTATTAATGAATTCTTCATAGTGCCTGTAGATGGAGATATTCAAATCCCTCTGAAAGCGTTCAGTAAATCTAAATCCTCTCTAGACACTTGGGTCTAGCATCAAAACCCCTAAGCAAGACCTTTTAGCTTTCAGATGGTTAAAAATCAAAGCTCTGTTGACATTACAACGAATGCCAGGTATTCCTGCCTAAAATGGGCTGGCCTCAGGCAATCCGTGCCCAGACAACATAGCATCTTATATAGATGAGTCTAGAGTTGTTACAGGAAATAAGCAAGGGGGCACGTGATCCCCAGACAGGTCAGATGATAATGTGTTTCTTTTAAAACAATCTGCCTATAGTTTCCTTGTCAGTTCAGATACAGTTTATATAACCAAGGGTCTGGAAGGCACCTCAAGAGGTCATCTTGTCCACTCTCATTCCCTAAAGCAAAATCAACTACATCTATGCCATTTCTGAAAGATATTGTCCAGGCTCTGGCATTTTCAGCATTGAAAAACTTTACATATACCCTTAACCAATGTATTCCTTTGTCTTTACCATGACGAAGCTTTCCTTAACATTCATCGTATATCGTCCTCCCTGAATTTTAAACCCACTTTCTTCTAAACCCCCCAATTCTTCATGAACTATCCCATATTTTTTTTTTAGAAAAAGTAATTTCTTTAGTCTTTACAGAAACCTTTTGTATAAAGCCTGTTGCCCTCCCTTTCTCCATCAGTCTTCTCTGCAAAACACCATCAGCGAAAATATTGAAGAAAATTTTAGAATCTCAAACCAATACTCACAAGCTAGAAGTGTTAACTTTATTGCTTACTGTCACAGCCACTACTGATACACACAAACCAACTGGACTTAAGAGTCTGGAAAAATATATATATATTGTATATATATATTCCTCGTAATACACAAACCTGGTATCAAATGCCACTTCTCAAGTCAGAAACCTGGTACAAGGTGTCACAGCAAGGAGCACCAAAGGCCAAGAGTCCTTCTATGACACTGAACCTTTGGGCTGGACTCACAGAAGTGCTCATGTTCCTCAGCATGCTGATACTTCTCTGACTCTTATTCCCCCTGTTTGATGAACCTCCAGTTCTTTATACACGGGAAAGATTTTTTTCTTATATATTTGTAGGCAAAATGCCTGTTCACATAATAACATTTTTTTCTGACATGTTAAGAGGGAGGGACAGATTTGGCATACACGCAAAATGTTTAACTAACTGCTTCGCTGGTGGAACTAAGTCAAAACCCATACTAAGCAACTAATTTCCAAGTAATAAGTGATTGTTGAGATCACATGAAATTGTTGCAGACATCCTTTAATACGGTGAGAAGAACGTATGGAAATAGTCTCAGGAGGAAAAGCACAACAGAAAATGAACAAACTGAAAGGAAATTGGAGTTCTGCTCAGTTTTTCTGGGGTGCTTTTGATTTTGAACCAAAACCAAAATCACAATATACAGATTCCAAAGCCACAACCAAATAGAAAAGACTGATCTTTTTGTCAGCATTTATTGTTAATGCTGTTAGCAATGTTAGCATCATTTTTCTCAGCGCAACCTTTCCCGGTGCAACTTAATAGCAATAACAAGAGATTTTACCTCTTTCTGCAATTTATATCCTTTTTGTTTTGTGACTAGCTCCAAAAAAATTAGAAAAGTTGATTCCTCCAATAGACCCTGTGCTATTACCAAAAAAAAGAAAAGGAAAGAAAAAGAAAAAGAAAAAGAAAAAGAAAAAGAAAAAGAAAAAGAAAAAGAAAAAGAAAAAGAAAAAGAAAAAGAAAAAGAAAAAGAAAAAGAAAAAGAAAAAGAAAAAGAAAAAGAAAAAGAAAAAAAGCTAACAAACAAGCATAAATAGGTACATCTATTTTTTTATATATATCAGGGACTTCTGATGAATTACAGAGTCAGTAAAAGTTTAAAGAACAAAGCTCTCATGTTATTTAAACATATCCATTAGTCATTAATTATATCCATGATGTTGTTGCTGTAAGAGAAATGTTGGGAAAGCAACAGCAAATAAGCCACTAATAATTAGACCTTAGTAAGCATGATAATACACCTATTCAAGGAAATGGCCATTTACCTACAGGTAATTAGCAAGAAAATCATATATTAGTGTCTGTACATACGCACATAGCATTTCAGAGATGAACAGTAATTCCTGCAAAAAAAGGAAAAATCCTTATTATTTATCTCCTGCCCAGTTATACCTACAATTTTGCTGAAAGTAGACTTCCCTCAGCTTGTTCCAAATATGTTAGAAAGTGAATGTCACAATGGGAGAATCAATAGCAATTATTACCATTGAACAAAGGTATCCTCTATAGCCTTTCTTTTGGGACTTCTTGATGTATGCCTGTTCACCCTTCTAACAAAAAAAAAATCTTATATGTTTGATAAAATGGTGGATTTGCTGATGTTTTAGAAAACAGAGTGATTACCTACAAGAAACACTAACAGTTGTTGCTGATCTTTTCTAGATTTATTTAATAGCATTCTCCTAATGCAAGTGCTTGTCCATACTCAGTCTGACAAGCAGAATAAGGAGCTGCTTTGATTGAATTCTCTCTCTTAATCCATACAGTTTGGTGAGACAGCACAAGGCATGCTTCAAGTGAAATTTGTTCTCTTTTCCGACACTGAGCACCAGTGAGCATTCCAGTTCATGTCTTTTGTGGTTTTAGATTTTCAAGTGGACATACAAGATTTTTCTTGAAAAATGTCTTTGTACGTACTGAATATCCTCATGGACTTTAGTGAGTTTTTTTCAGGATAAAAACAGAATGAAGTATTAGATAGCTGTCAATGAAGAAGCAGAATAGAGTAAGCAAATAAACATAAACCTGAAATGTCGATATGTATAAATATATTAGAATGAGTATCCTTCCCAAACTTCTAAGGTCTCTGGTAATAGCCATATCAACAACAGAGTCAAAATACTGCCCTCCTTTTCAGACAGTGGGAAGATTTCAGAAGAAATAGAAAAAAATAAAAAGCAAACCAAGCAAAAAGTCCACCTCCCTGTCAGGGGAGACTTTGCTCCCCAGTACCTTCTCACATTTATTTTTCAAAAAGGAAACTATTTTGAATCAAACTAGCATTGAGTTTTTGAAATACTTTAGGGGTGATTTTTTCTTTATGGTGGCTTGCATGTTCAATTTCAGCTTCCCCAAAGCTTCAAGGAGCATATTCTTCCTCCATCTTGACTACATTGGCCTCATGATCATTTACTGTCTGTTAATCTGTTAGCCATGATTTTATATTAACTTCATGAACACTGAGGAAAATGTTGTACTGTGCTGAACACAGTGTCTGTCCCTGCAGAACCCCATGAAAAACACCTGCATTTGCTGATGACTCTCCATTGACAACTATCTGTGTTACCTGTCAACTAGCCAGATTTCAATCTATTTAACATGTGTTTTATTGACATGGTATAATGCTATTTTTTTAAATCAGAATAGAATGCTGTACAAAATCAAATGCTTTTCAAGTGTCTCAGGGTATCACATCTACTCTTTTACCATATCAGTCAAATTTATCATCATCAAAGAAGGAATGCAAACATGTTTACCGAATATCTGTTTTCCATGTAATCACACTTAACAGTACTAATTCTAGTCTTATCTTTGGGATTCTTTATGAAGTGGATCTTTCTCTGGGTGTTCTTTTAACCAACCATGGCATAAAAGCCAGTCTACCATTCCCTAGGCCCATTTCACATGCTCTTTTAGAGTCTGAGTGCAACATGAGCAGCACTCGTTTGTCCTGGAGTTTAAAATGCATTAAAAAAATGACCAAACCTGGGGCACAGAATTCCTTAACTCGCTCTTTCTGAACACTTGAATGCAGTGTTTGAGTGCATGCAGTTGATGGGGTTATCTTATTGGTATCCTTGGCAGAAGATCTTTATCATTCTTGGTTACAGATCATAACATAAGTCACAGTCTACTCTGGTCTATCAAAGTACCTAAGCTAGATTTCATAACAAAATTGATTTAGCCTAACAAATTACAAGCAATAATTATAATAAATGGCTGAACTGCTTCTACAGATAAGGTCATCTTCTGTGAAAACTTTTGAGGAAAATAGTCTACATTCTCAGTAACATATTTCATAGATCTAATGCACAAAGGAACAAAGCAAAACAGTTGATTACAGGATTCCTTTTCCTCCGACTGATGAAGGGAAGTAGAGCAACATCAGTCAGTCTGTTCCTATCATAAATTAAGATTTTTTTATTATGGAAAATAAATTCATCCAAACAATGCTAACTCTCTTTCTCTTTGCTACAGTCTATGTCTGTTTTACATACTTCACATTCTGATTCCTGCAGATCTTGTTTGTCTAAGTTTGACTTCAACATCAGGAGCAGACTAGCAAAAGTAGAGAAAGCTACTTGTGATGGCAAAATTAAATATGTCTACAATACTTTGCAGGCCCGGAACTAGTACCAGTGTTGTTAGTAAATGACTTAGTCTTTACTCACAAAGCAAGACAAGAAAGGATAAAAAATATATTTATTTCATAACATGAATTAAAAATGAAATTTACTAAATAATTGTCAGACTAATTGTTTGATGCCACTGATCAGGTTTTTAATGACCTCTTAATTGACTCTCTTTCATTCAGTTTTGGCAATTTTATGAATGAAAATGGCTTTAACGTGGAAAACAGATTTTCTGAAAACATTGGAATGACGCTTTTGATTTTTAAACAAATAATTTCTGTGAATAATAATTATTCCTCAGACTGGACTCAAAATTTACGGTGCCTTTAAAAGGGTCATGGGTTGAAAAACCTTGGGACTCCATTTAAACAGTACCCAAATCACTCTAGCAACAACTGGGGTGAGAGTGTTGAAATCCAATGATGATATATGTTGGGTATGAATAATACATTACTATTAATGATCCATGATAGTAGCTGATATTTTCCATTTTAAATTCTTGTCATACATCATACATGGGTTTCTTTGTATTTGAAGACCGGAATCATTTCTAGTCTTTTATGTAATAGGAAAAGAACCATCAGCAACTATATTTGGCAATAGGTAGTAGAATAACTGTCTGATTCCTTAAGGTTTCAAGGGAGTTATTTTCAAAAGCAGGTGTGGCTTTCAAAAAGGTCAGTGTTTTAGTAGATTTAGTAGATTCAAAAGCACAATTTTCAAACTGAAGTGAGATTTTAAATATACAGGCATAGTATACAAGATGAATTCCCAACCAATTTCAGAGTTTCATCAGTTCTAGAGAAAGAATATTATTTACATCAAAAACATTAATACAGATGCCCCTTTTAAAGAACTAGAATAATAGCCAGATTTGTTTTGCTGGGTGACTTTTTTTTCCAATGAACTATTCAAGTGTACTTTTAAAAAGTCAGAATGGTCAATTTAAAAGCATCCTTTTCACCTTCTGAACAACAAAATATACGATGAATAGCATACAAAATCAGTTTAGGTACTCTTGTAGCCATGCAAGTGTCTTTGTTACTGGTTTTGCAGAGCTGCCATGTATGAAACACTTAGTGTCCAAAGTGAGAGCCTCAAAGCTTTGACAAAGAACTACTCAGCTGATCTTTGAGGTTATAAAAATCACCCAGTTTCAATAATCTCCTATTTATATAATTGTTATTATCAGGAAAATGACTTACGTTTTGATATTAAAATTAAAATTATGGATATCTTAAAGCAAATAAATCTCTTTTCTCTTTCTCATAGAAAAAAAAAAAAAAAAGTAGAAACATTGTAAATCTTATTTAGGTTCCTTGGATTTAATTTTTTCTGATTTCATGGGGGAGGGAGAATTCCACTAGTACTGGTAATTGCATAAATGCCACAGAATAAAAGAAGGAATGGATGAATAAAATAATTCAAGCAGTGACGTTTACTATCTGGACCAGATTAGCTTACTGCAAATCTAATTTGCATGAGATAATATTAAACATAGGAGAAAATGTAACTAATGCCCAGAACTGCTTATAGATATATAGTTCAACAACCACTAAAAGAGTGTGAATAAGGGAAAGTAAGTAAATTATTATTAAAGGGCCTTATATTAAAAAGACATTTTGAAGATGTTACTTTTCATCTTCACATAATTTCTTTTCCTCCTGTCTTAGATTACTTTTACAATGTGGAAGCGTGGCTCTTCTAGCAGATGGTATAAACAGTTTGTGGAGGTATATTTTGATCCATTGTAAAATTTTATACATTTTAGTAGAAATTAAAGTGATATTATGAGTAATCTTCATAGCAGTGAAATCTCACACCTGTTACAGATCAGCCAAGGTGTACCTCTGATGCACTTACAAGATTATTTATTCATCATGCCTCTATTGAATACAATAAAAAATAAGGTGCATTATGTTAGAAAGCATTTTATTGTCTTCTTCTGTATCTCATTTTATGCCTAAACTAGTAAATGGACTTCTTTCTAATGACATAGCCGTGTTATTATCAAAGTGCATATTGTACTGCCCAAGATGAAAGCAGCATGTTTGGAAATCCAATTACAAATTCTTTCAATCAAAAATACTGTGAATGCATTTGAATATTTTTTGACCTAAAAGAATTAAAACTGCAGGTATACTGTGTATTTAACATGTAGCTGCCTGTTTCAACTTTCCATTTCTTTTTAGATTCACCTGAAAAAAATCAGCTAAGTCAAATTCAAATAACTCTGGCAGGTCTGAACATAACATTACTTTTCCACAATAGGAAGACTACTCACATTTTACATATGGTGCCCATGAATAAAACACCTGAGAATTGCTCAACCCAGAATTTGAAATTTATCTGTCATTGTTAGGAACTGTGATCTTGTATTGTAAAAAAACAAAGAAAATGAAGGAAAGAAGACAGGAAAAAGGAAACTTGCTTTTCTTCAAATGCCCCCTTGCCCCTCCCCCACCAAAAGAAAGAAAAAAAAAAGATGAACATCTATTTAAAAAAAATGTGTAAAATAATAATTTAGACCCATCAAGTTTCATCTTTAAGTGGTTGTCATGTTCAGGCTTACAGAAAAAAAATACAATCTTCCACCTACCAGACCTGCAAAATTCAACCTAATGCGGATGGGCAGGTCACATTCTTCATCTTTCTTCCTGAACATAACACTCTAACTATTTGCATATTTTTCAGCTGCCCATGTTGTTTTCTATTTAGATTCCTACTAACACCTTTGATTCAACTGCTTTTTGAAGAAATTTCACATTAAAAGAGAAGAAGACTTATGAGCTGGTCCTGAAGATAGCAGGTAGCAGACTGTCAGCTCCTTTTTCCTTTTATACTCAAACTAATAAAAATATGTGTTTGTAGGGTAGTATTCACATGACGCATTTTTATGTCATTTTTAAAGGACATGATCTGAGTCTCTAGACATGCCTATTTTTCTCCTTTAACTGTAAGAGAATTCAAAAGTGACTAGCTCTGATGTCTATATTTGATCAGGCAAATAGCACCCGATTTGCCACTGATGACATTCGAGCCGGATGAGTCAATCAAAACAAACACTGTAGGATTTAAAAAGAAAAATACTAATGAAGAGGATCTTCAACAAACACAAAGCACAAGAAGTAGTAAAGATCATTAGCTACAACATGAAGCCGGCAGAACCCAGAGGGAAGGAATTTTGCAGAACTGTTTTGCAGAATATGCTGAGATTTTCAAAGACTCACCAGTGATGCTGCCCGAGAGAGGCTCCTGAGAAAAATTACTTGTTGCTGTTATATGTCTGTTTAAGAGAAGGTCCCATCATGAGACTGTGACATGAGGAGGATGTAGGAGAACCCACAAAGGAGAGAGATACAAGCTTCTTTTCCAAAAGGTTTGACGTCTGGAACTTCAGTTCCCACATTCTCTGAATGTGCCAGATTTTTAACTCAACTACTACCTATATGAGGGATATATGAAGTAGCTCTTTTGGCTACCTTTTAAAGCAAAAGCATTGCCTTTTTTAAAAATAGGACATGAGTACTTACATTTAGGACAAGTTTCCAGGCTGCAAATCCTTTATGGAATATCTGCCAGTACTTCAGATGGCAGAAAGACATTAGAGGGCCCTCAGCCCACCAGATGTTCTGCCTTCTGTATCAGCCTTCTTAAACATCTTTTCACATACTGTAGACCTTCTTTTAGTTGCTCCCCCTTAGATTCACCCCTCTTTTATAATCCTATATTTCTTCTTTTCACTTTGAAAGGAAGATAATGCTGTAACCAAGCTATAGGAGCACTATTATTCCTCTCAGTGCAGTTTACCTCAGTTCCTGAACTGTTCTGCACTTGGAGCTTACCTATGTCTTCGCAGTCTTTTCTGATGCTGAGTAATCTAGTTAATTGTCTCGTACAGATTTTGTCATCTCTTCACCAACTCCTCACTACTCACCAGCCTCTTCAGTACATTAACAAATGTGTTAAAACAGGACTGATCACTGAATGAAACCCTGAGGCACTTCTTTGTTCACTTTGTGCTATCATGGAAACTCACTATTTTTACTGGTCTGTTTATTTGTTTTTCCAAACCACAGAATACAGTGTCTGTTAGCAGAACTAGTTTGTTTCTCTAGCAGCTGCTTGTAAGGAATCTGAAATGCTAAAGGAAGAATACCTGCAGCTGTAAAAGCCAAACACACCAGAATCTGAAAATTCATAGGAAATGAGAGATCACATAATATAGATGTGTACTTGTTCTCTCCAAGAGCAATATCTTGAATCATTTCTTCTCCTTTATTCAGACCCAGTAGGTGCAAAGCAATTAGAAATTCTAGATAACTAGTATTGGTTCAATGTAAATAAGAGCTGTTAGAAGAACACAACTCTTTAGAGAGGCTTCTCAATTTCTGCTTTCTTCTAATATAAAAGCCAGCCACATGGCTGTGGTAAAGGTTCTTTAGATGGGCCATTTGCTTTCTGAACTTCTCTACATGCTAAAGTGTCCTGTTGAACACTGCTGCACTCGCCACAATAACAAGGTTTGAGCAATAGAAGTGTAATGTATTACCACCGTCTTCCCGTGGAACAAGAACAGTGTCAATACATTCTCCGTTTCATCCAGTTCTAGCTGCCCTATCTGAGAAAAGACTAGCAGAAGAAAATCCTTGACAAATATAATTACATGTTCAAAATAAATCTCACCTCTTGAACAGTCTTGAACATGAAGACTATCATAAAATCCCAACTATGCTGAGGGCAATAATGTCAGTGTCAAGGATTTCATTCCAGTTCTGTTTGCATATGATTTTTTTCAAGTACCTCATATATACAACATAAATTCACTTTTGAGATGATATTTGACTGTAATGCCATTCTACATTTGGGAGATACAGGATTAAGTATTTCTACTATTTTTCAGTATTAGAGCTACAAAACCAGTGAAGTGGCATTGGCTCCACTAGAGAGAGCTCTTGTGCTAACATAATTATATTAATAAACATAATTACTTATTTGAAATCACTGGAACTATCTATGGAATAAGATAGATGAAGAATTGGCAGGATCTGCCAATGTGATATTAGATGACCAGCTTTTATATGATATCAAATATAGGCTGCAAGATAATTTCTTTGTACTCACCTTTGAAAAGTGTTTAGATAGAGTGCTTTCTATTTGCACAAATTGCTTTTAAAATTATCCTGGCTTTGGAAAAAAAATATATATGGCTTGCAACCAAACTGTGTCCTAGTAGTATTTCTAGCTTTCTTGGCTCACATATTGAAGGTCAGTACTCTGCAGAAGTGCAGTTTTTTTATAGTTTTAAGGGGCTATAATGCTACTTTAATCCCCACGAAGACTAAGCGATTAAACAAGGCAACAGTTTTTTTTGCTGTGCTGAGGTGGGACCTACAGAGCCACAGGTGCGCATAGAGATATAGAAGACCTTTATCGATCTGTAACTGCTCTGGGATGCTATGAGGAAAAATGCCAGGAGACACTAAAGCAGGAAATATGGTTACTGAAGGAGTAGAAAGAGATTAGGAAAGTTCTGACCCAGCCCCAGTGGGGTTTAAACTTTACTTATAGTTATTCATCTGCCCTAATCCTACAAAACTGTTTAATAGAGAAGAATGGATGGAGAACTACGGAAGCATGCATGGTAGGTACAAGGAGAACTATTGATTGAGAGAATTAGCTTCCTTTTCTACTCTGCTTCCCTCTGTACTTGCTATATCTAGTTTTATGTTAACTCTCAATTTCTGTGCTGCAAATGAACATATTTGTTTTGTTATTTTCCGATGAACTTGTTTAGTACACCAAAACTCCGAGTTTCTCCAGTAAATGGTCAACATTTTGACCAGTAAGAGAGTACTGTTCTATTAAAGCTCTAAATTTCCCGTGCACTTTTTCCCCTCCGCCACCACCTTCAACTTTGCTTCCCCAGTTCATACTTGATGAATATTTTTGAGTTGAAAGGCTGCTTAACCCATTGCATCCTACCTACACTGTTATTTGTTGAGCTCCTACTTACTGAAATGAAGACTTTGGGGAGTCATCATATCATAAGCATGTTTTCAAACTTAAACACACAAGTGCTTTGGGTATCTTTCTACCAATCGAATCTACTATGTTCCCCTAATAGGTACAATCAGTGTAAAACAAGCTCCCTTCCTTTTTTTTTTAAACTGACAGTCATTAGAGAATTCTTTAGTGCATCAGCACAAAATACAAATTTATTTGGCTGATTGCATCTGCACATCTCCTCTTTTACAAGCAATGTATCAGAACATACACATCCAATACCTTTATTTTTTACAATTTATCATACAAAATTACATTTTTTTCTAGATCTGTATATGAACTTAAAATAATGACAATAATTTTCATCCATCGAACTATTCAGTAATTCAAAGGTCACTAATTATTTTAGTTTGTAATGAATTTTCCACAAGTAGGCACTGCGATTCAATATGCATTTGTATTCTTGAGATTTATATCATAGGGTCCTTCACTTAGATATTTGTTATTGTTCTAACCTACAGATCAGAAAATAAATTCCAAGCTGTTTTTTTTCCAGTGTGGCTACTATGCATTAAACTGCATAATCTTGCTCTTTATTGAAATTGTCAGTAAAGATCTCTATGTAAAAAAACCCTGACACTTACTTTAGACGAGTCATATTAAGACAGTTACCTAATCACAGAAAAACAGGTCATATATAGCACACAGAGGCTATGCCCCAGATAGCATACATAGCTAGTATATACGTATAATTCCTCCTTCACAGAATTGCTCTGTTGACAGATGTTATACAGACAGAATTCATGGCTTCGTCATTCAATATATGAATTTTTCATCTTACGATCTTTATTTTAAGTGGTAAGCAAGTTATATTAAACAGTAATACTTTATGTAACTTAAAGGAGAGCTTCAGATAGAGAGCTATCCAGCACAGAGTCAAATATACAGGCTTATTATCTACTAAGCTAGCCCTTCATTTTATCAGTCCTAAAGAATTGCTCTGGGAACTGCAGAATTAAAACCTACACAGTGATTCAGAGTTTTAAATGGGGTGTACTAATAAATAAGATGACTGAATAACAAAATGCAACTACTCAACAAAGGCAACTACTCTTTTTATTTTATACATTCTGAAATCCCTATCTTTTTCAGGTTAATTGGTTCAGTACTCCCTCAAAAATAATGGTGAGAATCAAAATGCTCATACAAACCAAGTAGCCCAACAAACCAAGTAGTTGAATAAAATAAGGTTGAGCAGCTAACATCATTGTTCCAAAACCACTAAATAAAAATGCGGATACCACATTTGATAAAAGTGACAGGGCTTCACCTCTTTCAGAAGTTGGAACACTGTCATCCTTTACTGAAAATAAAGGCAAAAGCAAAGCACAATGCAGTGTATTAAGAACATGTCAATTCCTTATGTTTCAAACAATAAAACGTATTGTTTTCAAGCTTGAGCTCTTTGCTTTTACATTATAAATGATAGTTTATCTTGTTTTCATCATCATTCTAAAGAGTGGTTTTATCAACAGCTGCCAAGACTAGCTGGTTTCTGAACAGATGCTACTAGCTGTATGCAAGAGATTTTCTGGCAATGTATTGTTACATAATGGCTGCTCACAAGGAAACAGACTAAATTATAAAAAATAGTTAATGGATTTAATTGCATGTCGTTTAGACTGTAAATTATATCAAACTGTATTCACTTAAATACATTAAATGTATCTGGATGTTTGAAAAATAAGCAAACAAGGTAGGATTTTTTTTTCTAGCTGAGCCTTAAAACTGTAGTAAAACTATTTTTCTACAAAAAATAGTAGCAGTGGAAAATTATTTGACATAAATACAGCACATACTGAGCTGTGAGGCACACAAATATTCTGATTCTTAAAATATCAGAATATTTTTTAAAGTCAAAATTTTGTGCTTTATATTTATAATGCAAACTAAATACAAAAAGAAGAAAACTGTTGGAAAGATTTGCTGAACAATTTCTATATTTAAATGTTCATCAAACTGTTAAAAATAAATCTTCATTTCTTTTGAGTATGAGTACTCTGAGCACACCGTGTCATCTCTAATGGAAAAGTCAGGTCATTTACTCAGGTATGATGCACTTGCTACTGAAAAAAACATGATGATTTGTCTCTTTTTATTACATATTATTCAGATAATGCTAAATAATTAAGTTATTTAGAATCTAGGAACTTGTGACATTAAGAAAGTAAACAGAGATGATAATAGGAAAAGATCTGCAATACTTTTGCTTAGATTTTTACAATCCCTAAAGATTTCACAAAAGAAGTGAAAAAGTCACAAGTCATTTTCAAAACTGTTAAAGATTCATTTAATTAAACATTGAAATTTTAGCATGTTATTCAAAGAGTATGATAGCAGAAAAAGCAACATATGATTTAATTACTAATCAAAGTTAATTTTCAATTCAATTTAGCTGAGCTTATTTCATTGCATGTATTTATACTTTGGTAGAATTTGTGATTCAACTGCAGAAAATACCTTATCCTAAAAATATTAAATAAAAATTGCAGCTAAGGAGGATTCATCTCTGTGTGTGTTCAAATCAACACTTAGCTTCAGGTGTTCGCAATGACATCTGTATGTGAGCTGTGGAGGGGATTACAGTCCCCATGGACTATAGTGATGACTTTGCCGATACAGCTGATGGAGTCTAGAGGTCTAAGTTAGGTTTCTATTGCTGTAACCTGCCAGGCCAACAGCTGTTGCTCTAGAAGGGCACAAGCCTCATGCACAACCTGTGCTAGATCTGCCAATGGTACCAGATAAAGATGATGCCCACAGCAGCTCCAGTGACACAAGATGACCACGCTTAGGCAACTTCCCAGAGCTCTGTTGTTTCTAGCAGGAGTTTAGATGCATTGATGTTCAGTTGTCTGAATGTAGAACTGAATCACACCCACAGCTTCAAACGGAACACATACCATAACTATTCCTTAGGAGGCACAGTTTCCTGTCTAGTTCTAGCTATTAATTGCAAATCTTTCAAGATAAAATATTTGCTAGAGTGCTTCACAGCCTAAAGTATCTCGATGTTTTTCACTGGTGGCCACTGACAGAACTAGAGGAAATGGCCACAAACTGAAGCATCAAAAGTTCCACAGGAATTTAAGCAAAATTTTCCTGATGGTGAGGGTGACAGAGCACTGGCACAGGCTGCCCAGAGAGGTTGTGGAGTCTCCTTCTCTGGAGATCTTCAAGACCCGCTTGGATGCAGCCCTGTGCCATGAGCTCTAGGTGACCCTGCGTGTGTAGGGGAGTTGGACTAGATGACCTCTAGAAGGCCCTTCCAACCTTAACCATTCTATGATGTCAAATTTTTATACCTGATTGTTTTGTCATTTTATTCCTATTACTCATAATTAAGCCTTCTTAAGGCAGCATTGGTTTCTTGAAATTCAAAGTCTTTTAACCACTACGTATTATTAGCATACTGTTCTCTTTTCCTTAACACCTCTGTAGTTGTCTCTCGACAAGCAGGGAATGTCTTACTTTTAGATTCCTTCCTCACAAAACCAAATTTACCTCCCATTATTTCCATACAGATTATTTTTGATGCTCTTTGTTAAGTTTCTCTCAGAGTCTTTTTGGTACTGTGAAATTCAGAACTAAAACAATATCAACTGTGGCCAAAAAAAAAAAGATAAATGTTCTTTATACCTGGCCAAAAAAAAAAAAAAAAAATGTATTAAATGTTCTTTATATTATGGAATTCTTCCAAGGAAGAAAAAAAAAAGGCAGGAATAAGAAGTGGAAAAAAAAAATAAAAACAGATGGTGTACCAACTATATTGCAACTGTCTATGCTTTGAATCTTTGTCTTTCCAAACTGGCAAAGACATGGTCATTCTTCAGAAGAATAAATTGCCTTGTGATATATGAAAGTATGAGATATTACCTCTAAAATGAAGACTGAGGTACTTTATGAGTTATTTTTAGGTCAGAATATTGCAGAAGACTCTATCTAGAGCTACATCTTAAAATTTGTCCGGGGGTTAAGATGAAGGTACAGTTTAGAGATTTATTTTTAATTGCGATCCCTATTCTTGTCAATGGGCTGCAGGATCTACTTCTGGGTGGAACTTAAGGCATTTCTTTTCATCTGTGCAGGCGTAATCTGTCTTTCTACCTGAGACACTGTATCTTTTCACAGAGCATTATCCTGAATTTAAGACCTGTGAATACTTTCTGTTTAAAACAGAAGCTGTACAGTCAGCATTTTTTCTTCAAAGATAACCTCACTTTGCAATTAATATCCTCATTGGCCTAGAATAACCAGAAACTGTAATTTCCTTCTATTACAGGAGGGAAGTTCTAATTTCAAAAATATCAGCTGATGGTTACTTTTAAAGGCAATGACACAAGAAACATGTTACTACATTGGCTCTGCAATTATTTCTGCATTGTGTTCCTCAAGTAAACAATAGAGCTAATATTGGAACATTTTTAAAAATGCAGGAATATGATTAATTAATGTGTCTATTAATTATTTGGAAAAAGGTGAAAGCCACAGTGATGTATTCACAGATGTCAAAATAATTTGGGTTACTGAAAACTAGGAAATACTGTGTGAAATTCCAAAGGCACTTAAAAAGATAGACAACTGCACAGTCTGATTGCAGTTAAAACTCCATGTTAACAAAGGCATGTTAATGTACAGTGGAAGGTAAAACATTCAGTAGCCGCTGGTACACCTTTATAAACTCTAAGAGAACTGTAAGCATTTGGGAATTAGTCATAGGAGACAATGAGTCATTGTTGGCAGCTGCATTAAGACATCTATTAATTATTTGTAGATTTGAGAACTAAATTATAAAATATATTAAAAAAAAGATTAAAATAATACCCGAAAAATGATATAACTCCATTATGTAATCTGATCAGGAGGTTTATATTAACTTCTTATAAACCATGTTATTCCTTTCACACTGTTCCATTCTCATTTCTATAATTTATTCACCTTTTAATGTTTGTTTTAAAATTTCAGGGCAAGAGCTTTGCACTGATGCAGTATACAACCAAAAGGAGCCTTGTGCAGTCTCAAGGTATGTGGACACCAACATGCTACAAATTAACACACATAATACTACACATCAGTAGTGTGCTTTCATTTTGAATGCTGTGATTAATTCTAGTCATTTAAAATAAGTAATAGATTGCAAATGGAAGAGTTTCACAGAACATAAATGCAAATATAATAACAACAGTTATTCACAAAAGGAAAGCTTTTAAAGACTGGGATTCTTTCCTTCAAAGAGGAAATGCCTAAGTGGTAAATACAATAATGGATACTAAAGTAAGATCAAATTGTGGATTCTTATACCTCTCTTCATGGCAAATAACAGGAAACAGCCAATAAGGTTAAAGAAAAATCAATAACCTATAAAACTACTCCTTTTTTTCTTTTTTTCTCATTATGGGAAAGGAAGCAGAACAATTTACTCTGACAGCATACAACTGAGTCCAGCAGCTTATCAAGACTCAAAAAAAATAGCAGGATAGAAGGATGGAATTCAGTTACCTAAATGCAGCTCATAGATTCATTTAACATACCCTAAAGTATCAAGAGATGTTCATGTAGCAAATATGAAATGGCACCTTTCTCAAGGCGGTTAGATGCCAACTGGAACACTAAGGATATGTCCATAGAATAAAAGTTCCTTAAAGATATTCTACAATTATAAGCTAACATGTGTTTGATGGAAGTTAGGATAAACGAGTCATTGGTTCATTCAAAGCAGGTTATTCTTACAGGTGTACTCTAATTTGATTTGTACTGGTTGAAGCCATAAATAGATTACTCTGGTAGTAGCATGGTACTATGGTATGTCATTTCTTGCATTTGCCCTGTAAGAATGTCTCAGAATAGAGCTAGCTTTTATTGCTTATTATACTCCACTGTATGATTGTGCACAATTTGCTGACAGTCAGTTGGACAGTTATTTAATGTTGCCACCCAGGATTTGTGTAGAGATCTCTTTTCAAAGTCTACTGAGTCAAAGCCTACTGATTCTCCTACCTTTAGACTCTTACTACCACAGAGGCTTAAAGTTAACAGAGAAGCTTCAATTTCAGATAAAAAAAAACTGTCTCTCATGCTCTTTTTTATCATTGTTGTTTATATGAGATGATTGCAAATACAGCTTGATGCCATTAATTGCACATACAGACATATATTGGAAACTCACATCTTAGATTCTTACTCTCTCATGATGTGGTAGTTAGAATACCAAAAATAATCTTTTTCCCTATGGTCTCTACTCAGTCCATCAAGACATGTGAAACAGAGAAGAAGGCTGGAGAAAATTACTGGCAAATTTGGCTTCTTGTGATATCAGACTGTAAAACAGGAGGCAATTTTCAGTTTGGCTATTTCTTCCCCTCAGGATACCTTTCACTAATACCGATAACTGACATTACCTTCTGTGGTCAACCCAACTTACACCTATGGACCCAAAGTCTCTTTTATTTTTGCACTTGAATTCTATCTGTAATCTTACCTTGACATTGCCTTCAAAGGAGCTGGAAAATCATTTCAGAAGCAACTTTGGGTAAGGCCTCTGGGGAGTAGTCCAACAGAAAGAGCGACGACATTTTCTGTCTTTGGGGCAATGTGGCAGCTTTGGGACTTCCTTTTAACATGACTTCATTCTGGTCTATCTTGTTTTGATAGAAAAGATATTACCATCTTGATTTGTCCTGATACAGTAGCTTGATGCTTTTGTTATCAGATACTGAGTGTTCTTTTCTAATGAAAGCCCATAGGCAAGACTTACAGCATGAAAGTCGCATGCGGAAAGTTCAAAACAAACAAAAGATAATACTTCATAAGGCAATTGCACAAGCATCGAAACTCCTTGCACTGGATGCTAAAATTTACAGCAGCTGAAAAAGCAATGAGAAAAATCACGCAGGAAAAAAAAAGCATTAAAGGTCACTAACAGAAAGACACTACCTTTATCACAGATCCTGACCTGAGAATTGTTGTAGCTGGGGAGACCATCATTGCATTCTTGACCTGGTGTTTTACTTGTCACAGAGGGATAGGCACCCTCTGTGAACTTGCTAGAAACAAGATGAAGGTGTACTTTTGATCTTCTGCTGTACTTCTTTTTTTTTTTTTAATATTTAATTGTTCAAAATGGCTCAGAATGCGAAAAGTAAGCACAAGTTTCAGGCAAAAGAATCTAAGCTTTGTTTTTCAAATAAAGATGTTTGATAAATCCATTTAAGCAGACATATGTCCACTAGTTCCTTTATTTTCCTTCTGTGATCAAGGCAGAACTTTTTTTCTGTGCTTATCCTATGAGATTTTGATATTTAATTGGTTTCTTCCTGAAAGTACTTGTTGCTCAGATTGTAAAGCTTTCATTGTTTGTACAAGCTCTGTGTGCAAGCAGGCCTTGAACTCTCTGAAGTCCTCTAGGCATCTCAATTCATACAGCAAATGATTGATGACGACAAAATGTGATGTCATATTGGGTATCTTTTTCAAACTGTGAAGTGTTCATGTTAGAACTCTGAGAAAATATGTTCTCATTGGAGGAGAAAGAAGAAAAAAGATTATTTTAATCACTGCCTCAAAACAGTGCTGCAGAGTTTTTCTTATTATTTGGTAATAAAACCCCACAATTAAGGAAGAGATAATAAGTATTGCATGCAAAAATACAGTGAATTTCACCCTGTAAATTTTTGCAGTGGAAAATTCTATCTCTATATCATTGTACCATGACTTTCTTATTGGTTGGGAACAACTTCTCAAGCTCTTTTTTTTTTTTTTTAATTAAAATGGCAGCAATTTCTGTAAACAGTTCACACAAGATTTAGGCTCCTAGGAAGAAAACAAATTTTTTCCAAGTATATGAAAATACAAATTTAAAATTATAATTATAAAAATATTTAAGTTCAATCCACATTTGAATTCTTTTCTGTTAACCTATTATCGAACAGTTAAATTTCCTACAATTTTTCCAAATTTTAATACTTTATAGAAATGATCAAAAAGTGGCTGGTTAAAATGCAAAACTTTTTGTACACAAAAAGCACATAATTTTTAGTAATGATTTTATACCTCATATTTTAAGATTGCAGTCCAGGTACAGAGAAGGTAGGGAGCATCAGAATTTGAATGTTCTGTTTATCTATTTTTGCCATAAAATTGCTTTTCCATTCAGTTGATGATTTTGCAAATTATCTTTTTTTTTTTTTTGTAGAATGCTCAGATGTCACAGCAACAATGGGTCTGGGAGTGACTATTGTCACTTAAGAATAAGCTTTGGAGATTACAAAATATCATTGATTCTGTGAAAGTACCGGTGTTTCATATTGACCTAAAATTTATTTTAGGATCTATTAGAAAAGATTTTTTTTAATGTAATACTATTACATAAACCTAAAGTGGACCAGCCTACCCAAGCCAGGTTTGATTCTGCTCTTCATCTTGAGGAAAATGTAAAATGTACATAGCAAGGCAAAAAAATTATCAAAGTCATTCTATATTACATACAATTCACCTGGAAGAACAGAAAGAGGATATGACAGATGTCTATAAAATAACAGAATGGCATGGAGAAGATGAACAGGGGACAACACACTGTCTCTCCCAGCAGAAGAACTGAGAGGCACTAAGAGAGGCAGCTCCCAGGGTCAAAACTGACTGATGGAAATGATGGTTCATGACTCATTGTTGGCCTAGGGGAATCCTGACTATGGGGGTATACGAAGCAAGGGATATACCAGGGAAGGATCAGCTTTGCAAGGATAAGCTCACAGTGAAGAAGTTCACCCCAGTCCATCAGGTCAGGTGCCACGTGGGCTGGTAAGTCCCCAGAGTTGTCAGTGATATCCAGCCAGTCCACACAGCCATGGAGTGCCATCCTTATATTGTATTTTTATCAGAAAAGAAGATGGAGATGAGAAGAAGGTTGAGAATATGGCTTTATGTGGTTGGGAATAAGCATCAACTAGACTACTCATCAGACAGAGCAGCCCAAACTATTTAAATAGGTCTCTCCTTTCTTTGTGTGGAAAAGATTCCCTTTGTCTAGTACAGGTGCAGTGTAATGTTAATTTTACATACTTTTGATACTGAAATAGTCACTTGAATTAAGAGCAGGGTGAGTTGATTAACTAGGAGGTGAAAAGATACAAGGAAGGGAAAAATGCTTCTTAAATTTTATAATGAAGTTATCCATCACATTGCCACATAGGGCTTTTTCACGCCTCAGTATAAAAATTCCCAGTCTATACAGATATGATTTTATTTTAATTTATTTTACTGATATAAAAACAGATTAGCAACTCAATGAGATGAATGTATGTCCTCTTCTATGGGGAAAAAATATTTATTGTCATTTCATCTGTTGCAATCTCTTCCTCCTTTCCAAAGAGTGTCTGTAAACATCCACATTCTGTCATGTGCATTAGGTATTAAGAGTGCAGGAGTCAGGAGAGAGTGCATGTTAATGACTCTAGGTCTATCCAGAACAAGTCCATAACCACCACCTTCAAACCGGAGTGTCCAAAACCAATTATATGGCCTAGGGAAGGAAAAGAGAAAGAAAGGGATGTAGAATGGGGAACAGGAGCTAACTAGTGCAACAAGATGATTAACAAGCATGTTCCCATTTAAAGATGGAAAAAGGAAGGAAGGCAGAGATATGTTTTTTCCCCAGTCCCAAACAGGTCTCAGAACAAACAAATGATACTAATGAGCTGCTACATCAAGCTAGTATAGCAGTAAGCAGCAAGGCAACCATATCTAAAGCAAGTATCTCCACTATATAATTAGAAAATGAAAAGGCTGATGCTATCTGTAGTATCTAAACATTATCTCTAGTGTAATGCCATCTTCCCTTACAAAATATTTATGTCTGTCGATATTTTAGCAGACACCTTTTAAAAGGCTTTAGAAAGACTCTTTTAGAAAGGAGGTAAAGGAAGAAAATCTCTTCCAGAGAATACTCTGAAGCAATCATGGAGAAACAATACTTGTGCTTCAGAGCTGTTCCTGGGAAAAATGGATCAGACCAAATATAATTTTTTAATATATTTCTACTAATTGTTTCATAAACTAAATGGAAGGGTCCTTCCATGACAGGGAGAAAAGTGTGCCCAGTCTAATTCCTGCACCTTCGGGCTGAGAAATGCTTATCATGTGTACTTGTATGGGAATATTCTCCACAGAGAAGGTAAAATTCACAATTTATTTCTGGAGGTTTGGTGGTCTACAGGGCATTGAAGCTAATCTTTTGCTACGAAATAAAGTAATCAGAATTGACAATCAGATCTGTGCATGCATGTCGATAATTGTAATGTCTTATTTGTCTAAAAATGCAGCCTCTCAAAATCTGTTTCTTGATATTCAAAAGGTAAGAAGGGAAAATAACATGTCCTTAGCCAGGAAGACTGAATGTTAGACTTAGTGCCAAAAATTCTGTGGGGAGCTTATCAAAGTCATATGAAAAACTATTTTTTGATGGTAGCAACTGTGGAAAAGATAATAAGTTCCAGTAATGGAATTGAATATGGACTTACCCAAAAAGAACCACGCATCTGGCTTACTCCTCAGCTAGACTGGTAGGATGCAAATAGTCTTATTGTAACATAGACATTGAAAAGTGTCTCATAAAATACTATTTTAAAGCTGTAAACATAGATGCCACCTGATGTTAGGTATTGTTAATGAGAATTAATCACATCTAGATGGATTTAGACTTTCTCGTGCCTTTTTTTTCTCTATAAAGTTTAAAGAATCTTCTTTTCTGCAAAAATGGGTTGCTAGCTATTAATAATCATGCAAAAGATTAAATAGCACTGTGAAAACTGCATACACCATAATATGACACATACTCTTGGGAAGTATCAGTGAACAAAAGGAAATTAAAGAAACAGCAATGAAAATCAAAATTTCCATATTGAAAGAAATTACAGTCTGTGGATGAGTATAGCTGGGTCTAGAGAAATTAAAGTCTAATGGTCACAAATTACATAAGCAAATAACCCATAACTATGTTTGGATTAGGGGCTGAGAATAAACCTTCATTCTGTACAAATCCTGAATTGAAGAAGGTGAGTGGAAGTGGAAGTAGTCAGAAAGTCCACCTTTACCTTTTGTATTTGTTTATAGGGTTATAGATCTATGCTCATGGTACTATACCTTGTGAAATGAAACATTCACTGAAGGAAAAATATTTTTTTCAGCTCTATTCTCAAGATTTTCTGTTATGTTCATGAAAAGGAAAAATTCTCAGAATTTCTAGTTTGGACGTCAAATCTGAGTGTTTTGAAGGAAAGATATTTAGGTGTGTTGAATCTAACTCATAATAGACTTGAGTTTGAATTCTTAACCTATTTCTCCAGAAACAATTTTTTCATTGCAAATTACAGTAATTTAAATGCAACCAGGAACATATTGCAAGAGTCTTTTTGCTTCTAATACCCATGTCTTCATCAGTGGGTAAGAGTAATTCTTGCCTTATTTCTGTGACAACTGTTAAATCTTTAAATGAAATCTCCTTCCTAATCATGACTTTCTACAAACACTGGCTTGAGGAAATAAGTTCCATGCCTTGATACATAAGAGAGTTAAAAGCATTCCTCAAAAAGTGACTTAGTCGAAGAGAAGTTGAGCATCAGCTGTTACCAACCAAGGAAGAAGCTGTTGATGCTCAGATACTCTGAAAATTTTATTTAGGTTCCTAAATATGTATTTTGACTCCTGGTTTGGCTCAGCAGCTGAAGAAAGAATTAACACTGACAGATTCCCAAGGAGATATTGCTGCCAGAAGGACAATTTCCTCTAAACTGCTTAACAGAAGTTCAAATAAATCTGTCTTTAATGAAACTTTTAAAAACAAGACCATGAGCAGTGTGTCAGGGGTAAATATCCCTGATAAGCTTGGCAGTCAAGAAAGGAGAAAGAAAAGGCAAATCTGGAAGAAATATGGGAATGGCTATTGTGAAACAGTACTACAGTCTATCCATCAAGTATCCTATTTCTAAGACTGACCAATACCATCTGCTGCAGAGAAAGACTAAAAAAGGTACTAAAACTTTCAGCAGTTTACCTGTGCACTAAGATGTTGTGGTTTACAGCTTTGCAAATGTGGTGGACAGAAAAGGAAAAGGACAGATGCTGGGTATTTTATTTACCCATAGAATTGCATTCTCTTCTGGAATCCTGGTAAATTAAGCTCCTAATTATGTAGGCATCAAAACTATGTCACTTTTATGAGTTTAAAGTGTTTTGAGGCAGATAGATTTACTCCACACTTCTACTCACCTTCACAGTCCATGGGAAACACTATTTCCAAGGTTATAGCACAGTAGAGGAGGTAAAATTAAAAAGTACACAGCATGTAAACCATATGCAGATTCATATATTCTAGCATAAACTTTTTTTTTCAAAGGATATTAAATAAATTAGTTAGATTTACAGTGATCCCTTGATGAGATTCAGCTGTACTAGGACATGGTTCTGCAAAACACAGGTAAAAGTGGAAGTGAAAGTGTTTGGTGTAGTTGTTCTAGGCCTTCAGCAATCTCGCTTTTTTCACTCCTTACTTTTCTTTTCTGATTGTCTTCTGAGAAACTCCTTCCAAGTCCTAACTCTTCCAAGCTTTTCTCTGAGGTTGCCTTAAGTTTAGCTCCTCTTAGCATCTACCCTAGCACACTTCCAAGTAGCGTGGTATCTACTTGGGAGTTCATTGAACTTAATCTGCGAGATAAGCAATATCCTTCATTGAACTTTCTGGAGTATTTCAAAATACTCTCCAGATCTGAAGTAATGAACAATTACCATCTTGAATGGAATCGACTAATTCGTCATTTGTATTGTTACAGTTGATTTCATTTTTCCTTGCTCTATCATAAAATTTTCAGTTGTAAAATTGAACAAATTTACCTTGGCATGTGCACTTCCACAGAAAACAAGAAAACAACAGCAAGGAAAGATGACATTCAAAGTACGAATGCTTTTATCAGTATTTCATTTCTCAGACTGAATTCCATGTGGATATTTTAATGCATCTGTGGCAAGACAAGAGCAAACTTGTCCAGGAAGGAAGGAAGGAAGGAAGGAAGGAAGGAAGGAAGGAAGGAAGGAAGGAAGGAAGGAAAATAGGGAATGGGGACCAGATTCCCAAAATATGCTTTTAATTACTGCATTCTTATAAATTATAATGATCCTCTCCCCAACCTGTCTCTTCTGGTAATCCTGAAGTGCTCACAAAATACTGGTTTGAAGGATTCACATTAAGATAAAGGGGAGTAGTGATGGGTATTGTTTAGCTAACAAGCCACAGTACTTTCTTATTCCAGAAAAGGACATGTTAGAGAGCCTTATAAATTTATCAACAGTTACTGATGCACAAATTAATTTTGGTTTGTTGAAAATAAATGTATTGTTGTGAATGGGCAAAAAGATTTTTCCTTTCTTTTCTCGTGTTTCACACAAAGGCCAGCCATTAACATTACATGTCTCACCATCTGCCCAAAGGAAAAACTAAATCAAGCCACATATTGCAGCATGGGCCAGCATAATGCAGACCAAAGGAATAAGCCATCCTCTTGGTGCAGCTGTGGTTCAGTCCACCTTCAAGAACAAATACAGTGCCCACATCTGCAATCAGTGTCATTTGCATAAAATATTCTAAAAAGAAAAAAATCAGGGTTTTAAGTCATATCTTCAGTTAGAGAGTCCTCAACAGCTGACTACACTCTTTTTTTCTTTTTTTTTCTTTGTGTGTGTGTGTGTGTATACTCCACCACGTTTCATTCCATCATGATATCTGTTTCAAATCTTTAAGAACAGTCAGAGAATGTGGCTGATTCCTACAAGCTCACATCACAACATTGAGCGAGATTAGAAAGTCCCATTTGAGGGTGCAGAGCTGACCAAGTTAGGAGATCTTTCTTTATGCACTAGTGCATTAGTGATGGATAACTGCCTTTTGGTAATACAACTTGATGCAAGGCTGCAAGCCATAAACAGTTCCATGGGGAAGCACAAAATAGATTGAACAACTTGAGGTCTGCATTATTAGTTGAAGCTAGAAGTAACAGAAGGACAAGCTTCCGCTGAGCTCCTGCCACTGAATCCAAACACACCTGTGGACTGCCTGTATCTGGAGATTCTGAGAAGGAACAGGTAGTCCTGCACTTGTCTCACTCAGACTTCTTCAATTGGCTGACTATGGGCTTCACCTGGTAAAACGTGCAACAGACATCCTTTGGCAGCTTAGATTAGAGCAGGAATATGTTGGAAATGGCTGTGGTACCAAGGGAAACCATAAAACCTGGTTCCATCATGCTGTTCCAGCTGAAATTTACCTTGGATAGACATGGTCAGTACCAGGGCTGATATACTGGTGCAACCACTGGACCTTCTGTGTCCCCAGCCATTCCAGATTTGAACACATTTCCTTGGTTCCAGCATTAGCAGATCTCATCCCATTCTATTGCTTTTCCGCTTGAAAGACAGCACAGAACTAGTAAAGTCAGCTGGGAGCCTTGCAAAGGCTGAAATTTTAGATAGAATTTACTTGCTACAGTGGAGGGAAAGGGAAAGGGAAAGGGAAAGGGAAAGGGAAAGGGAAAAGGGAAAAGGGAAAGAGAGAGAGAAAGG
>VWPW01021825.1:97887-160857 GCA_013389825.1 Crypturellus undulatus
AGCGCCCGAGCGCCGGCGGCAGCGGAGGGCCCGGGGAGCTGCCGCCGGCGGGCGGCCGGGGGCTGCCCCCGAAGAGCGGCTCCCCCCCGCGTGCCGAGCAATTGATTCACATGGAAAATCTGATCTTTTAAACAACCGTTTTAGCTCCCAGCTCCTCTGCCAGTATGGAGAATCGCTGATCCTCCATGAATATTTCAGCACTTCAGGACAGATGCTTTACCGTTTTGACATTAAATAGAGTGCAGCCAAGGAAGAGAGAGAGAGAGAAGAGAGAAGGTGCTCTCGCAGTGTGAATCAGGAGCACCCGCAGCCAATTTACCATTTAGACAACAAACGTTTAAAAGATTTTCCTTGCTTCCCCGGAACGGGAAGAAACTTTTTAGTTCTCCGTAACAGGACAGAAAAACTGCTGAAAGAGGAACTGCAAGGCAGCAGCACAGACCGCGGCCGGCCTAAACGCCGGTGCTTGCAGAGCTTGGCGCTGCTGGGACCGAGCTGCCCTCCCCGCCGACCCCGGCCCCGGTCCAGTTCTCCGCCAGCCCCTCCATAAATAAATAAATAAAATACACCTGCGGGCGTTATATATAAAGACAACGACAAATGCGGCCGAGAGAGTGCTCAACCGAAATATAACATACTTCAGCCCGCGAAGTTTCTAGCGAGACCTGTTAGTGCAAGGACCGCACACAGGAATCCAGGTGCGGAGATCAGATCAAGCCCTTCCCCTCTCCGCGAGCAGCCGTAATTGGATTGTATCCAGTCATATTCCCTGTCATTGTATTGACTTTCGCTCTCTTGGATGATATTATCGAGATCACTGAACCCCTCTGCTGATCTGGCTGTCAAAAGGCTCAGACAGGAGCCCCCGGCCTGGAAAACGTGCATCAGCCAAGATAATTTGAAGTGAAATTTTCATTTTGACAGTAAACCCCTCAATTTCTAAAGGCTCTGCACCCGGAGAGCTCGGTGGCAGGGGGAGGCTTTACAGAAAGCCACGTCTTAAACTGAAAAGGGCAAAAGAACTCGAATTAGTTGTAATAGATAAAAGGGCAAAAATAAAGAGTCAAGGGTACTTGACAGTAATAGCGAAAGTGGAGTCTCCGGGGAGCCGCGATCTCAGCTAAAGGCTGGGCCGGCAGGAATTTTAATGCGGCCGGGGCGGCCGGCGAGCTTTGCCTCTGAAACCCTTTAAACAAAGCGAATTATCTTCAGCCAAACTAAGGAGGTAGGGAGGAAAGAGGTGAGGAAGTGGCAAGAGAGGAAAGGCGAGGGTTGGTGGAAGCAAGAAAAATAGGGGATAGCGGGGGAAAGAGCTGCCTGGTGTGGTAGTTTCAGAGCAAATAAATGTGGGGAATTCTGTGCGTGTGCAGTGTCTGCAAGCAAAGGCTGGATTTACATCAGGTTTCCTTGAGGGTTTCAATCTCCATGTAACCGAGGCTCTGCGCGGTGGAAAAGGGGTTCATTTTTGTCCCCAGCACAGCAATAGCTGAACGCGCGAGTGTGCACGCGGGGGAGGCATGGGGAGGCAAATCCCGCAGGGAGAGGCGCAGGGCAGGGAGCAGGGCCTCGCAAGCGGCATGCCGGGCTGGCGGGGATGCACCCCCGCACAGGTACGGACAGCCCGCCCCGGCGGCAAGGAGGGGGCGCCTCTGCCGAGGAGTCCCAGACCCGAGGTGCCCCGACCTGCGGGGCGGCCTGAGCCCCGCCGCGCCGTGCGGGCGCGGGCGTTTGTGCGGCAGAGCCGCCCGCAGCTCTCGGCCACTGCTCAGCTCAGCGGCACTGCCGCGCGCGGTGACTTGGGCGCACACCCGCCCCCAGCCCCGCTCTCATCCGTTCCCCCGTCCCCGAATTTAAAGAGGGTAAAATACACTGAAATATCATAACCCGTAACAATAGGGGACCACGTCTTGTCTTCTTCATTTTATATCGCTGTAAAACAAGTTTTAGTAAGTTTGTGTCTTAAACCTAGATCCCAGTGGGCTACAGGACTAGCTGTATATTAAATCTCCTAGATATGCATGCGTGCGCGCGCGTGTGTGTGTGCACTCACAGACGCCAAAACATTATCTATACGGAGATGAGGCTGTATAAATTATGGGGGAGGGAGGATAGTTTCTTGCTTTGGTACAAGAACCTTGCCTATAGATCAGCAGTCAAATACAGCGATCTTTCAAGATATTACTTTTATATATATATATATATATATAATGTACGAGCAAAAGAGTGTGAAAAAAATAATTTTGCTATTTGATTCAATAATAATACAAGTCAAATATCAGGTTCGGCAGCCTTGAGGAGGCTACGGGGCTGAAAGGGAGAGCCACACAGCTCGCATGGCTGTGCACAACAGAAATATAAAGGCAGAAAGAGAAAGGAAGAGGGGAGAAAGGAAAAAAAATCATAGAGAAACGGCTTGAAACTGAGAGACTCTAAATCATTCAGCCATGGCAAATTCAAACACACAAAGGAGGGGATGCTAAATTAACAGTGCTTTTTACATAGAGCCCAAATAAAACTGTAATCAGCGACGCGTTACTTTTCATTAAGCGAGTTTGACAGCAGCATATTCAGCCTCGACAAGGGAACAGGAGCGAAGAAATATACGGCTCTCCCAGCCCGAGTCATAAGATAATTCCTTAAGCTCCATTAACAACTCTTAGCCGCAGGAAATGGGCTCCCTGAAAACATCTCCAAATCTAAAAGCTTTATCGACCTCTCAAACCTCTGCTGATGGTTCTATTTTTTTTTTAAACTTAGAGGCGAGACGTCCAGCAAGGTAATAGACTTTGACACAACACCTTCTTAACTAGAGAGAGAGAGGCTGGGAAAACGAGACCTTAAATGATATTTAAAAGGCAGCCAATTAAGATTTAAAATGATTGTCTCCTGAGATTATGCATGCGATTTATGTCATCTACTTTTTTTTTTCTCCTCCCCAGGCATGCATGCAAAATTGCAATGGGGCATATTGTCTGTTCCTTAAATAACAATAACAACAATGATAATAGTAAGAAGAAGAAGGAAGGAAGAAAAGAAGAGAGATTAGCAATTAACACTCTGTAACTCTCTCACACAGTTGTAAAGGTTAATTTAGGAAAAGGCTGATGTTTAGGCAACCTGATTAAAGGGCACCTTGCATTAGGGCAGTTTGTATATAGGTGCCTAATTAACAGACAGATAAACTGATATGCCCGTTTTCTATTAACATTTAGAAGCACAATTCTTTTTTAACCTGAGTTGATACCTGATATTAAAAATGTCACAGTCACGGAACCCGGTGTACCAGCTCCTTCCCATCAGCCGCATAAGGAGAGGTAGAGGTCCAAGAAGACTTTGCTGTGGCAGGAGTTTGAACATTATGTATTTTAAAGATATAAATGTTCAAAAGGATCTTCTGACTTGCTAGAGTCTTTTTGATATGCATTTACCTTTTTCATTTAGATCTGACCTTCAAATAATACCAAGGTTTGTGTGTGAGAAAGTGTATTCTGTTAAATACCAAAAATATAGTTTCATTATGTTCATGTTGCACCATTTCATGCAGAAATTCTGGAAAATACAGGAAAAGTTGATAATTACTTGATTTTCTGGAGAACTGGGAAGTTCCAACAAGTGTGATATACATATGAATGGGGAGAAAACAAATCATTCACATACTGTGTTTAGGCCAAAGTATAGTAGTGGATATATGAGACAGAAGCAGGTTCCACAGTTCTTGTGCTGTTGGTGTGTGTGGTCCTTTGTCTCTGAACAATAAGATCTACCTTTGTATGTGTAAAACTGAAGATGTGAGAGAAGGTAATGGTTAAATGCTACACTTTCATTTTTCTGATGAAAAGAGCAACACGTGTGCTGCAGGAAGGTATCACTACACCCCTTGGGATACAGCAACTACAATCCCACACACTACTACTCTTCCTCTTAAAGAGGAAACCATTTATATATATATATATGTATAATAGCTAGTGGTCAAAGAACAGATCCTGGATGTGTGCCATCTGGCATTAATTCTCTCTTTGTCTGAGTATGTTTTAACCCACATTTACCTTCAAAGAGGCTGTGAGATACTTGTGGGAGGTGTTTCCTCCACACTCCTCATAAGATTGCATCACTCTGCAGAAAATAATTCCAGATTTATGTGTTTCACAAAAGGCACAGAGAGGGCCCTCTTCATGGGCTAGTGGGGAAGGTCTGGACTCTGGGGGCCATGGAATCTACATCCTACCCTATAGACTCTAGACTATTTCTATGTTTAGGTTAAATAGTAACTTGATTCCTCGCACCAGTGACCTTCTTGACAGCAATAGTTCAATAGATTAGTAATTCACCGTGATTACTTGAGTGATTGGGAACAGCAGTATCTAAAGCCTATAGCTCAAACTTCAACTAGCTCCATTGCAAATTTTCTGTGTAGTGATTGCAGAATTCAATTCTACCATTTAAATTACAATTAAAATCACAAAACAGTTTTCAGGTACACATCAGGTCCAGAGGAAGGCAGTCCTCCTGAGCCAAGGACTATATACCAACATTTGCCATGGCTGAGAACCTATTTGGCTGAAATATGTCTTAGTATATTTTACAAATCGTGAAAAAACAGGGGACGAGGATACTGCTGGGAGTATGCCAAAAGCAAAATTTGACAATGCTGCCCAGTGTCCCCCCATCTCACTGAGAAATGAGGCTGAAATGAGGAAGGAAAGATGCCCTTCTGCCACCTAGGCAGATTGCATAAGTAACAGCAAGCCCTGCTGGTATCCTTTTTTTTTTCCCTCTTCTCTCTCCACAGTGGGGAACCCAGATCAGCAGGAGAACTGCAACTGGCCTACTTACTTACACTTTCTTTTTTACTTTTTTTTTTTAGACCACCCCAATTTAAGGAGAACATAAACCCAATTTAAGGAGAACATAAAAATGAAGGAAATAAATAGCTTGAAAGAAAATGTTATTTCCAAATCTCCTTTTCCCTGATCTAAATACATGGGGAAAAAATGCCACTTTGGTTACACAAAAAATGAGGTCACAAAATTGTTTCCTTCTCAGTTTTTTCTTTATTTCTTTCTTCAAATCAGTATGTCATTATTTATATTTTTGAACTGGATATATTTCAGTTATAGTGGATTAGCATTTTGCCACTGATTTCCATGGGATCCTAATGAAGATATTTTCCACAGAATTCCCAAGAATTTAATTGTGAAATTTACAGGGAAATAGTGATGATGAAATGGAACTGAGAAAACATGTCCGTGATTGCAACTGCAATCAACCTTCCAACATTATTTCTTGTTTCTTTTCATGGAGCCTACAGAATGTCAAAAAAATAAAACTCACAAAATTTGTCTTAAAAATTGTATTTAATACTTTCCTGTATGTATTCTATTTTCTAAAAGAGATTATTTATTAATTGCTGTGAACATGAAACACTTTCTGAAAAATAGAAGGGAGCTATACTCAAGTATTGCAGCACTTAGACCTGTCTTTAAGAGTGAAGATGTGCTACACTAGAGGATGATGAGCTTTGTTCTACATCACAGTATCTGCTGATTACCGGGATTCAGTGACTTGTGGTCTTCTAATAAATTATTCACAGTAAGAATCCCTTTCCTCAATTTGAAGGTGCTCAGCTACCTAACAGGTTTCAATATACTAGTATTTTTTCTTAGTCAAGGAAAAAAAATGTTGAAAAAGTAGGTAAGTGCCCCGGGAACACTTCCAGTATAGGGAAGCTGAAAAGGAACTGAGTAAAGGGAAGACTGGGAACCTTCCATGAGCGGAAGTCTTCTACCTTCTTGGCAACAGGAAAGATGTCCATGAAGGCCCTTATTTAGAGGGCACAAAACACTAGCATACTGCTTTCCTTTCTGGACTAGTTTGGTTACAAAACCCAGACAAGAGTGATATATGTAGCACTGATATCGTACAAGCTAGATCTGGTGACATCAGTGTTTGCTGCCATCTACGTGATTAAAATATTCTAATTTTGAAGCTTCATACAATTATGTAGCTCCCCTTCTGAAAAAATACCATCATCATCTTACAGACCTTGTGATGCAGATGATTGACGTTACACAGAGAAGGAAGAAGCTGGGAGTTGTTGATGCCACCGCAAGTAAAGGTGACACATGACTTTTAGTCCAATATCACATCTGTGCTCAAGGACAAATAACATTATTTTTTGGAGTCTTATTCACCGTAAAGTCAAAAGTGAAGGAACTGTTCCTAGTGTGCATTTTAAGTCCTAAGTTACAACCTTTACCTAAAAGCAAGTTAGGATCTTCTGACCCAGAAGAGCCACCACATAATCTTACAGGTGGAAACACACAAGTTCATTCAGAACTTGTGAAGTTTTGTAATTAATTTACCACATGTTTGGCCCCCAGTAACTGAAATAAATACCATCTGAAAAAAAGAAAAAAAAAATGTGCACACTGTTTTTACTGATGCTATATCAGATGGTGTCTCACAATGTCTCAATAAGTCCCATAATAACAGAAGACACATGGGAGAAAGAGGAGCCAGGGAAGGGTGATTTTTCTGAAAGAAATTCAAGCCCTTTATTAAGGCTATACCAATACCACATAACTGTCAGCTTTCTTCATTCATTTACACAGGATCTGGTCTGCCATAACTCAAGTAAAGTTCCTTAAAGCTTCTTCACATTTACAATACCTTATTATATAACAGAAAGGGTCCCTAGGGGTGAAGCTGCCTAGGGTAAAACACCCTACTAAAACAATTCCTCTACGTGAACCTGGGTTTTGCAACACTCAAAGTGCTTGAAAGAAGCACAAGTCTTCTAGATGAAGGATTTCAGGCACACAAATTATATGCTTTACTAAGGTAGACTAGTTCAGGCTACATTGTTTTTGTGCTAAAAGTAAATGGGTGTCCAAAATTCAGATTCCTAGACTTATTGCCAGGTTTACATTCAAGCATTTCTACTAATTCTTTCACAGTAACTCAGGAGAGAGAAATATTGACAGCAGTCGTCTCTTCACCTTTTCCTCTCAGGAATGCAAAAGACCTATTACTTGGCACATCTCTGAAGAAAAGAATGCAAGCAAGGCTTTCCTCTCTCTTTTTCCTCTCTCAGCCTTGTCAGCAGGAAGTCTTCAGATACAACTATTATTTTGCTATGCGCAGTTCTGTGTTGCTGCTCTTCCTTGCCTGGAATTTCTCTTTTCCCAGGGGAAGTGATGAGCCAGAGATGTAAGTTCATGCCTATCACCTTGAGCAGCAGATATCATCATTACTAGGTTCAGTGTTCAGCAACTACAGTCAGACTTGTAATAGAATGGTAGTCTATGAACACCCACAGAACCTTCATTCTAGACGTTTCAAGCTATAAAACACTTCCAAAGAGCATAAAATAAGACCTTATGATAAAAATGAAGGACTTAAATAACTACAAATCAAGATGCATTATAAAAAAAAGAAAAACAGGAGATAGTATCAATGTTGCAAGTTAAACCAAAAATAAGCAAGTTATTGTAAGTAAATGCTCAGATGAGTTTGAGAAGAGTCTTATTCCATAATGGAAGGAAAAGTAAAACAAAAATGAACACCAAATGCATATTAATTTCTTGAATCCAAACTGATGGTTGTTTTACCCTGAATGAGGGAGAAAGATGCATAAACCAGGTCTCATGTTTTCTGTAGTAAACGATGTCCCGCCTCTTCATGCTGTAAATCTCTCTTAAAACAGGAAAAATGGGAAAAACAAGCAAACAAGACATTCAAGAGAATAGAAGAATTTCCCAGACTCCACAATTGATGAAAAGAAATCTGAAAGAGTGGAATTACACATAGAATAAGGATGGTGAAAACAAGCGTGATAACAGTACAATCTCCCAAAACACGGCCATCAGTGCTTCTGACAACAACCAAGTTCTTTCTTTCTGATGGGTTCTAGGTAGCTTTACATGCACATTTTCCCCTCCACTGAATCAATAGCAATCAGGAGGTAGCCTTGACATAGTATGTGTACAGTAGTGCCACAGAACTAAATTATCATTGCTACTGGTTTAAAACTGTAGTTACTTAGTTCTGAAGAACACTGTCAGGTTAAAGTCCAGTCAACTACTGTGCTGAGTTTATAATTCAAGGAAACCACTTTAAAACATCAGTTAAGAAACCTGAGGCATAATTCATGGGGAAACCAGTTTATTTACTTACTTTCCTCTCTGAACAGCCTCCTTTCAGGACTGCCTGGGATGAATTTGAGCCTACTGCTCTTTCGTCCAATATTAATCTCCCAGCTGTCTGCCATCCCTTGGATATATCAGCTGGACATTATTAAGTTGTGTGAAAGTTGTCATCTTACATGGCCAGGAGGTACATTACCAGTCCTCAATGTCTGCTAACTCAGTGATAGCTGACTGGTAAACACAAAACTATACAAATAGGATAATGTTAAGAATAAGATGCAAGAAAGAGATGTAAAGTTTTATTTTCATTTACCTACTGTAAATTTTTCAGGCTCTGAGATGTGAGGAAATAAGGGTCTCAGCCCTCATCATGACTTATCCCAATTAATGTCCCACCAGAAGGAAGTAATATATTAATTGTTCACAACCTGAGAAAGGGTAAGTCCCTAACTCACCCTTTCTTACCTCTAACTTACCCTTTCAGCAACTTACATGTTGCTGAAAATCAGACAGGCTTTGGCACAGCTCTCACCAATGAGATTGCTGATTCAAAAAAGATGTTATCTATCATTATAGTATCCAGCTGCAAACAAAGGACATCTCCTTCTCCAAAGCTGGAGAAAATGGGCTGAATCCACTTCATATGCAGATTCAAGGGTTGGATAAAAATGGTAATTTTGTGTAGCATATCCCACTTCACGAGACCTCTCCATGAAAGCTGTAACCCCTTTAGAGACATATTTAAGAAATAGGGTCTGAATAGGCTCAGAGACTGCAGTCTGTACAGAGACAATATATATTCTTAATCAGTAACCCATTCTCTAACAGCTTCAACAATCACAGGTTGACATATGTTTTTTTTGGGGGGGGCGGGGGGAGGTTAAAGGCTAGACAATTCTTGGAGAAATGAAGTTAATCGCCTTTTGACCATTTTGCTACACTCGCTTCACAGCTGTATCTGCAGCACACTTCACTGCATGCTACCAATGTGCTCCTAAGTGCTTAACTAGGGCTTTGACTTCTACCCTTCTAGATCTGGGTCTCTGCACTTGAATAAATAATTCTACAGAAAATCTTTGCTCAGACTAGACTAGGGCAGCCCTTCCCTTCTTTGTGGTCCTTTCAAAGGTCTGTCACCAACTAAATTATGAAAAACCAGAGGTCACAACACTAATTCACACACAGTTTTTCAAAAACCTAAAGCTTCTCATTCAAACAACTGGCAGTTATGTGGATTGGATTTATATGATTTTTTTATACATGATACTACTTAAAAAGAATTCCCATGATTTGTTTTTTTTTTAAGAAGTGTGTCGTCCTGCCCTGCCCTGCCCTGCCCTATCCTATCCTATCCTATCCTATCCTATCCTATCCTATCCTATCCTATCCTATCCTATCCTATCCTATCCTATCTATATCGCTGACCCTGGAAAAGTAAGGCTCACAGAGGCTGTCTTCTTTCAAAATGCAAACCATTATGTTTTGCAATACAAAACGATTGCAAAAACAGCTTTCTTTAACTAGCATGAGAATTAAACTTCCCAAATCTCTGCATAGAGAAATGCCAGTCCTGATTGACATTGTTTGGTAGTCTGCCAATATTAACACTGCAGCCCAGGAAAGAAATGAGCTGGTGCTTCATGATAGGATCACACTCTTTTTCTTCAATACCACAGTATCTTGGTTATAGTAAGAGGGGAAAAACTTTCATAATCTCAGATATATACAAGTACATATCTTTATAAATACAAATCTATATATTTCAAAATAATTTAAATAACATTTTTTGGGGGGGATTGGGAGGCTGGACACACTAAAGCTTCAGAAAAATTTCTCATTCTTTTAGCAAAAAAATTTCAGTTTGGTCTCTAACATGTTCGTATCAGCAAATGCTAAATGAATATCAGTTAGTTAAGGCACATTTTAGCTGCAACAAAATTCAGTAGATTTCATTTATTTTTAATAAATTTAAGTATGGCATAAGATAAAGGCTATTTGTATATTTTAATACATATGGACAGACATGTACATTTACAAAGCTTGCTTAAGTAGTTTTCTCATCTTCTTTCAAGGGTCCCCAAAGGATTCAAATGACATATGGCAAGAATACTTTAAGAGTAATCATATAAGGAAAACTAAACAGACAGAAATACATGGTTGTTGACTGTAAAATCAAAATTCCCCAATGGGTCTGCTGTAAACACCCAGTTCTTTCTGAAATGGGTTTTGTTCCTTCTAATCTGTATTCTCCATTTTGAACAATATGTGTGCTTTCCATGTTAATATAAAGTCTATGCGTCCTGAGTGATAAGATTACCATTTTGAGAATCGAGTTTAAGCAAATATTCCTACCTCTACATTTAAGATCAAGTATTTTTAAATAATATATATATATTTTTTCTAATAGGAATTCCCAAGATTGTATCTTAAGTACAATTTTTGTTCAGTTACAATAGTCTTACCTAAAACAAAAAAACATCTGGTGAAGGTTGAGGCTCTCACTTTTCACAGCTGATGGGCTTGCTTCCTATTCTGGATTTCATCGAGGCTATAAAAAATGAAAAAGCAGATGGGTATTTCTGCTGCCGTTCCTAGTCAGCTTCCATTATTTACTACTCAGATATTAATAAATAGAATAGTGAATTGCTAATACTTCCAGGCAAGACTGTATAAACTAAAACTAAACTGTATATCTAAAATTAAAATAGTTTTAGATTTTTCATTATAATGGAAATAATAAAGATAATTAAAAATGCATATCTTTTTCAGAGAAGAGCAATGATCAGACTCTATGATGGACTTCCAGTAAGCACCAGCAGTTCTACTATTTTAACTTTCAGGATTGATAATGTGTCTTTGTAATGAACAGATTTGAAATATTATCTACTGTTTAGACATTATAGTGTGTATAAATGGCCTATGTCACAAGAGCTTGATTTTCAAAACCGAATGCTCAGTTTCCCTGCAGTTTTATTAGGAGTTATGCTGAGTCCTATAAGCACAAACCTCAATACAAATACTGTCGCAAGCTCAATTCTGAAAAATAATAATCCTTCTTAAAGTCTTCCTTGAATCCTGATCCATTTTTGCACAGATTCTACTCAATAAGCAGGAGTACAGCAGTTTGTGAACCTCAGAAACATGGTCACCTACATAAATTCAGACATAATAGAAGGTAGCAGGATTTTTATATATTGTTGACTCTCCATTGCATTTTTGTTAGTATTTGACAGTTACACACTATACATAATTAATTTGGTTCTTTTCCCTGTAATGTACATGACCTGATTATAATTTTTCCAAATTATATCATTTTTCATAATTATTCATCAGATCATTTATGTGAACAAATGTCAGACTATGGTTTGTCTACAAACTCCGATTTACATATTCTTTTATGTATGACTGATCATGTAAAACAGTGTTTTAGGTTTTTTTTTTTTTCCGTTGTCTGGATACCTTTAGCTTTATAAACACGAGATAAGCCCAAATACAATTCTGAGGCTTTGAAATTCTAAGGGAAATTAGAGAGAACTGTCAGCAAAAGGCAACAGGCACACGAAATTTAGCACAGCTTTACACTTTGGCCATTACTACTTGCAGAAGGAAAAAAAATCTGTTTGATGATTCTCATGGACAGCAGTTTAACAAATAATTTGGTTCCTTCCTGACACATTGAAGCCAACAGATTTTAAGCCTTTTGAAAACTCCATCTTTGCAATTACTAAGATGGCAATATGAGTCCAGATGCTGAGTAACCCGGCATCTCATCCTAAGCCAAAGGAAATATGTGGCTTAGTGTCTGATCTTAGATTCTTATTTTTAAAACCTTGTCTTTTTCATTGTGCCTCATGGAGAATTTATACCTGAACACTGAGAAGAGAAACTGATCTGCAGACAAGTGAAAAGAAAAAATCAAGTGTTTCACCTAATCAGCTTGAACTCCCTCTATAGCCAGAGTAGAAATATCTTCCCTATGGCCAGTCCTCTGACCGCTAAAATCTATGATAGGTTGGAGGGATCCCATTCAAGGCTGTAAATTTGAGCTAACACTTTTGAGGGCTCTATTCTTCACTGACGGCTAGTTTATTCTCATGCATCAGTCGTGGTTTCCGGTATAACAAAATCTGTTTATTTGACCTCTCTTAACCATGTCCTGAAGGAAACTCTAGAAACCAACTCATGCAACTCATCCTACTGGCTTTTCTGGACACTGAAGCTTTGTCTGAACAGGGAACAGGCTTGATTCTTCAGTCTCATAGTCCAAGTTTCATCTGCTGACAGCATGAACTTTCTGCAGCAAATTATGATTCCCTCCTTGCTTGTTCAGATTTCCTTCCAGTACAAAACAGTGTATATAGAAGAGAGAGTGATTACTGGAAACTTTTCTTAACATTCAGTTTTCCATAAGGCAATGGCTAAATGGGAACTGCATTAATCTTCCCAGGTAAGGTTTCCCAACTAAATACCACACATACCTCTTGAAAAAAGTGAGATGCTGCTAGCATCCCTCTCTGTCTGACACGAATTGCTCACCACCATACAAGCTTAGACTTACTCCCTCTTCCCTTTACATTTGCCTGCATTTTTGGTGGCTGCCTAGGATCTGTGAAATACTCTTTGGAATGTAACAGAAGCCTTCAAAGAGGAGCACACCACAAAATTAGGAAGGATGGAATAGTTTGCTTCCCTGAATCATAACCTTTTCTTTCTTCTTTTCCCTCTTTCCCCAGGCTCTGAACCACTCATCCTCATTCTGCACTGGTAGTGTTTCCGCTAGCCCAACTATTTTTCCCTTTTCCTCACTCAGTCTAGCGGTGCTACAGTTCTGCAGCCTCTTCTATCAAAAGAACTTTCCTTCTATCCACAAACTCTTCATTTCCAACTTCTTATATTTTTCTTCCTTTTTTTTCCACCCAAATGCCATTCAGTTGTAATAGTAGTAGCAGCAAATAGTTCTCAGAAGATCCAAGTGGTTTCTAAGACGGGGATGGCCATTTCTTAAAATAACCTTGCAATGAGAAAAAAAACACATTTTATACCCATACCTATCTCATAAATATATATATATATATATATGTACACACAAGTATACATATACGTGTGTGCTCTAATCACTGCCTGAGGAAAAGGGGCACTTTGAATGTGATCTGAGGGCAGATCAAGATAAGTAGCTATAGGCAGGAAAACCTCCTAGCACTCGCTGACTGGACCTGTGCTCCTGCGATCCCTACATGCTTTCTAGTCTTTCAGACTCTCCGAATCCTGTTGTTTTGGGGGTTTTGTTGTTGTTTTGGTTTTTTTTTGTGGTTGTTTTTATCCAGAGGCTGCATTCTCTTTGCACAGATCTGCACACTGCAGTTTTGGGAGGCTGACTACAGCTTATGGCAGGCTTTGTGAACGTAAGGTCACTCTGTTTTGTCCAATGGAAGCTAGAGCTGGTTCTCAAGTTGAAGAGGCCTGTTGTGTTGTTTCCATTGTACCTACTTCTTGGAACATACGGCTACTCGGAGAAGAAAGGAACGGAAGTCAGCTGAATGCTGGTAGCAATGAGCAAAAGCAGAGAGCTGGCAGAAGCTTGTTCCCAAGCTGAGCGGGGATCACTGTCAGAGTTGCATACTTAAATTCACATCTTATAGAAACACCAGAATGAAAACAGTGAAGGAAGATTACAGCTATAGACTATCATACAATTCCCAATGTAGCAAAGTCCACAGAAGTATATTCTGTCAGAGGTGAATAGTTTTTTTGTTTGTTTCCTTTTGCTATTTCAGTAAGCTCACATGGAGACAAAGGAAGAAGGCATCAGTGAAAGGGAGAAGGAAGCAGGGCTGGGAATGCAATTTGTTTTATTTTGTTCTGCAGTACTATATTATGGACTCATCTACTTGTGAAACTGCAGCCTAGGGAGAAAATTATACCTGTGTTTCAAGCTGAGAGTAGAGTTTGCTGTAATCAAAAAAAGAAAGGCTTTCCAGCTCCTGTGATGGGAGGTGTAACCCATCTCACCACTCCTCCTTTCCTGCAGATTTTGTCATTTTCAGAGCTCACTCTAGAGTGTACTAACAAAGTCTTTCAGAATAGGGGCTTTGTGCAGGGGATTCTTGCCTTATTTCGTGCATTCAGGGTTAATAGTAACAACTTTTGTCCTGTTTGTCTCGTAAGGGAGACAGAATGACAGATGGCAACCAGCTAAGAAATGCATAGGGGAATCAATGGGGAAACTATCACTTATGGAGGCAAAAGAAGAGATAATGATTTTGCACATTAAACAGATACCTTCACAGTAGTGATACAAGGTGAAGTCATACAAAAATTACCAAACACAAGTAACTTGTATGTTCCGTTCCTGGCAGTATATGCTTGGCTGATTTTGATACCTTGGAAATTTTAGTCAAGGTCCACGCCGCTGGCAGAAACACCTCACCAGTTGCAGGGGCCACGGAGCATGCCACAGCAGTAACGTTCAATATAACATCCCAGAAGTGGCCAGGTAAATCTAGTGTGGATTCCTGCCATCCTCTTAACTGTTGACTACTGAAGGCATATTTTTATTTGTTTTTAAGTCTTCAAATCTGGCCATTTGACTAACACTGTCTAATTTTGTAATTCAGATTTAGATTTAGATGTTTCACTACTTCGCCATGATCTCTATGGCCCACGTGTGAGAAGAGAATGAGCAGCAGAAACATGTGCCTTGCTCCTGCCAGATGCAGTTCGTGGATGTGTGCTTATTCCTGGTACCGGGCCAGCTTCCCGGATGCTGCTGAGTTCCCATGGCAGTCGGGGAGCTGGTTACAGTCCTCTGATTATCTCCGTCAGCTGCTGCAATGTATATATACCAGATGACAATCGTCCCACAGGGACTGCTCCCCAGCTAAGAATAGCCAGAGCAGCAAAAAGAGGGGTCTATAGTGGAGGAAAGCTGTCCCTGTGTCTGCACCAAGCAGCCCTGGCTGCAGCTTGTACAGCTTTATCATAATTAATAACAAAAGCGATACGACCTACAGGCCTCTAATCTTGGCAGCCCTTCAGCATCTGATTGGTTGTATTCGGTATCTTTAAGTAACTCAGATCTAAAGCACTAGAGCAATCAGACTGCTGTCAGAGGTAAAAAGAGGGTGTTTTTGAGCCAGATCAGATTAAAAAAGCTCCTAGGAATAATGCGAGCAAAATCACGAACTTCTGACTGCTCAGAGGCCCACATACCCTTCGTGGGGGAGCTCAAAGCCAAAGCTGCCAAGACCCTTAGGAGAAACACCCTTTCCCTGGGACAAAAGCTTAGGGTTTTCTGCACTTGTGGTGAGCTTTAGTGCTCCTGCTTCTCACCAGCATTTGCAATGCTCCCTCCTTTGCCTGCTGAACGGCACCGCGCTGAGTTGGCACAGGCAGCCTCCAGCACGGGGAGACGCCAGCTGCCCTTGTGCCCAAGTCCTGCTCTGCTTTTTCTCTACTCAAGTGCTAGGAGTAGCTATTAAAAAGTTTTAACTTTGTTTTATTGTAATACTTGAAGCAAATATATACTGATGTTTGAAAAGCTTTCTAATAAGGATCTTGTATTTCTCCTTAACCTCTTTTCCTGTGTAATTTAGCTCATCAGAACAACACGCACAATAGTCAAGCTCCGTGAGTCGCACCAGTAAATACTGCTATTCCCTCTATACTTCAGAGAGTATATATGCTAACTATTAGCCTCCAGTGACAATTGTCGTTTGGGAAGCTGAGCAAGACAAACTCACCTAACTGTCCAGAAGGCTAATAGCTAGAAATGTCAAATTTGAAGCTGTTAATTTTGTATGCAGTGGAATAGATTTGTGTGATAAAATTTGAGCTCTGATCTTACTATGGAATTATTGTGGAGCGCTTAATATCTCACCTCTTTCCGGGAACCATTCTCACGTTACTGGGTGACTCCAGAGGAGGCACAAGTGACATGCGAGAATAAAGACTGTGGTAAAAGCGGAGGCCAAGAGGGGAAAGGTCCATTTTGCAAGATGGAAATCTTCTCGGTAGATTCAGTGATGACTGGGGGCGATTTTCAAGATATTTCAGGATTGAGGCAGAAGTGACCTGAAGTCCAGTAATGAAGTCAGGCAGTATAGCAGTCTGGACTGGCCTTTTGACACAGAAGTGTAAAATGTAAGCCAGCATATGTCCTGGTACATCTATGCACAGCTGGAATCTGTGTCTCTTCATATCTGCCCCAAAACAATAATAATAAGTAATCCAGATTTCTGCTTCATGGCAGCATACTTACTTCTTTGTATATCCATACTATCTGTACATTGTTTCAAAAATCTTTAGCAATTTAGGTATGAACCAGCATAATCTCTGTACCTTTAAAATAGCTGTAATTCTGCATAACTTCCTCATACTATTTGGTTTTGAAGGGAAAAAAGTCTTGTTTTCCTCTTATTATTAACCAACTAGACTGTTCAATTTGTGTCCATTTCTTAAAGTTGATATTTGTGCCCAGCACGATCATAGGACTGTCATAGAAATAGACTATTGCATTTGCTCCTCAGAAAAGCACAAAAGCTTTGGGAAACATCTGCCATCCTACTGCTCCTTCTGAAAGTAGAATCTCTGATTAATCTATGGACATTGCACAAGAGATCACTGATAAATATGAATCAAAATCTTGTGCACATATGTTTACCATCATTTTTACTTGACTACACTCGGCATGCAGACTCCCATATAGCTTTCAATAGATCATGCTTTTTCTTTTTTTTTTCACTCCTTTTTTTCTTATCATACTTTGATCTGCATTTCATGGATTTCCAATTTTGTCATATTCCAAGCTGGAAGCTAATATAAGGACTTTTTTGCCCTACCTTGGAATTGTTCAGATACCTCATTAAGACGAACCTGCTTTCTTTCTTTCAAGAGAAGAGAAGACTGCATTTTGGTTTTGATGTTGCCAATGTAAAAAAAAAGTCTCAAAATGTCACTAATGGTCCTTCTAAGGCCACAGGTGAGAGCACTAACAAAATCTTGGCGTTTTTGCATTTTCTTTTGACAATTTCCCGGTTAATTGATCATTAAGGTGGAGATTGCACTCATGCTCTGTCCCTGTCCCTCACCGACTCAGATGTCCCTGTGCATCTCCAATACCGGCCCCGCTCTGCCCCACACTCTTCCCGAGCGCCCCACAGAGACCCACCTGCTTTAGTATTGCCATAGTATGACTGTACTGTGGTCTGCTTAAAGGAAAAGCTCAGGGATTAACCACGGAGAAAGTGGTTTTGAACACTTTTTTCCATTTCATTGCAATGGATTCATAAATTAAAGTGCAGCTGGCAGCCATACCTGTGCTGGTGGAGCGCAGCCATGATGCTGCTCTCAGCCCAGGCGGTTTGCAGCAGTTAGTTAGGATATGGCCTTGCATTTTGCATACATTTGTGTTATTTTTCACAAGTTTCCTTTTGCAATTTAATGCAAAATAGGAAATATATATGTATATACACAACTAGATACACATGAACACACATGTACACAAATACATATATAAAAAAATCTAAAAATGTATGTCTTTAAAACAAACTATCATCATCACTACACAGGAGCAGCACTTTCTGCAAAGTCGATGAATATAAAATACCAGGATAATGTGCTGTGTACTTTATCTATTTCTCTGAAGAGGACAAATAGCTCATTTCTTGTGTTTTTGTTAAAACAAGGCAAGTCTAATTTCTTAAAAGTCTGTTTTTTTATGTTTGGAAGTACACATCTCTTAAAAACAATTGCCATTTGCAATAATCCTATTTCATACTGTCATCCTACTCTGTTGGAGGAATTGCTCATGCAGCAGGCAGCATTTAGCTTTACCTTCGCATACGCGGCGATGCGGCCAGCTTTCATAATGCTGTGAATACCAAACCGTAAGGCTGCTTTTCAAAAGCAAATTCATAAATGCAGCCATGCATACCTTTTTGAGTTATGAGGTGGCTGCAGATTTGGCAGTGCTGACTTGATGTAGTTTTGACAGGTTAGGTTAAAGGATTAAGTCTAGTCTGTCTTCACTTTGCCCTGGCTCTGACACACTCTAAAAAAAGTTATAGGCTGGCTCTGTGCCTGGTGTGACCTCCACATCTCCTCGGAGTGACAACACTTCCCTTTAAGGCTCTCCAAAGGTCAAGGCAGATAACTTGTTGAGTCTTCCAGATACTTTCTTATCTGGGCTCTTCCTTCTAGCCTCATGCAGTGGAAGAAATATGCAAAACCCCAAAAGAGAATAAATCAGGCTTTATAAGGAATTGCTAGGTAAGATCAAATACACCTATCCACCTTTTGCTTTACTATACAATATTTACTTATGACAAACTTTTAGAAGCCCCTAGTTACTGAAATCAGATATGTGTTGCATAGGATGAGATTTCACTGCTCCTTTTTGTCCTACCTAATTTGCAATCAAAAGCAGTTTTCAAGCACTTATAATGAGGGTGCCGGGGAAATAATGATGTGATGGTAATAGAGTTCAGTTTTATAAAAAGGCCCATAATATTTGTTTAACAACTGTTCACCTTTGAGAAAAAAAAATGTTAACAACTAATAAAGATAAGCACAACCTTTTTTTTTTTTAAATGGCATTAGGCCAAGATTTTTATACAGAAACACTGATGTATGCAAGATTCATAGAGCTTAATAAGACCATTTTTCTGTATGATTTAGCCATTTAATTTCATCTGATATCACATTTAAAAATTTGTAGCTGACTGACATTTAGCCTTTGGGAAAGAAAGCAAAATCAGTTTTGATGTAAATGTTCAAATAAAGAAAAAAATGACCGTTTCTTTCTATACATAAAATAATGCTATCTTTTTATATGCTGATTTCTGCAGCTAGTCCCTTTGTCTTCTAAATACAAGCACTCCATGCTACTAAGAAGGAACCATTTCTGCAGATAGATAACTGTCCTATACATGTGGGCACATCTAAGTCTTGGACTACGATTCCCTAAGATAGCCTAAAAACTTTAAGCTTACCGCAGGTTTGATCGTAAGGTGGAATTTCCTGTCTGCAGATCATTCCTGTAGCACTTCTCTGAACACTCTCCAGTCTTTTGCTATCTTTCCTGAGGACCAGATATCAGTCTGCATTTGGGGAATGGTGGCAGTAACTTGGTGTACAGAGATAATACAGTTCCCTTTTTCCTATTTGATGATTATGTGTTTAAAAACCCAAGGACTTATCCCATTATTTTTTTGCCTGGAACACTAGATGAGAAAATATTTGCATTAACAAAGTATTAATAGAGTCTTTTCAGAATCAGACTTTAATGATAAATACTGTATTTTTTATACCTAGGTAAACGGCTCTGCATTTAGTTATATTAAAATGCATATTCTTTGTTCCCAGTTTACTAAGTGATGCAGAGAATATTGTATGAATGACCCACTGTCATATTTTTTTTTTACTGTTCCATCTGTTTTTATGATACTTTTAAACCTTATGAGCAATTATTTTGTATTTTCTTATGTGTGTTTGTCAAAGACTTATAGTCATGTTAGAGAGAGAACTGATTTGTGTGAGAACTCACTGGAAACCTATTTTATTATTAGTTATTACTCTGTTGGGTATGTGTCACTAGTATACTGCATATCATACTGTCTTAAAATAGTGAGAAAATTACTTGACAACATCTGAAAAACTGAACAGAAAATTAGATTGATCAAGCTAATAAAGGCACCTTTAATCAGCTCATCATCTCCTAAGAAAGAAAATGAGGCCAGGAGGAATGATTTTATGCAAAAAACTATATTCGCATCCTTTATTTTCCATACGAGCTATTATTCTGGCAGGTTTATCCTAACTAGCATTTTTAAAAGTATTAATCCTGCAGAATATCCCTGTCATTCGCAGTTTAAAAATGTTAGCAGGAATAAGCCTCACAATCAATTCTTTAAAAAATTTCAGACTCCAGAGGTCAGGACTCCACTGCTTTGTGCATAAGGCCTTGCTATTGCTGCTCACCTGGTTTCTGCAGTCTGGTTTCTGCAGCTCTAGGGCTACAAATGACTTTGTGGCCACTTTTATTTCAGTTAGAGTGCACCTTATTTTAGATGAGCCTATGCTAGCCGTTTTCATTTAAACTAAGCTGAAATAGAAGTTATAAACCCAGCTGCCAACTTAGGGAATAGCTGTAAGTTAAATTACTGACAAGGTTAACAGGCCACCGTTCTGTTCTTTTTTTTTTTTTTCTGTTCTTGTTTCAATGGTATTGGTAAAGACAGTGGACTGACAGCGAGAAAAAGAGAGAAAAGGGGGAAAAAACACATCAGGTACCACAGGGTGCGTGTGCACGACCAGAGGTGTGTGTATACCCGGTATAGCGCAGTATGCAGACTGCCCTCACAGTAACAGGGTGTGTGTCTGAGCCTATCCCGTAATTACTATCATCTTAGCAGCTATAAACATATATCGAATAAAACACTGAAGTTCAATACCATGCTTCCTGCCCTTCAGTCTGCATGCCAAAAGCTGAAAAGTCTGCGATATCACTCAGGGTTTAAATTTTCCTCTTAAAAAGCTCACACGGCCTTAAAGCTAATTTTCCCACAGAAGTATTTGATCAAGGTACATACCCACCGGCTGTGATTTGAAACTACTTTTAAGCAGGCCAATTCCTACCCAAAGTTATTATCCAGTGTGCATTGCTGGGTGTAAAGAGGACAATGGTTCAACAAGAAATAAAAACGAATTTCATGTTTTAACATTAAAGAGAGTAAAGAAGATCATGTATTAATTAAATAAAAGACTAAACAGGACAAACCTTTGGAACAAGAGACATAACATTTAAGAATAAAATCAACATGGCAGGGTAAAGGTCGGAGAAGATCAAGTAAGACGCTAATAGTCGTGCTTTTTCCATTTTCTTATCGATCAATATTATGTTTTTCCCAGTGAAAATGCAACACCAGAGTTATTGCTGACCTTTTCCTCACCCTTCCATTGTGTATAAAATCACAGCAAAATAACAAACAACTTCATAAGCTGCAGAGTTTTTTGAAACAAAAAACATATGTCCATAAAATAATTGATTTAAATATTCAGGAAATACTGTTTCTTCTATGGTAAAAAAAAATATATATATCCATTTTTCTCCTGATTACATGTGTGAGAAAATTTTTGAGACAGACTTTGTTCTGTCTTAAAAAAAATCAATAATTAAGCATCTTTTGCGGAAAATTCAACAACAAACTTTGTTAATGTTTTAAATGATTGATGAACCAAATGCGCTTCCCCTAACACAAATAGAAAGATTAACAAAAATATATAAGTTTATATATTGCAAGATTAAATCATTGATTATTTTCAGTGTCAGCAAAATATACACCATAAAGAAAAACATTTTCAAGTGAAGGAAAAGATGTTGCTGTTTTTTCTACTGCAAACAGTAGTTGCAGATCCATGTACATAATAAAAATAAAAATACCAGACTCATTTATTGAAAGCATTTATAATTGTTCTTTTTAAAAAATGTGCTGAAAACACCACCAAAAGTTAGTAACTGCCCAGTAAAATGTTTATCAGTTTCAAACCTGAACATGTATAAGTGCTCAAGGTATATATCCCATAAGAAATTTTTAGCAGAGGATTAGAAACATTGCCAGCTCCCCTGTTTTTCTCTGGAACAGAGCGAGGCTCACAATTTTAAAGCCATGGCTTACATGGCATGCAATTGCTGGGGAATTTAAACTTTTATTTAAGTAAGCAAGCTGCTGACCACCCCGCAGCCCCGCAGCCGGGTGAAGCTGGGACACGGCACCCTGCTGTACTCCGAGAGCTCAACGCACGGGTGGCAACAGCATTATCTAGTGTGAAGTTTCTTTTTTCTTTCTTCTCCTTTTTTTTTTTTTTTATGATTTCATTATTTTACAGGCCCGAGTCATCACCTGTGAATATCTGAGTGTTAGCGACATAGAAATTAACCTAATAAAATGCTAATATTATTCTTTATCTGCCTATTGTAATTACTGTAAGCAGTAGTTTGCTTGCTCTCACCTCGCTCACTGTCCTCATGCACTGCATTAAAGTGAAGCTAAGGCCACCAAAAATTACAGAAAGCAACCACCAATAAGAGAGCAAATTTTCTTTTCTATGATTTATCTGTTAGCCCAGCAGTCACAGCATTAACTTGAAACATTTGAAAGCAAAGTTCAAGCCCAGAGGGAGCTTCATTCACACCTGAAGTAGGAGACCCTTTGCAAGACAGCTTGATTTGGCTATTCTGGGCATAAATGCCGGGAGAGACAGTTTTCCTAATCTTTGCTGTTGGGAGTGTTGCACTTGCTATAACTAACTGAACATCCTTTCAGTATTAGACCTCCAGGAACCTTTGGTACACTGTTGCAGTCTCCTGGATTGCAAAAAATTAAAGCAAAACCTGGAAAATACTCATTGTTCAGGTGAAAGCAAAGGTCTATGCTTGATGAACTGAAATGTACCCCTGAAAATTTACCTGAAAAAAAAAAAGTCTATTGCAATCAGCGAGCATTTTTTGACATCTAACTCACCATTAAAAAAAAAAAAAAAAGGAAATTCCAGATGAATTCTAGTAAGATCCTGCAAAAGAAGAGACACCCAAAGGCCATAAATCATTGGGAGGGAGAAATAGAAATATGCAGAGCCTTCTTTACTCCTTTTCTGTCATTTCTTATTACAGAGTCACTGTTTCACCCCATTTTTTTTCCCCTAAAAAATTTCTAATGGTCACGAGTTGAAATGGAGAGCCACAATCCCTCACTTGCAGAGACACTGGGTTTGTGGAGGGTTTTACTACTTGGATTATCAAAGTCTAGAAGTAAGTATTTCTGGTGAGCAAGCTTAGTGCTGGCTCCAAGATGTCTTTCTCCACTCACACAAGTTGCTGTTCACAGGATGCTGCTGGCAGGACCCTACAGCCCTGGACTCCACCCGTTTCTCCTTCCGTTGACCACAGTGCACAGAAGAGGTTTTCATACCAAGGAAGGGCAGTCGGCAAGCAGGAGAGCCCTGGAGCCCTGCCGGCTCCCTCTGGCCTGCAAGGATGGCAGGCTGCTTCTCCCCTCCATTTTGTTATGTCCCCTGAGAGTTTAAAACTTCTTTCTTTTTTTCCTCCTTTTCCCTCATGTAGACTCCCCTTCTTTCCTAGACTCTCCTCATTCTGCTTGGTTTCCTCTCGAATGATCTTTTTTTCTCATCTACATTCCTTTTTTTTTCCTCTCAGTTTGCCATAATTTTGTCACCAGTGCCATGACTAGTAGCTGTTCTTGCACACATCTCTGATCTTGGGTCAAACATTTGCCCTCATTCAGATCCCTTACTCTCTCCCCTAATTTTTTGGTATTCATACTTAAAAAGGCCTCTATTGCAAAGGGTGTCCATTCCCTTACTGCCACCCTCTCTGAATTGTGAAGTTGTTAACAACTCTGGATGGCCTTGCCACATTTCCTGCTATGGTTCACAGCTGTGTCTACCTGCATTTTTTAATTGGTTTTAATTGGTTTCCTCAGGTTTTAATTGGTGTCCTCAACTGAGCACTTAATTTTGAACAGGACCCTTTTTCACAATTGACAACTCCATCTCTGATTAATCTCTGATTAATATTCTTACTAGAATACTAGAATAAAGAATAACAACTTTTATCCAAAAAAAAAGAAGAAAAAAAAATCAAGAACAGAAAATGGAAGATAGATGTTTGTGGGCGAGAAATTTAGTTCAGCTGCTGTGTGCTCATCAATCAGTGGCTGAGATGAACCCATTTGTAAAAGTTAATAGAGCAAACTATAATGAAAGACAAATTGGTGTTATTAGTCTAAAGTTTATGGTTCAATTAAACTAATAATATGCAGTAAAGCAAAAGGAATAATTAGAAATTATGATAAATATACATGGGTTTGTAAAGAGCTGACAAAACTTTGCATATTTTGTTTTCTTTTTCGTATATACTATCTTTCTGATAGCTCTATACAGAGTTGCCTTGAGGCATACAAGAAAAATGCAACCAGAAGATTTAAAACAGATAATTACTTGAAACCAAATAGTATAAAATATGCAACATAAAATTTACAATCGGAATTATCCCAAGAGCTGAACCAATTTGAGATTTATAAAAAATAAAAAGACATTTTAAATTGGTTTTATGAAATTACTTGTTTATCAGCCTTATAAATAGATAAATCATAAATAGTTTATAAGTAAAGATTATCATTTCATTCTCTGAACACTTTAATGCTTACAAAATACACATGCCAGATTGATCTACCCATAATAAAACAAACCATTCATGTCGACAGTACTTTTCTTTCTGGAAATGCAATCGAGAAAGAAGAGCCCTTGTCACTTGGCTAGTGGTCAGCTCTCTGAGACTGAGAGCATCAAACTATACAAACTGCACTGTCAGCCAGATTGAATTTGCATTTAGTCTCTGCCCCTCAAAGTTAACAGTATAGAGTTTTTTTAAAGGTTAATGGCATGCAAGCAATATATTTTACACATTACAGGATGGATGGGGAAAGTACAAGATGGAGGAGAACTGAACACAAGTTCTGCAGAAATAATGGCAGTTTTTAGATTACTTTTAATTCAGATCTGGATCAATCTGTAGGCTGTGGAAAATGTGGCTTTAATTCTTTTGAATATAGAAGGGCAGCGTTGGAAAATGCAGCAGAAAGAAAAGTGCAAAATGTAGCAGTAGAGATTTCTGATTCATGAAAGGAGAGAGGTCAGCTCTGGAGTGTCGTGAATGCTCCAGTGAGATGTTCTTGAAGCAGATAGAAAAACAGTCTTTTTTTTTTTTTTTTAAAGATCCCATTTGGGTGGAAATCACTGACCATAGCCTAGAGGTAAGGCTAAGGCAAACATTAAAACATTAGACGTATGTGGAATGAAGAAAGTGGTGAGCCTAGAGAGAGTCCCTGATACAATGCTCTTCTTACCAGAAGCACTGGCTGTGATTTAATTTTCTGGAAATGACATTTTTATTTTTTGGAATTAGAAAAGACAAGAAAAAATAAAGAAGTTTACAGCTGCTGCTATCATCCCCACCTAAGACCATGGGGGCTTGAAATGATTCCTTTTGAGGCCTCTGAACTACATCATTCATTTTAATAAATTTTGTGTCTGCCTTGGATGTTTTCTTTCCCTTCCCAAACTTACTCTTGGAGAATCCCAGCACCATCTCATGGTCATGACTGAGGCAACATTGCTAGAATAACTCAGCTAACTCATGGCCAGGATAAGACTTGGAAGTTTTCCTAGTGTGAGCTATCCATGTATTCTTCAAAACATTTGCAGAGAACAATTCTACAGTGGAAAAACTTTCTGCTTCATAAGCTTGTATTTTCAGTTAAGTTAGCCAAAATCATAATTCTCAACCCCTTGCTTATCTGGGATAGCAAATGCCCACACCACCTCGTCGTGAAAACCACGGACACTTTGATCCCACCTCTGACTCCGCTGCTGCATCCCGTCACACCTTGCAGGGCCTGTTTGAGGATCTCCGGTCAGCTCGGTGCTATTTAGAGTTATTCCTCTACTGAGTTTGGGCAGGGTCGGGTCCATTGGGTGTCGCACAGGAGACAGCACTTTCTGCTTGCACAACAGGCAGGGTTCTCACTGGCAAAAAGAGAGGAGAGGACTCAGGCATCCCCATCCCTTAGCTACCTGGCAGGTTTCCTCAACATCAGGCTTAGCGCTGTTCTGGGCCTGCCTGAGATGGGGGTCAAAATTTGAATGGTGTCACTACATGCGAATTAAGGCAGAGCGGAGGTAGTGTGAGCATGATGGTCTGGACTAGCAGCCACAACGTTTGGTGGTGAGAGAGATGCTTCTGGGGTCTGTGTAATGACTGATTGGTTAAACTGTTTACTGAGGCAGGAACCTTCATTCCCGTCTTCCCTCTCCTTGCTCACAGCCCCAGGAATCCACTTACACGCACTTTTCAATTCCCCAGACTCCCCAGACACTTCCACCCTAATCGTAACAGAACTAGCAGAAATTCCTAGACTAAACTAGGAAAAAAGGAGCCTTTGATGTGTGCGTGTGAGGGGGAAATAAATGACTAATAGAGCAATACATTTTCATAACATTTCCTTGTGGGTAACTCTGGCAAGTCCCTGCTCCCTGATCTGGCTGCACTGCATCCCTTTCTGCAGCCTGCACCTTCCCCATCTGTTGTGCAGGATGCCCAGGGGCCTGCCCCAACCAAGGCTTGGTTATAAACTACAGTTACAACAGCTTAGGCTTACGTCATTCAAAAAAAAAGTTTTGGCTAATGGGAAACCTTGAAAAGTCAGTCACTGCCTTTCAGACAGACAACTACTCTGAATTCACTGGAGGGGGGTGGGTCTGTTTAAATATGATCTAGCATTTTTGAAGTGACTGCAAATCTAAATCAGTCAAGGAAACTGCAGATATACCTTTAAGACTTGATATAAAATGTGCTCTGTAAAAGCTAATCTGTGTTGTTCTGCACTTCATCCTCTACTTCTTTTCTGCATTTCTGACAGTATTAGAGTTTGTATGTCTTTTCAAAAAAAAAAAAACAGATAATTTTCCTCTCTTAAATTTGTTGGGCAGTGTAGCAACACTATTTTACAGAGTGATGAGAATTTTGTCTGTTTTTAATGCTTTAACAATACTTCAGTTTTAATTACTTGAACAAAAGGATTTCAAGTTCATCAGAGTGCCTTTCAAGGCCTGTGAAGATATTAACTGATTCCATAACCAATTACCTACATTTTCCTTTACTTATTGCAAATGTGACCTTTCGGTAAAATTTGATTGCAAGTTTCCTGCTGTGAGTATATAACTATCTGTGTGTCTGAGAATGGCTACCCTCCACTCATGTGATGACTGCTGTTAATTTTAATACACTTTGATGGCTGGAGAACAAATAAGTGTCTGTGACACAGAGCAGAGACATTTGAAGGTGGATAAACTACCACTTTAATGAGTAGAAATCAGCAAGTAAAGGGGCCTTCCAGTGACAAACCAGAAGACCTTCAACCTAAGCAAAGAAAAGTAATTTTCAGTCTGCGGCAATAAAAAAGAAAAGTACTTTCCTTATAGAGGTAGAACAGCAGAACATGTCATAAAAATGACAAATTAGAGGGAAGAAGAATACATAAATAAATACTCTCAGGAGATAATCTCCTTCTCTTCTAAATGACATTATGTAAGAAGAAATATTTCCTTGACTACTGTCATTGTCATTTTTTATTGATAGCTGTTGAGCTTAATTCTCTGAGACAAAAACTAAATTGCATTGTAGGCCTGTTTTCTCTGTACCGGAACTGCATTGTAGATTTTGCTTGTTGGTTTTTGTGTTTTCTTGACTCCAGAGATTATCCTCAGGCTACAGTCCTGCCTCAGAAAAAAAGAATACCGCCAGATTTGTTGATGTCCAGAGGAGAGTAAGAATTAAAATTAGGAAGTTGAAAGGATTCACTTGCGAGACACAATTAACAAAGTTATGTAACTGGACTAAGTAATGATCAAGGTGAAACATGTTAATTCTTTATAAATGTTTAAATAGCACAAAATCTTCAGAGTGAGAGGAATTAATTAACAGTATTTAAGGAGTAATAAGATATTAATAAGGTTTGAAAATTGACATAAAAAAACCTCCAAAGGAAACGAAGAAAATTCATTGCCTGTTTACTGAAAACGAGATTTAACCAAAGTTTGGTCCTGTAACCTCACTCTTTCCCTTATGATTATTTCCACTAGAAAAGCACAAGTATGCAAAGAGAGGTTGCATTTGTGCACAACCTGGAGACAACAGAAGAGTCTTCATTTTTCTTTTTTTATTTTTTTTCTCCACAGTTTATGAGCACGTTCTAAACCCTAAAAGAGAACTTGTTATCACTACTGAAAGAGCTTGCATAGCACAGTAAGATCTCCAGAAAAAAAGAAAGAAAAGAGGTCATGAAGAAAAAAAAACTGATTCTCTGAATATGTTCTTTCCTACTCAGACACCACTATAATGGTTCCTAAATTGCTGAAATGATCAGTGCAGAAAAACTCACTTTCACATGCTGCTCCCATAAAGAAATCCTATCTTTGCAGTGGCTCCAGAACTTACCATTCGTCTTTGCCCTTACTCCCTTACTGAACACACTATACAATAATAATAGATGTTTCAGACTTCAAGGGGAATTAGGGATCTCTACAACATTTTAGTTTTACAGCCTATAGCTGATTTTGTCTTCCGTTATCACTGTTAATTATATAACTAGGGAAGAGGCATTGTTTTTACATAATATGTAAAAATATTTCACTTTCCATTATAAAAGTTATTTTCCAGCAAAAGGTTATGTCAAACTATTAACAATTCATTCTGAAATTTCCCATGCTGAGTCAGGTAATTTTATCTCAGATGTTGGAAGAGACATTCTTAGCAAAGGTAAAAGTAAATTCCAAGAGTCAGATGAGCAAAAATAACATGATGTTTATTACACTTCCTCCATTCAGAAACTGTGTCATGGGATACCCTAGTTGACATTATTTTCCGAAGGCAGGGAGAAGGTCTTAGTCTGGTCTGCCCTTTCACTCCTTTATCCTGTTAAGGCCTATTTTAGTGGCCTAGTGATAGTCACCACCAGAAATTGTCCCTCAGTCTCCTGGGGCTTGCCTTATAATATAATTGACTTCTACTCTGTTATCTTGGTCATACCTCCTCAAGATATGGGACAAAGGGACCCTAGAGATCTTGGGCAGTCATCTGAATGGTCAATGGGCATCAATTTACAAAATCAGAAATAAACTTTCCTTCCTTTCTAGGGTCTGGAGTTACAGTTGCACTACTGACACAGTCATAAACATCTGAAACTCAGATGATCCTTTTTTTGTTTGTTTGTTTTGCTTGTTTGTATGTAGAAGATTGCCTTTGTCCCATAACCCGAGCAACTCCACAGCTGGCAAGTAGTTGGCTACGACCACTATTGCCTTCCTGTTCCAGTGTGAAAAAACTGGCCATGATACAGTTACCAGTTCTCACCTAACTCTCTTATTATACTAACACTAAGGTGGCCAGCAGTCATTCATAATCTGCCGTTATTGTCAACTAATCTACGAGCTTTCCAAGTCTCCCGCCTTGTGCACTGGTTATCAACTAGCAGGAAATTTCTGTATCAGAAAATGGTCTTTGTAGATATTAGATGCTCTTCACAGATATTCCTCTTTTCATGAAGAACCAGTTCACAGCCTTTTGGATATTGGGCATGTGATATCAGAAAACACCCCTGCATAAAAGGCTGCTTTATATTTCAGCATAGATGCACACAAGAATTTTTGAAACAGGAAGTTAATTTCAGAACATTTTTGGTAATGAAACCCATTTACTATAGGGCAGACAAGGATAGGGCTGTCAGTGCTGGTCAGGCCTATGGACAAGATCCAAGTGTGGACTCATTGCCAGCCTGCCCCCAGCTGGGCCTTCCACTTCAGTGCTGCCAACTAACCACCATATAACATTTCAGGATGCAAATGGACACAAAAAGCAATGGAAAGGATCCAGCTAAGAGTAGGAGCAAGGTTTATGCTCAGAAGCACTTGGACAGCTCATCAGGTAACAGACACAGTCGAATGAGATTTGGAATGCAAGTGCAATGCCCAGGTGGCATTTCCAAGTGGACTGAGCTGTAACCAGTAGTTCCCCATAACTTTCTAACAAATTGGCATTGAATCCTTGTTCACAATGAAGAATAACTTTTCATAAAATCACACACTCTCTAGAATATTGCTCATGAAAGCTCCAATCAGATGCTCTTTTGTACCAGAGAATACATTCTCAGGATTTATTTCTAGGGCAAGGAGGAGGGCAGAAGACCTCATCTTACAACAAAAACTTTCATAATAAAATCTAACTCATAGCTAGATATGTATCGCCTAAGTCGCTTAAGGACATGAATCCCCCAGGCTATGGGATCAAGTGAAATACTAATTCTCATCAAGTCTACCCATAACAGGGACACAAAGCATTTCAATCCAGAGGAATAAAAAACATAAAAAAAAATTTAAAAAGTAGAAGAATAAGGATAAGAATATGAGATTTAATGCTTCAAGTTTTTGAGAATTAAAACCATTTGTTATTGGCACTTGGTATTTACACGTATCTTACAGAACATCTCCAATCTTTGTCTTCTCCCATTCCCACCTTTGCCTTCATGTGCTAACTTCATTCTTTTCCAATGAGAAGTTATTTTTACATTCCAGCCTGCTTGACCTATTAGAACTGAATTTAAAGACTTTTTTTTTTCATTTTTCCTACATCATAACCTTCTAAAATCAAATACAAAAATATCAATAAATCCAGTAAAGAAAATACTATGACAAAGGAGTTATACATTTCCAATGCATACCTATTCAAATGCAGCCAGCCTTTACAAACTACCCCTTAAAAGTTGTACTGTAAATGAGGAAATTTCTTTAGGCTCAATAAAAAAGAAAATCTGATATTTTGAATCAGTAAAAAAAATCTTACCGGACTAGCTAGTAAATGACAAGGATTTTAAAACTGGTTTCTTTTTTCCTCTTTTCCAACAGAATCATTTTACCCATTGTGTAATTTAAGATCTGTTTTCACATTACTAGTCAATGGTCATTCTGGTAACATGTCTCGGAAAGAGGAATTGCACCACAGGAGGTACTCACTGTGCAAATAGTTAGGACAGGTGCCACTCAGTTGCCTAAACATAATCTCTTTCTGCCGTCTGGAATGCTCTGGGGTAGTCAAGGCATCTACATCGGTCTGGCACATCTGACCTAGGTCTGAAAAGGGATTCACACGTATCTAGGGCAACAGGTGGAGGACAGGTAAGCTTAAAATTTCAGGACCAATGGCAAATGTGCTACTTGAACACTTCTATTCAGGCAACTGAATCTTTCCCTTATTCTTGATTGTATTTAACCTGTCTTCCTTGAAGTACCAGGCTGCTGTAGCTCATCTGGTACTTCCTGCACTTCGTTCCTACTGGAAAATGGAATTTTACCTGAGATTTCAGTCCAAATCAAGGCCACACTCCTTGAATCTATGAATGATACCACAGCTATTCCACTGTGAGGGGATTAAAAACAATTTACATTTGTTCCCCTTCTTTATTTTTAGGAGTTCACAGAACCCTTCATGAAACTATGGGATATACTAGCTAGGTCCTCACGTCTAACTTCTGATCACTGTGGCAGAATATGGGAGAGTCCCTCCTGGAGACCTGGTATACCTGAAGTGCATGTAGAAATAATTGGGTGTCTCACAAAGAAAATCCCAGAAGCCAATAACCTCAGCAGGAAGCCACCATGATAGAAAAAATGCAGAGAGGGAGAGAGAAAGAGCTTAGTCCTACTCCTCAGAAGCTGCTAGGGACTGCTAACAATTTTCAACCTTTTCTGGAACTGAATGTCTAACACATAACCCCTTCTTACAAAATAAACTGCTGAAATTTGTCCTCTTATAACATCATGCAATGGTGAGCACATTCAATGGCAAAAGGTTCGTTTTGAGATATCTATTAATTTGGAATAGGGACTTCACCTTATTTCTTTAGGCTGCCGGGAGACTGTCCGCAGCAGGAAGCCATCAAAGAACTACAGGTGCAGCCTGCCCAGGCTTGATAGAGTTGTTCCTTCTCATGTAAATAATGAAGTATTCACTGGAGCATGGACCAGACCCGTCTCTCCCATTTCCTAGGTGATCGTCCTCATTATATGACCACATCATCAATCTCTGTCTCTGCTGTAATGAATTCTCATTATTTGTATATACTGGAAGAGTTTTTGCAGGAGAAATGGAGGGTAGTTCCCTTCCTTCCTCTCCTTCCCTCCAAATATCCAACAGCCAAGAGGTTACAGCATTATTTCTGGCATGGATGAAGAGCTGGGTTCAGGCCCTTGAGTACAGATGCATGGAAAATAGCTATAGTTGTTGTGAGATACCCTTTGAAGACTCTTTCCTTGGCTAAGCTGAAGGAGGCTGAATACGGCAGGAATCAGCTGAACACTTCATCATGAAGGAAGATGCTCAGCAGCTTGGCTGTGTGGGCTGTGTGTATATCCATTGGTAACAAAGCACTGCAGCTTTAACAGTCTTGCTACTTCCTTAAAACTGGACTTAGGCAACAAAAGGAAAACACAGACACTGAAATCTCTCGGCAGATCTAGCCCCTGTTATCTAAATGATTATCTTCATATATACATGCAAATCTAATGAAAGACAATGTCAGTTATCAATATATTTGTTCTGTGTCCCCTCCCCCTTTGCCCACTGACTCAAACAACAGAGAGATTTCATATTAAGATTCGCACTGAAAAAGGAAAGATCCTTCAGAATCCATAATAACATATTGCCTCTCCAGGGCATTTTTTACAACCAGACTACTGCATTTTCATAGCTATTACTCGCATCCTCTGCAATATTTTCAGCACTAGTACTGTCAGAAATACTTGTTCAAGCTCTAAGCAGTCCATTTTTACCACACTCTAGGTTCCTCCAGATACTTTCTGAAATACTGCACACCAGAATTAATTTTTCATAAGTTAAGAGCCTATTAATACTTTTGCGTATATGTGTGTGGGTATGTGTGTATGCATGTTTAGGAAAAGAAATGAGGCTAGAATGGATGAACTCACTACTATTTCAGACTCTCTAGTTTTGTGAATCCTGTAGATGAGCAGGATTACCAATTCTACTGGGATAGACAACCAAGCATTTTCTATTACTCTCCCGTCAAAGGAAAGTTTGGGCTTTTTTTACACAGTCTCTTTATGCATTAATGTCTTTAATCCTGCATCCTCATACTTTAGTGTCTTTTTTTTCTGTGTCACTTAGTGACACAGACTTTAGTGTCTTTTCTTTGCCAGATTGGTCTGCAGCAGAGGCCTCGTGTGACTAGGAGAGGGGAGAGAGATCATGAGTTTCAGTCCCTCCATGGCTGATTGAGTCCTGACGGGGACAATCCTTCTCCCACCACCCTTCACTAGCAGGGACAAGGTTCTCATTCCCCAGCTGCCTTTGCCTTTCTGCATCTGTGCCCTTGCAACCACGACATCCAGGAGAAAGTGCAGCACTGTGCCATGAATGCCCATGGCTCCTGATGCTGCAAAAAGGATATGTGATCTCTCGTGTACAAATAAGAAAACACAGTAGGAAAGGAAGAAAGAAAAAAAAAAGGAAGAAAAAGAAGGAAGTAAGGGTAGTCTACTATGCTTCTGTGCGTGTCACATACCTCTGCCTTATCACATTATTATTATTGTGGTGGCTTGCCATGCCATCTAGCAGGGATGAAGGGAACTACCAGTTCTGGGAAGAAGTAAAAAGACAGTGTAAAAGGAAGAAAGGATAAGAAGTTCTAGATTGTATGTCTGCCAAAACCAATCTTGTTTAGAAAATACAACCATCTGCATTTTCCAAATAAAACAATTTCTGTACAGTGAGCATCTTTTAGGAAAAAGATATTTTACGTTTAATTTACATTTTACACTGTGCATGAATATAATTTTCTAACTTTAAATGTTTGCTTTCTGCAATGTTACCAAAACTCTGCAGCAGGCTTTCCATGTACTATGCAATGTTGTTATTACACATTCATTGAGTTTATTCTGTTATTTCATTTTCTGAACTTTTTTTTTTCTGATTTTTCTTTGAGTTAAAGACTTTCATTTTTCTAGAGAGATATTGAAATAGTGCTCAGATGTACGTGAGAATCACCAATGACTGCATAAATAGCATACCAAAGTCTGTGCAACACAGCTCTCTCTCACTTACTGACACACAAAAAACTCTCTCTCCCTATGGGACAGGAATAGACCTAGTGACAGACAAGGGGAAAATGGCATGTAAGGCTTTTTAATTTTTAAGAGATGATAACACACTTTTTTTAAAATCAATCCTCACTAAAGACACAGAAAATCAAAACAGTAGATTGAGACCAACGCTACTGCACACATATTTTTACTTGAAGACTATATTTTATATTTACCAAATCAAATTTCTGTTCTCGAGCACTTTCTGAAGCCAGATGGTTCAGTGACAAACATACAATCAGTTGTTCTCAGTATAAAGCCATAGCCATTCCATCACCTGGTTACCAAAGCAAGGCCTTTGCCCATGCTATAATTACACTAGCGCTGAGTTTCTCCCTAGCAAATCCTGGAGTAGTAAGAATGGCCCTGCAAGGGCCTCCCTACCCCTCACCAGGGAACAAAGCCTCTGGGATCGTACAGCCGTGGACAGCTCTGGCAATCGCCCTTCCTCTTTCCTCTCTTCCTTCTCCTCCATAAGCAGTTAACCTCCCCACCTTTGTCCCATAGACCTTTTATCCCTGTCCAAGCAGTTTTTTGTTTTCTTTTTCTTTTCTTTCTCTTGCAACACAGAGTGGACCCTACCTCAACATGACGACAGCCCCTCCTGCAAACAGGAGAGAGATGACTTTGGATACGTGCTCCCTATTGCATTCTTGGGATCACTACCACCACTGCTATCAGTTCAGAGAAGAAAGAGTAGACCGGACAAGACCCCTGCTGCCTCCCCTGCTGAGACCACTACTGTATTTCCTCTAGTCCCTTCATCCAGAAAGAGCTGGTGGGGAATAAATGTTTGTGTGAGGTTTCAAAACAAATTATCTTGGAATAGAAGTGAAAGTAGAGATAAGAACACAAACAAAGAAAAAGAAGATAGGGGAGGGGAGGAAGAGTGGATACCAACAAGCACATTTTTAATTATAAGCAATACATAAATTTGTAATAATAATAAAAATGGAACTGTAAAACACTACCTATTGAACTATTACAGATTGAACTATTTTGCAAAAAAAGCTGGAAATATTCACCTTTTTGTTCGGTATATTGTTTTTATATGTTTTTATGCAGGCATACATACACATATATGTCATGGTTTTCTACATATATACACACACAATTTTATACATATGTATATAATAAATGCAATTATACCATAGTAACATGAAATTGATAAAGAACATGCACCAAAGCAAGGAATATTTAAATCATCAGGTCCAAGTAACTTCCTTGCATTCAAGACTTTCACAAATCCCCAAGCATTTTGCATATCCAGTGCATGACATGAATGAATCTCAGTACTTTGAATGAAAGACTAAGAGAAAGTTATTATTATACAAATATTTCTAAAAGGTAAGGAACGGTGTGGATACCTGCAGACATGTTAGTCTAAGTTAATCCTGGACAAAATAATGGAGAAGATGACAGAAAGTTAATTGTTCAAGAATTAAAGGCCATCCAACAAACAGAAACATGGGAACTGGATTCTGTTAAACCAAACTGATACAAGATTACAACTTGGACAGATGGATAGAGTGGGATGTTGAAGTAATAAAGCTTATATCTGTAAGGCATTTTCCTACTTGCTTCAGTAAGAAAACAGGACAGTTGAGAAATCAATGGGTTACTCATTAAGCGGATGGAAATATCGCAGACCTCACACTGTTTTGGTAAGCTGGGAACTGTCAGTGGGCAGATGTGTTTTTAGTGGCATCCTGCAGCTGGCCAATCCTTTTCCCCATGCTGCTTAATTATCCTGCTAGCTGTGAGCGTTTTCCAATTGCGGGACAGAAGGCTCCGTCCCACTGCCAAGGACCTGAGGGCAGGAGTGGGAGGGCAGAGCGCACAGATGGACAGACGGACACAAGGACAGTGTGTGCAGGAACAGATACAAGGTGCTTTGAAATGCAAATAATCCAAGTTCCTCAAAGGAAAGCAAATATACTCTTCCAGAAGGTGCTCCCAATAGAGACAGAAAAGACATGAAGCCTTTGAGACACCTTTTTTAGGAGTCACATAAGAACCAACAGAACATTTGCAACAGGCAACTGTGGAGCTGCCACTTTGGTTTCACCAAAAATTATATTTAAAGCAACTTAGGTAATATTGTGCTAAAGGCTGTGTGGTTTTACCATGGGACTGAGTAAGCTTATTTCATACCTTAAACTGAATTGCTTTCACTAAGTTGAAACAAACTACTTCCACCTGAAATAAGTGTCTGTATAAAAGACTGTATCCATTTTGGAGGGAATCATGCAACAGCTGCAGCTCCCACATATACGAAACTTCCCCTGCATTCTGCTACCTGCTGTGCTGCTTATTGCTAATAAAACAGAATGATTATTATTTGCTTAGCTGGCTGACCCTAGAAGTAAAACCTAACTTTTTGCATCCCAAAACAAGCATTCAAACAGTACTGCGATTCTTAATTTACAACTTCATGAGCTCACAAACCTCATGAACTTTAAGGCTAGCATTTTTCCTTGTGTTTTACATATAACAAGACTTTATCTTGACTAGGAGTACCGGCTAAACCTAGGTTAGCATCAGTGACCACTGCTCAGTTAACCAACCTAAGATTTTTAATTAATACAAATGAAGATTCCCTAGTTTTAATTGGGGGAAAAAGTAATCCATGAAAGATATTAAGTTCATCTCACCAGATAATATTGTTCTGAAGAAGCCTGAGTTGCAGCTCCTGAGCTGGAAATCTTTATCCATAGCTGATAGAGATAGGAGACCTCCATCTATTAAGGCTTCTTGTCAAACCCTTCACTGTCAATATGATGACCTGCTTTTATAGCTGCAACCTTCAGCACTTTAAAATGTTGACATTTAGCTACTGACTAAAAACGGACTCCAAGTAAACCTACCTGTTCTATGAAGTGCCTCAAGTCCAAGTCTTTCATCCTCTAGGACAAGAGACAACATACAAGTTTGAACAGGGGCGAGTCCAACTTGCTATAAGGAAAAATATCTTTGCTGCAAGGGTGGTCGAACACTGGAACAGGTTATATGGAGTCTCCATCCTCAGAGGTACCTAGACCCTGACATGGCCTGGAGCAACCAACTTCCACTGGGGCTGCTCTGAGCAGGAGGTTGGACTTGAAATCTCCACCGATCCCTTCTGGCCTCCTTGCTTCAGCGGTTCCTCAGATTGTTTAGTGGGTTGTAACAACAATAATGCAGTAACCATTTGAAAATGGAGCAAATTGGAGTAAAACTGTCATAGTAAATGTTATTGTACTTCAAGAAGTGCTTTTACCTAAAGATATTAAACTGACGAGATCTGACATGCAGTTTAAAATATATATATATGTACCAGTGAGGCAACCTAAAAATACAGTATTTGCCCAGACATAAAGATTAAAAAAAAGACAAATTCCATTATTTAACTTATTGCAACATAATGTGATCACTTTACATTTTCAGTATATCTCTTTCTCTCTCATGGTTTTTGTATGACAAAATTTTAAAAATACCTAGAGCTCCTAAAGGAAAAGAGTATAGGCATTGATACAACCTTACTATTCACTAACACGGAAATAATACAAAAGGAAGAGGTTAGCATCTGTAGCACTGCATTGATTCAAATTGTTTTTTCTATATAGTATGTGGTCACAACCAAACTTTTGACAACCCAGTATCTACAGGGGAACACAATGTTATGAAAAACTATATAGAGATTAAGTTGTTATAAAAGATCCAAGAATTCTTTATACATATTTGATGAGACTTCTAGCATTTGGAGAATGATCAGCTAAAATTTAATTAGTTTCGACATTATCATTTTAAATTTTAAATAACTGCACAAAAATAAAATTTTAAATCTAGCCATGTCTAATAAATTAGTACAGTAATACTGATACCGCCTCTCAGGAATCAAACTCAGTTTAGCATGACTAAAGAGGCCCTGTCAGATATGAATGTTCTGGCTATCTGTCATTGTTAGAGATCATAACATGCTTGACATAGGCGAATTAAGAAAGTTCTGAATATAATATTTAAGATGCAGTGTAAGTAGCATATTCAGTATCAAATAAATTTATCAGATTTTAATGACACATGGTATAAAGGCTCTACAGCAACTGTAATTGTAGTAGAAGATTACAAAGACACTTTATGTCTTATCAACTGCCAACAAGGAAACTTAGACCAACATTTTCTGCAAAGTTCAGCACTGAACATTCAACACACTGCCTCAATTTTTATTCATTTAGGCAGAAATTCAACATCCAATGGAGGACAGAATAAAGAAAATATGAAAGACAGCCCTTTATAATTTTTTTTTTTGCTTATTTAACAATCTGTGCCCAGATTGTTAAATTGTTGAGAGATTCTTCAATATCAAGTATTTAATAGCAACTGAAATCAATGAAATTTCAATGACTTTATCTTTAAAATCTTTAAACATGGATATGTAATAGTGAAAACTGATGATTGGCCCTTTGCTCTTTCTAGTCTGCCAAGATTTCATATTTGTGACTGAAAGAGTTTACAGTTGCAAGTGCCTAGGTACCTTGCTGACTTGAGTGAAAATTAGGTGTTCAAAAGTCTTTGAGAAGCAGAGCCCATACTTGAATGGTCTGGACTTCCATACCTGGTACTTTTCCCTATAGAGATGAAGAATAAATGGTGTTGTTAGAACACCATTCCATCTTCATAAATAGTCCCTTTTTTTCTTTCATTGAAAGAAACATACAAAGTGGTCTATCCTTTCATAGAGCCAAGATTAGTTTTCTACACCATTAATCGTTATACCATTTCATTGAGTCAAGGCGCAGATAGAACTTGAATGCCCAAATGACATTAAAGTCTAAACTGCTTAAATATAAAATCTTAATCCTGAAACAATTTCCTCATCCATCACTTCACCTTGGAGTCTTACAAACTCTGCAGATAATATGTCTTACTTTAAAATTCCCCATGAACCTAGGCCTGCGCTTCTACTTCAAGACAGTTGCCCTGCACAATACCGCCCAAGAGTGGGTCATTACCAGCAGCTTTCTCAGGGCATGCTGGTTATGAGACTGGGTTCTGCCAAAGATGTTGCAGTAGGGATCAGTTTCTTTCTTTACCCTTGCTTTAAAGGGCTCTTGCCCTAGCCTGTAACGAACAGAAGAGTCATCTGGACCCTTTGCAAAGCACCCCTGATCTGACCAGGTTGGAGACCTTGCCAGTTTCTATACCCCTGAGATTTTCACAACACTTTGGCGGTTCCTTGAGACAGTATTTTCCGCTTGAACGTTGGCTGTTACTGTTACTTAGTTTTCATTTTTTTCCAGCTAGGCCTACTCAGTGCCAGCAACAGCAAACTAAAAACTGTAACTCAAAGATACTGATGTACTTGTGCATCTTCTGTTTCCTCATGTGAAAGAATCATTAAAGGAAGTGCAAATATTAGAAATTCAATTCATTCTATGACAATAAATTACCATTTTAATATCAGTAATAGACAAAAGTAAAGACAATACCTTAGAACAAAAGCCCTCTGCTTCTTCTAATCATAGAACCACTATGGTTGGAAAAGACCTTCAAGATCATCGAATCCCTCTGTAAACACTTCAACACCATGTCTGCTAAACCATGTCCCTAAATTTCTCCTCTACACATTTCTTGAACACTGTTAGGGATGGGGACTCCATCACTTTCTTGGGCAGCCTGTTCCAATGCTTGGTTACCCTTTCCATGTAGAATTTTTTCCTAACATCTAACCTGAACCTCCCTTCTGTAGCTCGAGGCCATTTCCCCTTGTCCTATCAGTAGTTATTTTGCAGAAAAGATCAACTCCTGCCTCACTCCGACATCCTTTCAGGTAGTGGCAGAGAGCAATAAGGTCTCCCCTGAGCCTCCTCTTCTTCAGATAAATTAACTCTTGAAGGCTCCTTCAGCCGCTCCTCAGAAGATCTGTGCTCCAGCCCCTTCACCACCTTCGTTGCCTTTCTTTGAACATCCTTCAGCACCTCCATGTCTTTCTTGTAGCGAGGGGCCCAAAACTGAACACAGTATTCGAGGTGCGGCCTCACCAGCTCTGAGTTCAGGGCGACGATCACTTCCCTGGTCCTGCTGGCTACACTATTCCTGATACCAGTCAGGAGGCTGTTGGCCTTCTTGGCCACCTGGGCACACTGCTGGCTCATGTTGAGCCAGCTGTCAACCAACACCCCTAGATCCTTTTCTGTTGTGCAGCTCTCCAGCCACTCTGCCCCAAGCCTGTAGCGCTGCATGGGGTGGTTGTGACTGAAGAGCAGGACCCAGCACCTGGCCTTGTTGAACCTCGTACAGTTGGCCTCAGCCCATCAATCCAGTCTGTCCAGATCCCTCTGTAAAGTCTCCCAAATCCTCAAGCACACCAACCCTTCCTCCCAGCTTGGTGTCATCTACAAACTTGCTGAGGATGCACTCAATGCCCACAGATAGATCATCAATAAAGATAACAAAGAGGACAGGCCCCAACACCGACCTCTGGGGAGCACAGCTCATAACCAGTTACCACCTGGATTTAACTCCATTCATGACCACCCTCCGGGTCTGGCCCTCCAGCCAGTTTCTCACCCAGCAAGGAGTACATCTGTCTAAGCCCTGAGCTGCCAGCTTCTCCAGAAGGCAGCAGGAGATGGCGTCAAAGGCCTTACTGACGTCTAAGGAGACCATGTCCGCAGCCTTGCAAAGTTGCAGATCATACATTCTAATGTTATTGTCAAATACTTGGGTTTTTTGATTTTGATGGACCTTTTTGTGCATTAGTGGTTTTGTTTGTTTTAACTATCAGGAATTCTCTTTTTAATCCAAAACAGGGCTGATTCATGCTCAGCCAAAAGGAGAGATGACATTTCCTTTCTCCCCAGAAAATTTTACCTCAAATTATCACAATTTGCCATATTTACAAGCAACTGTCTCCAGATCAAAAATCAGACTGGCAGCATCAGCATGGCACTTCCCCTGAAGTGATTGGCCTCACTGCAAATGTTCAGACTCACAACAGCAGAGGGGAGAATAACACGGGGGGAAATGAAATGCCATTCTACAAATCATTATGCCTTTGCCTGGAAACTTACGTAAAGCAAAATTTAACTCATCTAAGTATTTTGGGGAGTTGCAGGAAGAAGGGGATAGTGAAGGGAAATGAGAATGATTAAGATATGAAAAAGTCCTTCAGTGAAGAGAGATTGAAATGACTGGAATCATTAACATGAATAAAGGAATAAATAATAAGGGACATAATAAAAGCACATCAAATTATTTACAAGGGTAATCCCCTAGGAGGGGTTTACTAAAAAGTGAAGTACTTACAAAGCAGTTACACCATGGCTTACACAACCAGCTCCTTGCTGGTTTTACCATGGACTCTAAATGAAGTGAGATTAGTGGTGGGGGAGGTGAAGAGGAAGGGCAAGAGAGGAAAAATGGCCATGCACATAACCATGGAGTTAAAAATTAGAATGCACATGCAGAAAAGAGCCAAAGGAAACAGATAGAAAAAATGACTGTGCATTATGTCCTGAGTGCTGAAAATTACAAGTGTGGTACTATTTTTCTACTGCAATTTTTTAAAAAGAGTGATTTCTTAGAATTGTTTGATTAAACTTAAAATAATCCAACAAAAAAGTCTACCAATAACCCACAGTGTTTTGCAAAACTGTAGCAATGAAAGATACCACGGCCAAGCTGCCCTACAGCAACACTTCGGCATTCCCAGTCCAGGGGTAGCCACCACGGCTGCTGTCTGGTTGTTGCAGTAGCATCTACTATTGCCTCAGTACAGCAGCACAACTAGGAATCTTTTGTTTTTCATCAGTTTTTGACAGACCGTTTGGATATCCCTATGAAAGATAAATGAAAAGCAATTTCAAAAGAAAGGCAATTTTACCACCATTTACCTTGGCAGCATATGAATGAAATTTCCTGTGACAATTAAAAAGGAACTTCTGCAGCCTAAGGCATTTCCACTTGGAAAATTAAAAAGCAACTATTCACAACAGCAGTGTGAAATTTATTCAAAGAAACAGTCAAAAGCATCCGTTAAATGGTCAAGAAATAGATACCTTATAATATAGGACAATTATCTATTCTCTTCTTAATTGTGAAGGACTGCAGAAGATACATTCCAGTATCCATTCTGTTCTACCTCTTGCCACAGGGCAGTCAAGAATTTTAAAATGGATAATGTAAAGTCCTGGAAAAATCTTTTACCCACAAAATACATAACCAGAGTGTGGAACTCACTATCGCAAGACTCTTAAGACTCTAAAATCTTGGCAATATTCTAGGAACATTATACAAATAAAAAGATCTACATCCACAACACAACTAAAGAGAAAATTCAATGAAAAATAAAAATATCACGCTGTGGTTTTAAGGTGGACTGGCAACAATGATTTAAGATAAAATTGAGGAAAAAGGGGGCTTATTATCCCTATGCAGGACCTACCCTTTTTCATATCAGAGGCTTACAGCCTTCAGTAACTTTTATGTGGTGTGTACCTGAGATTGAGAAGCAGAGATTAGCTTTTTTATGCGCCATACCTGTCTTTGCAGGGTGAAGGAAAACAAGAAGAGAAGAAGGCATTTAGCAAAAAAATGCAAAGTAATTCCAAAATTAATGGAAACTTTTTTTTAAAAAAAAGAAAAAAAAAAGAAAAGAAAAGAAAAGAAAAGAAAAAGGAAAATAATGCTAGAGCATGCAAGGAACTGGCCAAAGTAATATCCTAATCATTATCAATTATCCTGAAAAATCACAAAAGACAAACACAGATTCTCTTGGTTTATTTTATGAAAGACAGTGTACAAAACTATGTATGAACCAACTCCACTTACTTCCTTACTCCCTAGTATGGTACTGGAAAAGTCATCAAATAAGGTGTTTGCAAGCAACTAGAATAAATTTAAAAAATCTGCACTGTTTTGCCAAGAACTAATTATACTAACTTCCTCCTTTAACAATTTAATTAGCCTTGTAGATTAGGGGGAAAAGATAGGATATATATCACTGTTAATAAGGCCTTTGGCATTGTTACAGATCATGTTCTCTAAAGTAAGCTACAGCAAAGCAGTCATGAGATGGCAGGGACCTCCACAGAGTCACCATCTTTTTGCCCCACTTCACACACCAGCAACTGAGTGATGGAGATGATGTTTCTCAGACATCATCTCCAGTCTGGAGATGATGATCCAGACTGATCCAGACTGCAAAAGCACTGTTCTCCTGTATCCCTCCCCCTTAAAACACAAACATTGTCAAACGATAGCAAAGAAGGCAGCTTAAGTTCTGTAGGATAATAAGCTACTGTCAAACAATTTTCAAGCACTTTTAACCTAAATAGACTAGAAACAAGGACTTTTTTTTCCAGCCCAATCAGAGGCTACATCTGTGGTCTATTCCACCCTTACTGCACTCTGTGGGCAAACATGAGAGATTTTATCATGTTTGCTTGAATGGGTAAAACATAAGACCTACAAGGTTAACTCGCACAGTGACGTCCATGAGCAGCAATACCAGTGGGCAGAAGATTTGCAACCAAAGCTTCTCACAAAGACTAGTGCAACAGTCTCCCAGGCCACAGAATTTACACGTTAGCCAAATCTGAACATATATTTTTTGCATGAGCATCTAAAGCTCCTTCTGAAATTGTAATTTTAAAAAAGCAAGGCATGTGTTGGGCAGATACTGTTGTCTGCAGTAGCAGAATTATTTTTTGGCAAATTCATGACTACACAATTTTTGTTCTAGCTTTCACTTTCTTTGCATTTTGTCATCTATGTCAAATATATAAAAAAAAAACAAAAGTGAGAAAACTTTAGGAGGAACAGCTCCAAAGCAAATTCATTGTTTTGATTTGTTTTAATGTAAACATTTTGCTTCATTTTAGTAGAGTCTGAGGATGCTTTGCATCTTAGAGAGGGGTACAAGAGGGAAACACTGGTCTAATCTGATCCATGATCAGACTTGAGTAATGTGCAGTGCCTCCTGCTCTGCCTTTTGCAGCTGCTGGATCCCAGTTGCTGCTCTCCATAGGCAGACCACAAAACACACAGAACACTAATACAAGAGTTACTTAGCACGTATTTGTCACCTTATAAGATGCATTGCTTTGATTCACATCCTTTTGTACTTCTGTATCAATATTTGGACCAAAATTTATTGTTGTAGATTCTTATGAAGAGGGACCAACAACTTTGATTTGTTCTATTACAGAGCCCAAACACTACCATCACCCTTGAGATTGCCCCTTTCTTTGTATTTTCACATAACTACAATTTACACACAAAGGGACTTTTTTTTTCCCGGAGAACTTTTATTTACATAAAATGTTCATTTGACTGCTCAGGAATATTCTTTCCTGGGAATATTTTTAGATATTTCCTGGGAATACAGTTTAAAAGATGTATAAAGAATGAATACAGATATCTTTCTAAGCACTTTTGAGGCATTTTAATTTTAGAGTTCTTAAATTCTGTTTGTATCTGGTCTTGAATAGTTCCTAAGGCCTCCATTTAGTAAGTAAAGATATTTTCTATACTATTAAAAAATATAGGCAGACACTAATGCATACAATTTGAATATCAAACAGAAATAGCAAATTTGATGACAAATCACATTCACTGTCAATACTGAAATTACATTGAACATTGCAAGCACACATTTTGTAGTTATCGAAGAGAAAAAAATTAGCAGTGAATACCTAGCATGTACCACATTTTCTCCTATTTCCACAGACTAGGTGGAAAAAATAAAAAACACACTCAAAGAGAGTCAACTCTTTTTTCTTTTTTAAAAACAAAAGAGCATTAAGAATAAGCTATTAAGTTACCTAACCAAACAATCCTTAAGGAGCTCACTAAAGTGAGCTGAAGCGATTAGTAAAGTGAACCACATTCCAGCATTTCTCTAGCTGTTGTAATAAATGATACATGAAACACTTCAGATAATACCACAAGGTTGCAGGTGATGAGATGACAATGTGACTTTCCTTGGCTTCACTGCCAAGTGACCCAAAAAGAAAGGATTAAATCATTGTTATCCTACTTTTTCCATCCTCTTTAATACATGCACATACATACTTCTACTTGCATGAAGTAAGTCTTCTTCACCCTTCCTTCACAATGAACAAATTACTGCAACATAATTGTTTCACAACTAAGTTAAGGTTTATGAACACGGATAATATAATATCCAATAATATACATGAATTTGTAAAAAAAAAAACAAAACAAAACAAAAAAAAAAACAACAAAAAACCAAACTTTATGAATCTCCATATACAGAAACCATCATTTTGAACAATGATAAGTGAAAATAGTTCAGAAGTAGAAGTAGAAATAAATAAAAACAGATCTAAGAATATAATTACTTAAAATTCACCTAATGACCAGTTAACATAGGTTTTATTTGTGCACTTCAGTGCCACAGTTTAATTGATATCAAGTACTCAAAAGCGAATGCAGAAAGAGAAGACAAAACTTTTCTTGACATAAGACCTTACTTAGAAAATTAGGGCAGGATCCATAGGGACAGCATTATAACATATAAAAATCATTGCCTTTTCACATGCCTTTTTCCAAGTCCTGAAATCACAGTGCTAATTTAGACATCTATATTTCCTATATGAGACATGCACACATAGGAGATGCATATATGCACAAAATATTTTTTTATTTAGAGTCCAGCGATTTGCCAGAGAATCAAAGGCCTGGCGGCAGGGATCATTAGATCACAGCCAAGTTCCTGCTGGCAGAGCAAGGCAATTGCACATCCCCATCCATCCTCCTGACAACATTTTGCCATGTTCCATCAAACAAAGAATTCTTTGGTCCAGCAGGAAAACACCCGCATCTGAAGTAGCGTAACTCTTCTTGAGGATACTTTGAAGCTCATCTAGACATGAAATGATCTATACCATAGATAATCCCTAGGCTAGAATTAATAGAATAAAAAAATAAAACATAAAATAAATAAAAAAGAAGGAAAGATAGTCCAGAGAGTCCAGCAACCTCTGGATAAGAGAGTAAAATGAAATTAAATAGGCATTTCCTACAACACTTCCTCCTCTGCTCCAGTAATTCCCCCAGAAAAGGTGATTTCCAGCAAGGTAGAGACACAGAACCTTAGCTGATCTATCAATGCCTAAAAAAACCCAACAGACTACAAAACAAAACCACCCACCACCCTCCTCAACAAAACATACAAACACAACAGACACTTGCGTTCCTCCTGCCAAAAAAACAAAAAACAAACAAACAAAAGGCTCCAAATAACAGCAACCCCCCCCCAAAAAAAAAAACAGACAAAAATAAAAAACTGCAAACACACACAAATATAAACCACAAAAAAAAAAAAAAAAAAAAAGATTTCTTCTTAAGGAAATTTTTCTACCTTCCCCCAGAATCTCTGCATCACAACTTATTTTTCAAGAATTCAGGTGAAACCTGAGAACATAAAAACTTTATCCCCAAAACAGGAAAAATGAAATGTGTATTTTTACTTGCATAAAGTAAAAAACAAAACAAAAACTCCTTTTTAGAGGACTACTCCAAACACTGAATAGTACTTTAAAATAAAATACTCAAATGAAAAAAAGAACAATTATTTTTTTCTGAAGTTTTCAGTACTTTTCAATCAAATAAGAACTTTGGATAAAAGCCTATTTATAATGGAATAGCATATAAAGATATAAATAACTGTATCATAAATTCTTGAAGTATATAGTCATAAAACAATTGAAATAAAAGATACAAAGTCAGCACAAAACTGGGAATGAATAAAATAGTCTGTACATACTAGTCAAAACTAATTTGTTAATAAGAGAAGACAAGGAGAGATCCAGAAGTCAAAAAAAAAATATATATATATATATATACACACGCACACACACACACATATATTTATAAGGCCAGTAAGCAGAAATGTACTGGGGACATCAGGAAAAGGCTCATATAACCATTGCATCTCTATCACCAGATGAAGTCAGAAAAAGCTAGGTGGCAGATTTTGAAAAGTTGTTATAAATGAGAAATTACTGCCAAATGAGGACGCTTCTCTTTAGTGAAGGGCCGACACCAATCAAGATTGTTATCTACAATTCAGAAACAAATCTAACTCCATGTCTGACTATACAACTATTGCAGGAGTGAAAAAGACATAGACAGCACTGTTTAGGAGGTGACTGGAACCATTCAGCAGAACCCATGCAAGTTCAGTGTAATTCTGTATAGTCAAATGCAGGGCTGTACATTCAGGGAAAGGACTAGTGGGTCAAGAAAATCTATAGGGCAGGAACTGCACCCTAAAAAGCAACACCTGAAGATTTAGGGGAGCAGAGCAAACACCCAGGCTGTGAGACTTGTGAACTCCCAGTGCCGGGCTACCTAAGAAGGCGAGTGCAATCCTCGTATGTGCAGGGCATTTTCTCTCTGCTATTTCATTTCTGCATGCTGAAGCAATAAGTCTGATGGCAAGTAATTATATTCAGCATAGGTAATCATTTTAAGATGTTGAAAAGGGGCTGAGTGTGATAGCAAAAGCAAAAATAATCAGTCTGTATATCTTGCAAAGGAAAACAAAGAGGTTATGGGATACAATATATAAAAAGCTCCACTGAAGCAAAATTCCAGATGCTAATCACACTTTCTTCTAATAGCATAAGATACAATAAGAATCAGCAGAAAGATGCATTCAACAGCCATTTCATTTACCATTTTTAAACATCACCCTTTCTTCCAGCTTTTCTGAAAACCTGCCTGTGTCCTAGGAGGTTAGGTTTGTCCATATCCGTGACCTTGAACTTTCTTCAGTCACTCTGGATGTTAAAACACCTGATCCATCCTGAGAATAATGTAATAATGTTTAGTATCCTTTCCATTTACTTGTGGAACACAACATATTTCAACATTACTTATTATAAATGTATCATGCATATTCTTTCCAATCACAGGACATTATTTATTAAATATTTTATCTTTTTTGAATATTACTGGTATTTCTATCTCTTTAACATAGGCCACTCAACTACCAAGGAATCTCTCTTCCAAATACACTTTAAAAGTCCTCCTGATTATCCTTCACACTAAAAATGATAGATTTTTTTTACTGATAGGCACAGGTTGACCTAATATTATTTTAGAAGTTTTAAAGTTGAGACATTTTTGAGGATACTAATGTATAGTACTTGGCATACATATCAGATTAAACTGTAAACAGTGTATTCTGTGACGGTTCATGAGGATGTTTATAAACAATACATGATTTCTGTTTTCACTAAAAAACAAGGAAAACTTGAGTTGCCACTTTAACCTATAGTGGCATTTCAAAAGGGCAAGAAAAGCTTAGAAAACCGCAAGCCTTTTCATTTCAGAGTGAGATATTATATCAGACCAGTACCAAAGACATGCTGACAAATTTAAACTACAGTGGACTTTTGAAGATGGGACAAAAATCTGAATGCAAGCATAGCTGATTATCTTCCCCCAAAGTAATTAATGCACCTATCACTTTAACCGAAAAAGTGAGATCAGATGCTAAATTCTCCAACTGTCTGTATCCTAGAGCTGAAACTTTTATTATGGTTTGTATGTCTTTGTTAAGCACTGACCAGACAAATAACAGCTCCACACCACGAGAAGCACTGGGATTTGAGACGTGGTGTTTTTCCACATTGTTGTAAAGTCAGATTTTGTGAAATCACAGTGGAAGTCTCCATTCCTCAGATAACTGGAGTATTTGTGTGGGAAAACAAAATTCAGGGCTTTTCTTGTGTTCTTCAGAACGCGGCCTGGAACACATTTCTAACACCACCACTGTTCAATAGAACCTCTTTGGCTTGATATGTATTTAATTACTATAGACTGAGAAAAGACTACTGGAATGATCTAATTACCTTTGTAACACAGCCAATAATCACATCCAGATTACAGTCTTGTTTCAATTAAAACAGGCTTTAGAAATATATACCAGATTCAAAACTAAAGTCAGCAATGCTGCAGAATCTACTGCAGTCCTTGATACATGACACCCACTGCAAAGTCTCCTTTTCCCTGTCCTCAATTTCCCTGACTGTATCTCCCAGCCACAAAATCTTACCTTTTTTTAGCTAACATACAGAGCCCGTTATCAATCTTTTCTTTCCAGATTCATACTGGTAGACTCTGATCAAATCATCCTTTAACCTCATGTACATGGAACTGCAGAGATAATTTATCCACATTAGCCAATGAACTATAGACATCAAACTGGAAACAGTATTTAAGTAACAAATGTGCTAACACCAAATTCCTCCAAAGTTCACAAAAATTTAAGACATAGAACTGACCTGAAAAATGTTAAGTAGATACTTATGTATCTACTCATAGATAACTTAGGTTATCTATGAAAAAAATGTACAATATAATAGGCAATGTTTCATGTTATCTGAAGCCATTAAAACTGCAGCTCACTGGTTAACAGAAAAAAAAGTAACAGGCTATTACAGTTGTCACTTCACAGAATACATCTTTTTCTACAAATATGAACTGCATTTTATTTGTTCTGTGCATTTCATTGTACTGAAACCTGCAGCTTTGTGCCAGCTTTGGGTAAGTGGCAGTGAGCAGCATCACTGCTTAATCCTCCTCCTAGAGAAAGAGGATTTACTCCTTGATAAATACCAATCTCTTACCCTTTCGATCCTCAGCAAATCAGTAGCTATTACAGGTTTCCTTTAGAGGCTGGTAAGCTAAGTGCCTTCAGCTGAGAAAGCAAGCCACAAGGAGGGCAACAGAAATGGATCCTGTCAGTGATGATCCTCATTTTACACTGACATTTTCACACCTACGAATTAGCTATCCTTTAATACATGTAATACATGTAAATTGTAGCTTCTTGATTTCACAAGATTTCTGTTTCTGAATCAAAATCACAGGGAGCACTAGAGTCTATTGTTCACAAATTCAGGATATTACATTCACACTTTTAGCTCTTATCAACCACTACTTCCAATGTCATCGAAACCACATCATGCCAGCTTAGCATGGTCTTGTTTTTCTGTAACTCATGTTGATTGGCACTAATTATACAACACTTCTTTAATTCATTATTAATTGGGTCCCTTATTATTTTGCCCAGAAGTGATGTCAAGCTGACAGACATGTAATTATCCAGGTCATGCCTTTTACCCTTTTTGAATGTTGGCACATTAGCTGGTTTTTGTCTTCTTTCTCCAGTATTCCAGAGCTTATCAAAAATCAACATTAATGATCCAGGAAGCTCATTGGACAGCTCTGTTGAAACTAATTATCTGGACATGCCAATTTTAAAATGTCTAAATTTAGCAGCTACTACAGAGCAAACCCTTGAGTGTCCATTATTGGAAATTATTTTGCTTATTTCCTATAGAAAACTTACATAATATAACAGATATCTTTCAATCATTACTGACAATATTACCACTCCTACAATAAACCAATTCTTCTGTTGGCCTGCTTTCCAATCCTGGAATATTTCATTTGTTCTCACTGCCCTTATTTATGGTTATTACAGTTGTTCCATTTCCCTTTCTCTTCATTGTCTTTCAGCCTTTCACAATACATGTATTGCTCATCTATAGCTCTTTACAGCTCTCCTCTGAACAAAAAGTTTTTAAATCAAGGTGTTCCCAGTTAGTCCTGCCTCTAGAGCCATCAGGTAAAATTTCCTTACCATTTTTTTTTTTATTCTGATTAAATCCTCCCCAAAGAAACAGATTAGGGCAAAGATTCAAAATTTGCCCTTTAAAACAGTCAATCTTGATCCCACTTTTCTGTATCATTTCAAGATTTTGTATCTCTCTATTGTATCCCCAGGAGACTGAAGAGTCCCATTCTACTCAGTCCTTCCTTTCTGAGCTGTCGCTATCTTTTTTTTTTTTTTTTTTTTTCTTTTTTATTTTTTTTTTTTTTTTTTTTTTTTTTCCTTTTTTAAGCCTTCCTTCCCCATTCTGGCCTTCCCTCTCTCTTTTTTTTTTTTTTTGTTATTGTTGTTAATAGGAGAACCAGAACCTTACATTAAATAAAAGGTGGATACAAACAATTAGTTTAAGCAAACTGTGTTCTGTTCCACACACTAATCTTTTCCTAATAATTCCTAATGTAGGTTTGCTTTCTTGACTGCTGAGCTTTGAGATTACATTTCTTATGAAAATACTTATAATATAGAAACACTGAGCTATACATAATAATTCTGAGATCTACATAATAATAACACAGAAACACTGAGATCATAAGATTTCACCTTTGTATAATTCGTCTCAAAGCTCTATTTCATCTATGAAGCTAAGACTACTCAGTTACATGCCTCACAATGTTTAAATATGCCCCATTTCCCCTGCTGTTTTTTAATATTTTCATTTTTTCCTCTCTTTTTTCCTCCCCTGATTTATAAGTTGCTTTGATAATTCATCACAGTAACTTTCCCTTTGCTATAAAAATAAACTGATTAGAAAACTAATTTCACTATCCACCTTTTCCCCTTGGTCACTTAAAAATAAGTTGAACAGTGTTTTATGGGCACAGATTTATTATGTGCAGACAATTCACTGCCATTTCTGCCTATGCTATGATTAGCAATAGCTTTGATTTAGGAACCAGCCCTATTGGGCAGCACCTCAGCCACGGCACTTGGGCACAGTGGCAAGAACGGTTGTTCCCAAAGTCACTGCAAGACCCAGTCGTACATTAGCTCCATTGTGTATCAGTCCCTGATGCTATGCTAGAAATGTATCTGTACAGAAGAAACATCTCATTGTAAATCTGTCCATGCCCCTTCCCTCCCTGAAGGACTGTGGTGCACAGGGCAGCAGTGGGATCCTGGTCACACACAATTTGCTTTTGAAGAAAAACTTTTTCTCTCTGACATACTTTCATTTTTGCTGTTCTACCTCCCCAATCCATGTACTCTACAGTCATGTCAGATGATCCCACTCTTCAATCACGCTGCAATACTGCCCATGTTTCTTCATTACAACAAGGATAATTTAATATTTAAAGAAAATTTATATTAACCAAAATATTTATCCTTGGTACATACCTGATGCACATTCTCTTCTTACTCATAGGTTGCCAAAGATGCTATTTTTTGGTCTCACTACTCATTCAAAGACCTTATGAAACTTAACAGTTCTTTAGCAAAATGCATCAAAACCAAGTTCCCTTTTCCTATTTTTTTAGGTCACAGAATTCAGAACATTGTTTAATAGAGTAAGATTTAGATCTAGAAGCATAACATCACCTCAATATTTCTTAATACAACTTAACATTAATACAACATAGAGGTGTTTAAAGGCTATTAATCTCAATCTGTATGACAATTTATGGATCCACAACATCACTGGTACCCCAACTTGTTTACAGATCCATTTTTAGCATTTCAATAACATTTCACATTTCCTTTCAGCAGCTGATGCCTCAGAAATATAACCTCATATATATATACATATATATATATATGAAATTATTATTTGTAAAGTAGGAAAGCTTTCAGGGAATGCTCCACAGCCCAAAGATTAAAGTACTCGTCCAATTCTAATCAACCGCTTAAACAGTATTTCCTCCTTCCCCTCCTCAAGCATTCCTTCCTGCACATGAAGGGCAACCTTACTCAACATGTTCTTGCAACTGAATTTTTCTGCAAGAAAGCCAAGTTTTGAAGAACTTACATCTCCAGAAGAAAATTTTAAAAGGCTTTAAGATTAGACAACATACTCAAAGATCACAGAAAGACTTAACTACCTCTCAGTTAACACAGGTTGTATGGTTAAAAGAGGCTTTAAGAAGGTGTACTTGCATAATATACCATAGTCAAATATGGTAATGCTTTGTGCTCTTGTGAGTAAATAGAACTTGGCTTGTAGATTCTTTTTTTATAATATCAGTATATTTTAGTTATTTTTATTAGTTTATATATTTATTAGTTGATAGAGAACTATTAAATGATGTGGGGAAAGAGATAGCTGGTCTATAGATCATTTGGAAGATAAATACATTACGATTCTCACCAAAGCCTTAACAAAGAAGCAGTTATTATAATAAAAATTTGTTTGCCTTTTTAAGCAAAGGAGAGGACAAGACAGTTATAAAGACTAATGACATACACACATAGAACACTTCCTATTTACATCATGATGAGTATAAATTACAGGTTTCACTTCAGTAAGTGGAGTAAGACTCTGATCCCAGTCTAGCATGAACCATCTGTGAAAAACAGAAGAATGACTGATAGTATCTAAGCTTGAAAGTTTCACTCCCTATCACTTTCCAGTCTGGATTTGCTCACTGAATATTGTAATGCTGCTTATGAGAACTTACAAGTTCTAGGAACAGATGTGTTCATACATCTATTTTCACATATCTTCGCTTGTAACCACCACAAGCTCTCCTCACTTCTTCCTGTAGATCAAGGTAGGCGGATGGTGCGGTCCAAAGTCCTTTCCAGCACAGCTCCAGATTATGAGCCACCACAGGTAAGTATATGGTGTAAGGACAAGAAACAGTTAATAGCTTAGTAAACACGTCTAGAGCTTTCCTATGAAGATCACCAAAAAAAATGAAATGGAGAAATCATCATTGCTTCACTGTTGTCTATAGCTCCACAAGTAGTTTCAGGAGAATATCCAAGAGCATTCGAGAGCGAAGACAAGCGGGGTGGAATTTGTCAGGTCTTCAACAGGTGCCGCACCAATTTAAATATTGTTAATTTATTATGAGCAGCAGTGATCCAAGCAGGTGTATTATTTATAAGAAAATTAAAGGACCAAAGAAAATGACAACACGTGACATTTCTGGCCTCAGTGAAGAGACGGTAAGAGAACATGGCAAGAGAACAGTGTCAGCCAAGATGCTCTAAGCGAACAACTGTGCATAAAGATACTCGAACCTGCAAGTTCAATTACTTTGTACTGTGATCATAAGTCAACAGTATCATCTACCATGAGTCAGCGCCCAGTTTATAGAAAAGCGCTCAGTAACCTAAACAGAACTTACAATGCATAACTCAGACTACTCCTACGTTATTTCAAAGAATAAATTGAAGGCCACCCAGATGATCAGTGAAAGCAGTAGAAATGGAAAGAAGGAAGAGGTAGGAGAACAGATAGAGAGCTCAGCCCCTCACAGAGTGGAATGGATGGAAAAATAAAAAAGGAGAAGGGATGTACATGTAAGTGGGCAATTGCAGCAATAGCCCCAGGACACACAGCTTCTACAGATAGTTCACACTTTGCCTAAAGTCTGTTAGTTCAATTTCACCCATAAATTCACACAAGAAAATTAACTAGATATAAACTGAACCTATTTAGATATGCTTGACACAGCTATATCAATTTAACTTAATATATATTGCTTGCCCTGTTCAACTTCAGTCAAGCAATAATTATTGCAAGGTTCCATCACTACTGTTTAAAAAAAAATGACAACAGATTAAAACTCCTTCTGGAGCAAAGACTAACATCAAGAACCTCCTTCGCACACAAATGTCCTGAGAGTCATGGTTATATTAATGTCCTTCAACCAGCCTCTTTCAGTCTTGGTGTTACACACAGGTGGATGCTCTAGTTATTGGGCTACCTGTGTTAGAAGAGCAGAAGAGGTTACCTATAATGGAACAATGATTATTTTCTTGAGTCTGACAGGATTAATTCTGAAAGAGGTTCCAAGACTGTGAAGCTCGAGAAGAATCAAATATCTGTATTTTAATCCTTTCAGATGGAGAGCAAATAACTGTCCTCTCCCTTTACATGCATCAGCTTTTGTAGCTCCCCTGCTCACACTGAGTCCTGAGCACTGTATATTTTTATACGGTATAGGAAAGCTAGTTAATTCAGGGATGACTTTTTTTTCCTGGGAAACATGTCCATAAGTACTGCATCTTTGCTTCCATTTTTCAATCTAGCTATAGATACCACGCAGCTAACAAACGAACACAAGTCAAAAGGAAAGCACCTAGTATAATCATTCCCCAGTAAACATTTGCACCTAATTCAGCACTGAAAAGAATACAAATTCTATCCTATTGCCATCCAAAATGATGTTACAGCCAAATGTCATTCCAATCTTTGGGTTTTTAAATATATTGTTTATTTAAGAGTTAAACATCATCTCTGTACAAATCTGCACACATGCAGGGATGATCTTTCAATGATGTTTCTGTTTAAACTGAAGTCCACAGTAGCCACATGTTCCGGTTTTTGTATCTTTATCCTGAAGAGGAAAAAAAAAAAGGAATATAAGAACTACTGGTTTCATTTTACATGGAATAGCACTTTTAAAAATTACAGAATTGCATTTATTTACATGCACCATCTTAAAAAGGTTCAATATAACTGAAGTGCAGAGCAGAATATTACTTGAAATACTGGAAGTAAAAAATGGCAGTAGAAGGTCCATTCTTGATTTCCCTACCATATGCAGTTTCCTTTTTTACTTCTGTCACACTTCAACATCATTGCAAAGTTGTTCCAAATGATTTCTTTCCAGCTGCAAAGGACCTCAAACTAGACATCTTAGATCAGCTCAGTCACATCTGTTTCAATGTTCTGAAAGGACTGCTTCATAATTATTTTAATACAAAACAGGACTTGGCATTTTCCAGGTTATATCCAGAAAGGACTTTTAGCCAGTAACATAAACTGACCATTCTAGAAAAGAGCAAAATTCAAGAGGATTCTGAGAGAAAATCCCAAAGAAAAGGTCTGGAGAATAGCAGCAGTCACTACAGTAACAGTTTTTTTTTCTTCTTCATAAACGGTCAGGATTTTGTTGCTGTTGTATTTTTAATTTAGAAGTATGCCAGAGTTCAGGCTGTTGTAGTTCTGCCTAGCTTTCTTGTCTTTTTGACATATTAAGACAGACACCATGAGATATTCTATGATTTAGCAACATGATTCACAGTCATGAAATTAAGTGAACTTACACTTTCATTTCTTAAAACAAGATTAGAATCGACACAACAAAAACTACCTCTTCATCCAATTCTATATTTAAATCATTAAGACTAGCAGAAATGACCCAGTAGTAGCAGTTGACCTAGTACTATTTTCTGGGTCTGTAGACATTAGGATTCAAAAAATCTTAGCATTTCAAATGTATCCCTAATTTACATAGTGATATTTAGATAAGCAAAGTAAGTATCTCAAATCACAGCAAGCATGTTCTTGTTACTTTCAAAGCACTGCTTGTTCTAACATATTGCTTCTTAGTTCACTTCCTTCTCCCTAAAATCTGACTGGCCTATCACACAAAACCAAATCAAGTGCAAAATTATCCTGCTAACTTCACTGGAAACCATCTAATTTTTCTGGGTAGAAATCTTAATAATGTATTATGCATCAGATAAAGTATCTCAGGCGGTTACACACTTTACTTCATTAAACTAACATATCACAAAGTAGAATATCTTACAAATGAAAATTAAGATGGAAAACATTCTATGTAAAGAGCAAAGACATTACCAAGTTTATGTACACTTTAGGATGTCCCAAAGCTCCACCACCACCATCGCATGATATCACTCGGCTTTCAACTTCACTCACAGGCTGCTCTGCTATTAAATCAATTGCAAAATTCCTGTTCACCTGTAAGAGAGGATTAAAAAAAAAAAGAAAAAAAGCTCTTGAGATACCTTCTGTTGGAACAGGGAAAGTAATTGCTCTTTACTGCCTCCCCAAGCTGCATATGTTTCTTTCCTTCTCCTCTGCAGCTCAGCTCAGTGAAACAATAGTGTCTTAACTCTGCAAAAATATTCCCCCTGGCCTGCAACATGGGTCACATCCATGATCAAGTTTACGATGCAACCTAAGCAGTTTCAGCAAGCAGGTTAGCAGGAATGAGAAGCCAAGAATAAAAGATATTTAACTATCATTGCCGTCTATATTGCACTTTAATGACTAGGTGATGAAATTGCAAAAGACTCCCTGCTGATAAAACTTAAAATAATAATAATAGTGAGACAAGTAAGGTCAGATAATTTAGAGCCTCTCTTCATGCACATAATTCCACCACAACACGTAAGTCATCAACTTGGCACATAACAACAGTTTAAAAATGCAAATTGTTCAAAGCTACAATGAAAAGAAAACAAACCCATAAATATTATTATGCCTGTCTATAAATCCGTACCACACACATTTCCTGGAACTTTTTACTAAAACTTGTAACAAACATAACAATTTCTGGATGGGGCTAAGTCTGTTCTAGCATAACTTGAGCCTAAGCAGGAACCTACTAAATCAGCCACACTGTTTTTCCTCATTCATTTATGTCAGCTTCTTCTAAATAGCTCAGAACCAGCACCAAGCAATCAGCTCTACACCACCCACACTACAATATATAAAGATACTCGAGGAAGGGCCAGCTAATTTCAAAGGCAGTTTAATACATATGCAAACATAAAGTATTATACAAACCCAAACGAGGAACTATCTGCTGCTCTGTGCATAAGGCTTACAAAGATGCTGGTATTTGACTGAAGACTGGACTCTTAGAAAAAAACATAAGATAATTAAGTGTCCATTAAATGAATCCCTAAGGACTAGAGTGGTGATTCTTTCTCCAAATTTCTACAATTTTGCTACAGCACGGGAAATGTTAAGCTTTGTTAATACGAATATATTCTTTTCCTAAATTTGATTAAAAAAAGAGTTAATTTTTTGTTAACTTTCATTTTGAAGCAAACAGACAACATGAAGAATCCCATGACTTAGGTCCTGCGGATACAAGGCATATGCAACCTTAGTCAATTTACAAGGATTTTTACTACATTTTTACTAATGGTCAACCTCTTGATTCCTTCCTCTTATGCTAAAGAGAGGAGCTAACACCTTGGAGCATCTTTGTTTCAAAATTAGGAATAGGGCTCTACTCTTTCCAATGCAGTCTTATTTCTTAATCTTACAAACATCTGCAGGGAGAGGGGCAAGTAAGTCCTCATCTAAGGATCAACTGTAACTTTTTAACGATTCACACTACCAAACAAGACTGCAGGAGTTTGCAGAGAAAATGTGTTAGAGAAAGACTAAATCATCATGGGAAAAAAATGTGAGAAGTGCGAGAGGAGTTCACTTCCATATGTTACATCCCTTCTAGTAAGGGAGGGTAGCAGTGTGTGTGGAAGGGGCCTTTTTTCCTAAGCACATCCCAACAGAATACTCCTTCCCTCGCATAATTCAATGAGCAATTTTTTATCTGGCAGTAGTGCCAGCTTGACAACCCCACTGCTGCTTGTTTCCTTGCCTGCGCCAGCACATTGTCTATGAGACAAGACTGAGTGACAAAAATCAAACTTGGAACTGACCCAGCTGTAAAAATCCAGAAAGAAAGAAAAAGGTTACATTTAAAGTAGATCAGCTCAGTTCATTTCATGGCTCCAGTTGCTGCACTGGCACAACAGAAAGGGTAGAGCTGAAGTGGAAACTGCCATGTAGCATTAGTTTCTGTGGTATTTCAAGGATTATACAAGGACAAGATTACACTATTCTGGCTACAGCAGATAGAGTTTAATAGCTACCATTCTCAGTTTTCTCATAGCAACTTGTCTTAGGCTGTTGCCAGAGATCATTAATCCCCCAGTTTGGGATTTTGAACATTCAAATGTGCAGTGGAGAGAACAATGATTTCAGTTAAAACACACGGGTTCCATTATCCAGACAATTAGACTGGCAGAACTGAGGCGACAATATTCCCATAATCTGGACCTGTGCCTGCTGGGCAACGTCATTGCCCAGGGGGCTGCGTGCAGAGCCCTGGTAAAATCCCAGGCTTTGCCACCAGGGACACTCGCATACAGAGACTGTAATTAAAGACAAAGACAAGTAACTGAAGCTGTATCTGTTAGATAAGAAGTTAGGTTTGGCTAAGAGGGTCACACTGAAGTAAAAGGGAAGTAATAAGTGAGAAAGGGCAAGCATGAACTTTATGGGATTGCTCTAACACCAAGGCATCTTTCAGACTACAGATACTGTGTCTTAACTGCTAGTATTAGATTTTATGACATTTCGGGGAGCTCCTTCCTAAAGGCAAAGACTAGAAACATATTCCATTGTTAAGCACAATTGAGGAACGTTTTAGTATTTAACAAATAGGGGATGTTCCAATCGCCTAATCTAAAAGCAAACAAACAAAAATGCTCTGCTCGTGAAGGCAGAGCGACATCCGCCTAGAGCCAACTAGGCTAACTTTGGCAAGCTAGGGACAAAGAGCTCTTCTTACAGCTACAAAAGTAGCTTACTTTCTCAGCTGAAAATTGGCATTATCGTCCCATATGTACACTACAGAGGCATACCACCAGGTTCTAAAACTTTGGGCCATTTTCATTTAATTATTTCCCATTTAGAATTCTCATCTTTGCCATGCAGCATGGACATGTAACTTATGAAAGCCACAATATTACATCGAAAATTAATAAAAATCAAAGCAATAATAAGCAATAATTAAAAAAATCAAAATCTGTATATTTAGTTCTGTATAACGTAGAAAGACAATATTTATTGCATTAAAACCTATGACATCTTATGCTTAATGCCTCTGTTATGACCATACAGATGCACACGCTTCTAGCACCAACACTAAGAGGCTAACCAGATACTCAAATGGTGGGAAGCACGATTTAGTTAATCATCTTTATTTCGCTCTCACAAGCCAGCAGATCCCTGGTAGATCCACAGTGTTTGATAATTAGAGTTGAATGCTGAAGTAGGTGCAATTTCACATACTAACACCACTGACAGCAACAGGCTTTCTGTTAGTATAGCAGTCTGTTTGGTTGAAACCAATGTAGGTAAGCTCTGCTTTTGAGGTTTCATTATTTCAGAATACACTAAATCTTGTTTTGCATTTGTTATATCACTGCTTCAGCAAGTGCTTCCAATCTCTGAAAATGAAGTGCCCTCATAAAAATTTCCTGGGCAGTTTGCGTAAAGTTTAAATAGGTCGAGGGGGGAAAATATTTAAGTATGTACTTTTTCGGAACACAAAGGGCACTAAATATATGCCTAAAATGTTCTATTAAACCAAAAGAGAATAGCCCAAATTTAAGATGCTCATTATCTGCAGTTGCCACAGTCTACACCTAAGCACCTAATGGGCATCAAATTAGTCCAGGGTTTTCAGACCAGTTTGTGAATGAAGGGAGCCCAGAGGTGGGAAGGGGAGGAATAACCATTTAAAATGAACAGCAAATATTCATAATTTTGCTTCTCTTTTAGACGTCAGTGTAAAGTGACACCCAAATCTACAACAAACTCTATTAAGAGGTATCATAATAACACATCACTAAGTAACCGAGGAACGTTTAAAATTATGCTACTAACTTTTTATAAAAGGGTAGCTTAGCTAATGATTAAAAAACTTAATACTTCCAAAAATTATCTCAATGCTTATGAAATTAAGTTGCTTCTTCACATAAATGATCTGAATACATTAATTGGTGCATTTACGTAACCAGTCTCCAACCATGTTTTACATTACTCCAAGATATTTTCTACAGAAGTCAGATGCAATTCCAGCACCACAATTCACCCTCTTCTAGACTATAGTTGCTTAATCATAGGAAGAGAGACAGTAAATTCAAAATACTGACTAGGTCAGAAGTATCCAAGTCTGAAGAGGTCTGTCCAGCTTATCTCAGTTTTGACCACTTACTCATTTACCTTCTAGGTAAGAAAACTAAAAACTTTTATCTAAAATTAGAAGGAATAAAATGAAATATTCAACTCCAGTCAGCAATCAAGACAGCACTTCATTTAAATGGAATACAAATATAAAACAGAACCTCTATCTTTTATTCATTGAAATTCAGCTTAAGAATACTGTGCTTGAGTACACAGCGTTTAAACAACTAAAAAGAGGAGTTAAGCATTTAGCAAAGTACTTTTTTAAAAAATAAAGAATATTTACACTAATGTTCTACACCATTTTTCAGAACTAACGTTAATGGATAGCTATACAAGTAAGCACAACCATAACAGTGCTGTGGCTTAACTTGAATCTTATTTTCTTGCACAAATTATGGACAGCATGCAATCATTATTCAAGTACAATTATGCCATGCACACAAAAAATTATAAAAAATATACTGGTATCCTCACCACGTTATTTAGCAATAAGAAATGCTGAGTATGCTAAAACCATATGTGAGTTCTACTGAATAAAATAGCTCCGCCAGAAGCTATTTGATCAGGTCTTAGAAGAATTTTCATTTTATAAAAACAGAAAAACTTTTAATTCAACCTATTTTTGATGACAATGTCAAAGACATTGGTATCAAGCATAAAAATCAAAGCCATTCCTCCTTCCCTGAAGGAAAGCAAAATGAGTTACCTCCTTTTGTCGTCCAACAAATCTAACTCTTCTATAATCATTTTCATCATATACCTGAAATACAAAATAAGTTTCATTTTACTTAAAAAGCAGTGACAGAAAAATAAAGGAAAACAAAGACTCAGAATGTTATCAAGGCAAGATGTACCATCAAATACACCTATTGCCTGTGGGATGGCATTAGCAAAGTCACCTTTATGCAATTCTGTTTTGACAAAGAACAACAGAGAGCTTATTCTTTATATAACATATTGTGCTCTAAGGATGAAGACTTTTGGCTGCTGAAAAGAGGCAGCAGTGCCAACAAAAGTGATTAAAAGTTTTCTGTGATTAAATCTCTAGGTGAAAAGAAGCTCCTGATGCACATGCAGCTACAGCCAACAGAATATTTTCTCCTGTTCGTGGAATTAATACAGTTATATCAGGAGAAAATATGCATATATATATATATGTGTGTGTGTATACACATATATATATACACGTGTATATATATATATACATATACACGTGTATATACATGTGTGTACATATATATGCATGTGTATACACACACACACACATATATATACACACACACATATATATACATATATATATATACACTGCCCTTTACTGTAGACAGCTCAGTTGATCCAACCCCAATAAACAGAAATTGCAATGCACGTAAAATGCAAGCAGCAAACTGCCACACAATCTAACATGCAGGAAACAGGAAGCAGAGAATCACCCCTTTCAAGAGGTACCCACCTATCTGGCAACTTACCAGCTCTCACAAAAGTTGCATTCAGACATTTAGTAACTACTAAAGATGCCATTCTCAACAACCAATCTCTTTCTGAAATCATACATACCTTATTTTCTTAGACATTATTCAACAGCAGTAACTTTCACAATATAAACAGGCTAGGTAAAGAAACATTTCATTTTGCTAAAATCTGCTTTCCAAAGGGTTGTGTGTGTGTGAAATTCTATCTAGACACTATGCTCAGAAAATCATGAATAAAAGCTTTCTAAACCTTCTAAAACCTTCCTCCATCTTTCATGAACTTTATACCCATTTATCTCAAGACTCAACCACCATTTAAACTAAGCGGCTTTTCTGGAAAGATTCTCAATCCTAATACTATAAAGCTATAAGAAGTTAGAATCTATATTTAAGACAAAAGCAAATGCATAGGCAGAAGCCATACACATGGGAGATCATATTTTGCTGAAGTCAGAACACAGGATGAAGTTTGCAAGGCAGGTAAGCTGTTCGTGACACATGCCAATATTGTTGGGGAACGCATACGAGATCACGACCAAAAAAAAAAAGAAAAAAGAAAAAAGGAAAAAAAAAAGCTTGTCTAAAGAACGCAGTGAATGAGAACAAGAAGTTACAAACACTGCAGCTGAACGAAGTCCACCATTCAAAGCAGGAAAGGAGCGCGCTAGCCAGCCCCCAACTCAGGGACATCGGAACACCTTACCCAGGCCCACAGAAGGCAGCTCTGTGCCGCCCCCGGCTCTCCGTGAGGACCCAGGGCGGCTCAAGGCCCCCTCACGGTGCCCCCTCTCCGTCCAGCGCGGCCCCGGCCCCTCCGCGCGGCACCCAAAGCGGCGGCGGGGGCTCAGCGGCCGCTTGAGACCCCGTCGGGCTGCGAGCCCGCACGGCTGCCAGGGCCCTCACCTGCCCGGTGTGCGTCACCAGCTCGCCCGTGGCCGCCGCCCGCACGCCGTAGGCCCGAGG
>VWPW01021825.1:161019-233484 GCA_013389825.1 Crypturellus undulatus
ACCGGCCCGCCCTCCACGCCGCGCTCGCGCCCCGCTGAGGAGCGAGCCGCGCATGCGCGGGGTGGCGGGGTCGCGCTCGGCGGCCGTTAACGGACGGGAAGCGCGCGGGGCCGGTGAGTGACGCGCAGCGGGGCCCCTGCTGGGCCGTGGCTGTGCGGTACCCTCACTTTTCTCGTCTTCTCTCGTAGCTGTGGAAAATGCTGTCCTTCCTTGCCCGGGCTGCCGCTGCTGCCGCCCAGCCGCTGCGCTCGCCCCTCTGCTCATCGCTGTGGAGCGGCGCCGCCGCCACCGCCGCGGCCCGGGGCCTACTCGCCGGCCCGCTGCTGCCCGCGGTGCTGCCCCTGGCGGGCCTGAAGACGAAGACGTCGCTGAGGAAGCGCTGCAAGGACTGCTTCATCGTGCGCCGGCGAGGCCGCCTCTACGTGTGCTGCAAGACCAACCCCCGCCATAAGCAGCGGAAGTTGTAGTGCCGCGTCTGACCTCCTGATAGATCCACTTCAGGTGCCTGGAGCTTTCTCCTGAAACGTAAAGCTCCTGCGACAGTCTTGAAAGAAAAAAACTAATAAACTCGTTTTTTTTTTTTTTTTTTTTTTTTGTACATGTAAGGTTGTGATTCCTGGATCCTATGTTTGTGAAGCTATGCTAATTCCTTTTCAGTGTGAGCTGTGAGATTTCTTCATGCTTGACCACTGGGGACCCAAACCCTTATGTGGCACAGGTGGCATTTCTCTTAATTCTCAAATAGTGCAATTCTTATCCTCTCAAATAATGGTACTCTCTCTTGAGAGTGATTGCTGTAGCCTAATCTCAAACCATAGGTGCCTCAACTCCTGGGAGCTTTCACAAACTCATGCCTGAGTTGGTAAGAATGAAGTAAAAATGTTCAGTTGATGATGCAGTACTTGATTAGAGGAAGCTGAAAATTAATACAGGTGATGGTGTGTTGTTATAGTGTAAATCATTCTTTAAAAATTGATATTGAAAGCTCTGAGATACAGAACCAGCAGCATCAAACTCTGGTGGGGATTTAAGTGGCAGATACTCAGATAATATATTACAGTGGAATACAATCTTCTGACTTTTGGCTTGTCTTGTGGGTGAAGTATCTATTTAGCTGATGAGTTACAGCAGTGAGCATAACTTCATGTACCTTCAGTAATGTAAGCCTAAATTTGTTCCTTATTTTTGTGGGGTTTGAGGGATGGTGGTATTTTAAATAGCATAGAGCAATGTAAGGCCTTAATCTGTGTTCCTTTTTCTATGTAAAGCTATCACTTAATGGTGTTTTGCCTGTTCAGTGTGTTCTGAAGAGTTTTTAGTTACCTTTCATGGTTCTGATGTAGTTGCTTTTCCACTAGTAAGAATTTCCAGAATCTGAACAATAATAAAGAGGTGTTAACTAGAAATGGTTACGTTTTGGATGGAATTTCTGAACTTGTCTGTCATCATGCCAGGCTGATATCTGTTAAACCTGGCCTAATCCAACTCTACAGCAGAGAGTGAAATTTAGGGATAGGATTACTGTACAGAGGGACAGAGTTAAACTGTTTTCATTTTGCCATTCATCTTGAGATTAAGTTCAAGCTTTTACACTATGCTGAAGTTCAGGATATAAATAAGGCTGATTTGACAGCCTATTTGAACATCTTATAATTAGGAAAGAACTATTTTGTGATAGAGGCCATTGACTTTAGCGTTGCCAGTCACAAACTTGATTTGAAGTCATTTAAATTCAGATGTTTGATGGATCTGTGAATTATTTATCAGTCATTTGAATGGTCAGCTTGATAGCTGGCGTGGAGTTTTCGAATAATGTAGTGTTCATAGCTGTTATGGAAAATGGATATTTGGTAGTGTTAACCGAATTTTGAAAGAGGATTATGGGATTAGAAACGGGGAGGCTCTGAATTGTAGAATTATAATTGTACTCTGACTTGAAAAATCAGTAATGCAAGTATAATTCTGAGGAAACAATTTTTGCCTTTGTCTATTTCTTCAACTGTTAAACAGGAGTACTGAATCTCACTCTTTCCAAGTACTTTTTATAATTAATGTCTTCAAATTTTTATGAAAATGTTTTGGAAAAAAAATTAAAATTCCATGGCTTTTTCTAATTTTGGTGAAGTCATGAGTGTGATTATAGATGGTGCAGATACATGTTTATTTTAGGCTTATTTGCAATGCCTATAAAATGAGAAGGTGAATTATGTGGGGCAGTAGCCTAGCTGTTGGCAGATTAGGGTATGCATCCTTTGCTACAGACTTCCTGAATGTTTCATTAAACAGTTTTTTTTTTTTTTTTCAAAGCATAGGGTGCATAACTGCTACTTAAGGAATGAAGGCCAAAAATTTAGTCCTAGAATCCTAAAAATACCAACCTGTATTATTCCATAATTGCTTATATGGAGGTTTTTCTGTGTTACTTCTCTTTCATCCACGACATGTGGGCAGGAGCAGGAGCGAAATGATAAAGAGAACACAGGAAAAAAATGAAGGTAGCTGAGGAGGAAAATAAGACCAAATAGCAAAGGAATAAGAATCAAATTGAAATGAAACTCCTGTTCCAATTACATTTTCCTGTTTCCTGATGGTTTTATGTCTGAGCTACCTTTTCCAGCAATTTGCCTTTCCTTTTCCAAATCCCGATGATGGGGTAGTAGTGTGAGCACTGGGATTTGCTGTGACTGCCGACAATTATACAGTTATGAAAACGTGCAGTTGTGATTGGCCAAACTTGCTTAATTTCTCAAAACTTCTAGGATATGAGTCTGCCTTTCAGTTTCCTGATATGCAACAGGTGGATTATGTATTTAGGTCAATTGGAGGATGAATCTTAGAGCTCATGTATATTAATGAATGTCAGACTTTGTCTGGGGCTGTGTGTGTGGGAATTACTGCACTGGTTGCTGAATTGAGGGCAACGGCTCTTTAATAATGACAGGTGAGGGAGAAATATTCCTGAACTGTACTGCTTGGGGAAGGAACTGTGTCAGCTTGCATCAAGGAGGTGCAGCTTCTGTATACATAGATATATAGCTTGGCTAACTGAGGGGTGATTCTTCCAGTTTATGCCAATACCAGACCCAGTTTCCCAGATCCAGCTAATTTTTTTTTTTGTCCTGGAATCATCTTGTTGCTCTGTTGCTCTTTCTTTTATTTTATCATGCCACATACTGAAGTAGAAAGATAAAAAATAAGCACAGAGGAGAACAAAATGTAAGAGCAATTGCTAATGTCTTTGTAGAAAAAATTAGCAACTGGACACTTCTGACTTGTAGAGACATGAGATTATTTTTCCATCCTTAATATCAGCAAAATGATTGTTCATAGGAAAAAAAAACAGTTGGAAGAATTGTTTAGCAAAGAAAACAAAACAAAAACTAAAACAATAAACACTATCAAATACTGTTAAACAAGGCAGGGAGGGGGGAAACAAGCAAACTGCTTTCTGGTGTTCATTTGACGCTGCAAGTGAGCTCAAGAGTGTTACTGCAGGCACTCTTCAGAGTGGCTTCTGTGCACTTCCAGGCTCTATCTGGTATTCAGTGAGCTCCGTACGTTTGATGAGACAGGTTTCATCACCAGTGTCACCATATCCTGATGTTCTGAATCAGCAAGGCTGGATCTACTTTTGTACACACTGATGAAAACTATCGAATAAGGATAAAGTAGTCCCAAACACTTTCATAAGATTGATTATTCATTTAAATATTTGATTTTGTTCCATCAGAATTCACTGGGTTATTAAAATAGAGCTTAGAATCTGTACCAGTAACTTAAGCCAGAGCGGGTTGAGTGTGATGGTCCCTAACCTGAGCAGCATAAAATGCTCCGTGACTTTCGTACAGTCGCAGACCCTTTGTTAATTTTTCATTATCTGTGCTCGATGTGTATCACTTCTGTTTCAGTAACAAAAACATAGCATCGCTAGTCCTAATACCTCTGGAAGGACCATGCAAAGCATCCAAATTTCAGGTTGAGTCTCTGTTAGCAGTTACATTTTGACATCTGTCATTTAAGCAGTTCTTAATTCAGGTACATATATCAGGGGTTTTTGTTTGTTTGTTTATTCGTTTATGTTTGTTTATTAGAGTTTTGGAATGTAAGGCGTCTCATGGGTCAGTTTGAATCGCAGATTTTGTGCTGGCTTCTTGTTGGCTTGGTCACGCACACCAAACACAAGATGGAGAGTTTCTGGGATCTTTTTGTTCTGCACACAAAACCCAGAAGCAGGTGGGTGGCTAGGCTAGCCTATTCTGATACACAGTGTGATAGGAAGCATGCCAGCTCTTCCATCTCCGGTTCTCCAGCACTATTCCAACAGGCCTTGCAGTCTCATGTCACCTCCTAGGGAGGAATCACCTCAGGCACCAGCATGGATGAGAGGTTGACCTGCTGGAAAGAAGCTCCGCAGAGAGGGATTTGGGGGACCTGGTTGACAAGTTAACCATGAGCCAGTCATGTGCCCTCATGACCAAAAAGGCCAATGGGATCCTGGCCTGCCTCAGGATGACTTTGTCATCAGGTCAAGGGAGACGATCCTGCCCCTCTACTCAGCTCTGGTGAGGCCGCACCTGGAATATTGGGTGCAGTTCTGGACTCCCCAGTACAGGAGGGATGTGGAGCTTCTAGAGAGGGTCCAGTGTAGAGCCACGAAGATGATTAAGGGACTGGAGCATCTGTCATATGAGGAAAGACTAAGCAAGCTGGGCCTGTTTAACCTGGAGAAGACTGAGAGGGAATCTGATCAACATGTACAAGTACCTGAGGGGAGGATGTAAAGAGGATGGAGCCAAACTCTTCTCAGTGGTGGCCAGTGACAGGACAAGGAATAATGGAGTATAAATTAAAAGACAGGAAGTTCCATCTCCATGTGAAGAACTTCTTTACTGTGAGGGTGAAAGAGCCCTGGAACAGGCTGCCCAGAGAGGTTGTGGAATCTCCTTCTCTGGAGATCTTTAAAACCCATCTGGATGCCACCCTGTGTCATGTGCTCTGGGTGTCCCTGCTGGAGCAGAGGGGTTGGACTAGATGATCTCTAGAGGTCCCTTCCAACCTCAACTATCCCGTGATTCTGTAATAATGTGCCCTTCTGCACTCACTGTGCATCCTCAGTATCTTGCAATTCAAGTACAAACTTGGAGGACCACAAAACACTCATTTTCTTGGGCACATGGTGAAGTCATTTTAGTTTTTAAGGAACTTAGCAAGATTTGTAGCACTTATGATGAAAGAGGGGTCAGGAGGGGAAAGGGGGTTTCCTGGTGGCATGTTTGGGATAGAAGAGCCTTTCCGGCCTCTGGGGGTACAGTGGGGCAGCTCCTTGCTGTGTTTGGGGCTGATCCCTTAATACTGCTTGAAGAAAGTAAGGAGAAGAAAGGCTAAAAACAGCGCATATCGAGACTTGTGATGAACGATGGCATTGTCAGGTGCTACACATGGATCAGTCGAAGATTGGGCATGGTGTGAGCAGCAGGCTGAAGAGCTGTAGTGTGAGGACGATTGACAGGGCCTGAGGAAGAGGTCGTCTGCGTTAGGGGTTTTGCAAAGGACTCGCTGTGGAATCTGCTCGGATATTATGCAGTTGCCCGGTCACATGACACTTTAAAAGATGCTACTTATGAGTAGTATGGACACAAGATGCTCCCCATCAACTGGCCAGGAGAAGGTGATCACTGCCATAAAAACAGAATTGTATTAAGTGACTACTAGAATAGCAGAGAGTTGGAGTTTTTACATATACTGCCTTTATGACAGTGTTCCCCATTCTGCATTGAAAATTAAAGTGCTGCTAGTGCTGCTCTTGGAAAGATACTCTGTAATTTTATTCCTCTTCCTAATCTCCTCCTAAATCCTCTACTATTTTTTTCCAGGGCTTTTTTTGCAGTTTAGCCAACATTATCTTTCATCTTAAATAACACTTATCTTCTTATTTGCGCTGTTGTCTAATCCTAGACAACAATCATGGGCTTTTTCAATCTTTGTTTCCTTGGGCTGAGTAGGTCATGTTATTTTACGCTTTTATCATAAAACGGACCTTCTGCTCCTCTCACCACCCTAGTAGGTCTTTTATGTAACTTGAATTTGTGAGATAAGGCTTATAAGGAGAGGTAACATATTTTATTAGATCACCGATACAGTTACAAAACAGCTTACCAGCTTCTCTTAATCAGTCTAATCAAAGACCCTACGAATGTTGTCCCTCATTCTTTCTTAGAATTGGCTACAATGTACATCTCTCTGAAATATTTTATATAATTCTGTCCTCTCAAATATCTCAGGTTTTGTCTATATGATCACTGAGTATCTCCCTCTGTGTTTTTTTGAAATTCATCCCACCCTATGTATTTTAGTACTAGTATACCCAAGATTTTGTCCTGCAAGGAGCCACTGGGCTACTTTCTTTCAGTTCTTGGGTGATTTTATTCTTCTTGCACAATTTTTCCATTCCTTTCCATTATTAGTTTCCTAATCCTACATTGCTTATTCATTTTATAAAACTCATTCTTTGTGCTAGGTAAGAAGGGACACACCTTTTAACTTCATTAAAATTCCCCTTTTGGCATAACTCTTCTATTTTTGGTGTAAAAGTATTGTGCTTTTATCATTTTCTTATCCACCTTAAGAGTCTTGTGCTAATCCTCAGTTTCTCCAGTTTAAATAACTTCATATATGAAGTGTCACATGTATTATTGAAGTTTAGATGGATGAAGTCTACTGTATTTTCCCCTTTTAGAAATTCCAGAGAAATATATTGTAGTTTGACATAATACACCTGCACCATGCCATGTTTCATTTTATTCCATTTTCTATTTATTTTCATGTCATTACTTACCCTTTTTCTCCATGTCAAAAACCTCCTACACTGGTGAATTTAGCTTACAAGCTTGTAGTAGTTAGTTTCAATGGCTGGTGCTTCAATATATTATATATATACACTTATATATATCCATATACATACAAACATATATATAAAATCAATATAAAGTCATAAATTATCTAGACCAGCTGTTGTAACACAGTTACCCCTACATATTTACTATTTTTTTCTGTCATCAAGGGATATAAATAAAAAAGGCCACTGAAAGGCTGGTTTCTTAGAAACATCAAATAAGAGTGAAGGCTCTTTAACTGTTTTTGTTTTTTGTTGTTGTTGTTGTTTGTTTGTTCTTTCTTAATCTCCTAAACTTAGAAATGTATAAGGGGTCATGCTTTCAAACAAATGTGTTTTTGAAATGTTAGCCAAAATCTGTCCAATTCAAGGTGAAGAAAAAAAGAAGTGTAGTTCCAACATATGCTAGCTGGATTGGCAAAACCTCCAGACTTTCCTTATCCAATTGTATAAATCGTCCTGCTTAATTAGGCATTTTTACATACCTCAGGCAATACATCAGAAAGGTGTGTGAATGTGGATACTGCAATATTTAATAGTAGAAAAGAAATACCGCATAAAGTATTTGATTAAAATTTTAGAATATCAGTAATGTAGCAAAGACCCAACCTAAGCCCTGTTGATGTAAAAGTGAAATGAGTCTGAATGTTTTCAACAGGCATTGCGGAAGAGAAAGCAGAGGTGAACACCCTCTGCAGAGTCGGGTGCTGCCAGAGATCCTGCCGCAAAGTGGCTGGGAGCTGTAAAATCTGCCCAGTAATTCATGTCTGCACAAAACAGCTGATCTAAGAGAGGGAGAGGACCTCAAGGCCACCTAAACTGCATTTGTAATACAAATTGGAGGGAAAAGTATTTCCTTTCCTAAAGTCTTCCTCTTCTCAGCTCTGTCTGGTAGATGATCCTGCCAAAATTATATAAAAAGTAGTCTTATTAATATTTATAGACTTATAAATATTTTATAAATATATATATATATTGTTTTGTAGGAAAATTAATGCATTCTTCTTAAAAAGACAATTTTTAGTGATATCTTAAGAGTTTTTGTGTTTTTGTTTGTGCATATTAAAGATTTGACCGGAATCACCAATCTTCTTTTTTTTTAATAAACCGGCATAAAGTAGAATTTATTTACATAATGCAATGATCCATGAAGGTTACCATAACATCGAGGGACCATATTAACCGCTTGAATGAAATTCATTAGAAATTAACTACCACTTAAATTAATTTTCCCACATTCACGAGGCTGTAATGGTAGAAAAAGGAACCGTCCATCAGCATGTACTGACAGGAGAGCTGTCACTGCTTTTATTTATAGGTGAATACATTAACCCATGCAGCAGCCTTTTCAGACCAAAGCTGGAGCTTCTGCACAAATAAGCTCCTTCAAAACACTTTTCTTTTAATGAGTAATCCAGCCTCAGTTAAACAACACTGTGTACTGTGTGACATTTTTTTTTGCACTGGTTGCATAAGGTAGCCTTGATTTTTTTTTTTTTTTTTAATAAGAACGGTAGAAAAAAAAGTCCATAAAAATCCAAACTTCACACTGTATGTATTTCACTTTTGAGTGCTAATACTGTTGATTAGATCTGGTGATAGTGATATTGATTGGTCTATTAGTATTGGCTTAACTTCACAAACATAAAATTTTCTGTTGACTTTTCTACTCTTCTATTTTGTTCCATGTATGTATAAATGCCCGAATGATAGTCAAAGCCAATTGGACTTGCCCTTGGCACGGTCGAGGAACTTTTGGCAAATTTACTGCTGTGCATTGCAGTAATTAATACGAATTTAAACTAAAAAGAGATGGAACTTTGTAGCACCTGATAGACACACGTATCTGTCACAAACCTATACAGCCTTAGAAGATAGTGTCTTTATCTACGTAACTCTTGTAGCTGAAGCAGATTTAAGACTATTTCCTGTACAGTTTACTCATTTTTTTTTCACGAGTAATTACAGCTCAGACCTAAGAGCTGGCACTTATCAACTAATAATGTTTTTTATTTTCTTTTTTAAAGTAGAAAATCCAGTAAGAAAATGATAGAGTTCTTGGATTTTAAGAAATATCTCACACCTATCCCCATTAATATTGCCATAACAAAATTAATCAATTTTATACATTCTTTTTTTCAGTGAGATGCTAGCACACAACAATATCAGAAGTACCTGTATGCCAGCAACATTGCTCACTGAAGTGTTGCATTGCTGTCAAGAAACAGCAAATGTGGAAGTCATAGTGAACCTAGTAGTACTTTGACCACTGTTACGCTCCTCAATGGAGTTTTCCATGCCAGTGTCAAAAGAAGGTCTCAGCACAATTTCTCATAGGAGAAATCAGGAGTTGTTATAGTGAGCACTTCTGTGAGTTTGTTATTTCAGTGATAAAGCTACAAGTTGTTATCTTTTATCTTGTCCCCTCTGAACATAATCTTTGCAACAGCTGCTCAGAAATACAGGCTTGTTACATTCATAGAGCTAAAAATATAAAAACATGAACTCAGGAGGTGAAAAGAAAATATTTTATAAATTCTTCCCCCAATAACATATGTAGTTTTCCAGTTCAATTATTATTGCTCTGCTGCTCAACTGAATTAAAAACTTGCTATGAATATTACCTAAAAAGATTATAGTTGCAGTTGTAGTCTGTCCCAGCCTGGTATCACACTTTGTAACATATTTTGTTCATGCTCATTTCTCTTGTTTTCTGTAGTTACATTTCTATTAGCTAATTGACAATCCATAAATACTTGTACCAATGGCTTATGATACTATTTGATTTTGACAAGTGCAAGTCGTGTTTCTAGTGTTCTTATTGCATTGCCCAAGGAAAGCTCATTGCTGGAAGCAGACTAGCCTCTCTTCTGCAAAAATAGCAACAGCCACTGGTGTGACACAAGGTGATTTTAAAATTTAATGGTTTTAGAACATTCTGAATCCTTACAACCATTACTTTGTCTAATTCTTCCACATTATATATGGCACTGAATTTTAGTTTGTCTGATTTGTATACACCAATGTACACACATAATGTATAATGTGAAAGAGTCAGACAAACTAGAAAATTGTGCCATTCTACTTAGTTCTCCACAGGGACTATAGTTAATTTGGTTAATTGATACAATATTGACTAAGCAATGACTCTCACTTCTGTCAACATTTTTACATTTGTTAAATTCTCCTGCCTGGTTCTGCTTTTCTGCTTTATTTCCTTTTAAAATTTAAACATCCTTAAGAAAAATCCCTTCTCAATTAATGCATTTCATGATTGAGGTACACTGAAATTAACTTTTAGCCAATTAAATTTTCACGAGTATTTGCTATTGTCGACAGTAGTAAAAACTTCTGTTTCAGCCACATCGATAATTAATTTAGAAGCACATGCCTGAAATACTTCCCCACATGTGAAGGAGCAGTTATTATCCCACAGCTTCCCTCGCAGTCATCCTGGTGACTCCCTTGGCACTGGTAGGCCATTATTTTGTTGGCAGCATTTTGATTTCTGCATGGTTATGATTAACCTGTACAATGTGTTCCTCTTAATGCAAAGCTGTTTTCTTATCCCTGCAATTCTACAAACTGGAAAAAAGCATATAGCCGGAGGCCACATAGAATAATACCAGTGTCAAGCTTTAAAAAACATATTTGTTTTGTGTCCTCTAAGGACAAATGATAGACATGTAAAAATGTTTTCTCTGTTTCTCTTTCAGGGAATAGTTACTTTAGAATTAACTTCTGTCACAGAAAACATAATTTAAAGCATCTACTATATATTATTTCTGAGCACTTCTGCTTTAAACAGGGAAAATAGTACATTGTGTATGACATGTGTGATTACAAGGTTATGGAGTCTCTTTGTTTCTCTTGTTGTTATGATTTCCTCTTAAGAAAAGCTTGTCGCTGGAAACAAAAGACCACTCTTCCTTCAAATGTGCCAAGCATATGATGCTATCAAACAGTACAGTGTAATGAATGTAATTTGTAATTGCTATATAATACTTTAAATTCCTACATGTCTAAAACACTCAGTAATATTCATGCATTGCAGTCATGTGTCACTTTTAAAATATGTCAAAGGACATAGATTTTTTTTATACATCTTTATGTTCTGACGATTATATGTGTTGTAACCTGTTTCTTCATAAATGCATTCCATCTTTAATTTCATCCTCTTCAAGATATAATCATCTTAGTGTCCTTCTATTCATGAAGATTGTTCTTTAACATACTTTCTCTGTTTTACCTATTTGTTAATTCTCTTTCTCTGTGATACGAGGAATACTTCATTTCATGCTTCATTGTTCAGGTTTTAGTTTCATCTCCAATATATTAAATATTCCCACTCTTTTCTCCATATTTTATAATTGATAATACACAAGCATTAAAAGCCTTTCTTGGTCAAAGAGAAAGACTAATGTTCTTAAAGTGGAATTCTCCTCCCTCATAAACTCGATTGGCTTGAAATTTTATGAATGTAAAAGAAAAATAAAACTCATTTTTATCCAGAAAGTATCTGGATAACACTTGTCTGAAGTTGAAATATGAGAAATTATCTTCCCTCTCGAATTCCTGCCCCTTGAAATTTCCCCTTGAAATAAAAAAAAATCTACATACTAAAATGGAACAAAAATGATAAAAGGAGTAGCTATATATTTTTGTTTAAGCCTGCATATTATTAAGAATTTTATAAAACCTTGTTCTTGACACCAAAATGTCTGCTTCATCATATCGAATTGCTATTGTTTGAAATCTTCAGTTGTTCGTAATGGACCCGTTCCAGAAAAACAATTCCAGAAACTGAGGAAGTTCTGATCAAAGAAGACCACTCTGGAAAAGTCCCTTAGAAACCCCGAAGTAAAAGAGCATCTAGTTATAATAGAGACCTTGGAGATTGATGGCTCACTCTGACAGTAACTTTCTTTTCATCAAAATATAGAATGACAAGTGATCCTGATATATCAATTAAAGACGACCCTGGAGGAAGCACAGATCATCAAAATAGCTGTGGTTCAGGTCCAAACAGGTCACATTCCCGAAACTGAATCTGTACTGAAATGGCTTCCCTGTGATCTTCTGCATCGTTCTGAAAAGTGACGTGTGGCAGCGGACCAGCCCATGAAGGCTGTCTGTCTTCAATAGCACACCTCACAGAGAGAAGGAGCGTGCAGCTCTCCCAGGCCTTGGTGAAGAAGGTGGCAACATAGCCAGGCTGGTGTAAAAATCCCTGCTCAGTGCTCAAGGGTTTATTAGTGGGCACTCAAGAGAGCTGCTCCAGAGGTCTGGTCTGAGAGGAAGCAACCCCTCCAGTTAGTTAACCCTAGATGCTGAGACACTGGGGACCCAAGAAAGGGCAGTAAGAGAAACCTTCCTCAAAGACTCCTGTGCAGAGAACTTCGTCAGGGGAAGAAGGGTGATGACTTGGCTAACTTGACCTGGTGGATTACCTTGAGACATGCGCTGCTTTGTCTTCCAAGCACAGGATGTAACACAGGATGCACACAGGAGCTCGTTTCTGTTTTGCTTCTCTGCTCGTTATGTAGCACATGTTTTTTCTCAAGATCAATTAATCTATCCTTAATTTTCACCCTTATGCTGCAAAGTATTCCACAAAGTTTCTGCACAGAATAGAGCTACAAGAAATTTCTGAAAGTAGATATAGATATATTTTAATCAGTTGATTTTAAAGAATAACAATTTCTATCGAGTTTTGCTTTAACTCGTTTTTGCAGAACAAACTGAACAACAGTGAAAGAGTAAAAAGTTAACCAAACAAAGAAACATCAAAAATCCCAACATGTAAGAACATGTAAGTTAAAACTAACAGCATTTAAACACACATCTTCTCCCTGAACAGGTTCTCAAAATAGTAATTAAAACAGAAAAGAAAAGAAAGGAAAAGAAAAGAAAAAGAAAAGAAAAGACAAGAAAAGAAAAGAAAGAAAAAGAAAAGAAAAGACAAGAAAAGAAAAGAAAGAAAAAGAAAAGAAAAGACAAGAAAAGAAAAGAAAGAAAAAGAAAAGAAAAGACAAGAAAAGAAAAGAAAGAAAAAGAAAAGAAAAGACAAGAAAAGAAAAGAAAGAAAAAGAAAAGAAAAGACAAGAAAAGAAAAGAAAGAAAAAGAAAAGAAAAGACAAGAAAAGAAAAGAAAGAAAAAGAAAAGAAAAGACAAGAAAAGAAAAGAAAGAAAAAGAAAAGAAAAGACAAGAAAAGAAAAGAAAGAAAAAGAAAAGAAAAGACAAGAAAAGAAAAGAAAGAAAAAGAAAAGAAAAGACAAGAAAAGAAAAGAAAGGAAAGGAAAGGAAATATTTTTCTGTCTATACTAGTTGGCTTCATTAACATATCAGACAAGTGATTTTTGATTTAATGAAATATCAGACAAGTTATTTTTCCATTTACAGCCATTAGGGTTGAAGTACCAGTTATGGTGTATTCCAGGCCTCCAGTTTTTTGATTGCATTGTCATGAGAAATACTCCCAAATGTGTTTCCTGCATTTCGGCAACCTCTTTGAACGTTCATGAAAATGTGACGTATTCGTCAATCAATGAACAAAGCTGATTTCTTGCAGATTCAATACATATATATATATAAATATATATAGCATAACATATAATTTACATATAGTTTTAAAAACTCCTAGGTCAAATCTCCTATATAAACATATATAAGTTTTAAAGACACAATTCTGGTTTTTAGGACACTTTCCTTGACACCTCTGAAAATTCATAAGCATAACAGAAAAAATAAAGATTAAGTTGACAAATGTCAACTGTCCCCATTATTTTGGGACAGCAGCTAAGAAACTGATGTAATTTGTTATTTATAATTGGACTACTCTTACAAAAATAGAATTTACCTATAGAATTTCTTCACACTTTTTTTTTTAATGGAATACCTCTCTACCTTCTCAGCAGATATCTTAGTTCACTTGTACATGGACTGTTTTTATGTCAAAATAAGAGTTGCTTCCCTGAATAAGGCTGAGCCTTGTTCTGACAGAGGGGCAGGGGATTGCCCACAGGATGAGGAAGGGGATCCTCCCCATCTGCTCAGCAGCGGCGAGGCCATGTCTTGAGTGTTGTGTCAGTACAAGGGAGACATGGAGCTATTGGAACAAGTCCAATGAGAGCAACTAAGAGAAAGAGACTGGAGCATCTTTCCCATGAGCTGGGACTGTTCAGCCTGAAGAAGAGAAGACTGAGCGGGATCTTATCAATGTATATAAAAAGGCTAAAAGAGGATGGGCCCTGGGATAGGACAAGAGACAACGGATACAAAGACAGGAAACTTCATCTGAACATGAGAAAATCCTTTTTAANCAGGGGATTTCCCACAGGATGAGGAAGGAGATCCTCCCCATCTGCTCAGCAATGGAGCTATTGGAACAAGTCCAATGAGAGCAACTAAGAGAAAGAGACTGGAGCATCTTTCCCATGAGCTGGGACTGTTCAGCCTGAAGAAGAGAAGACTGAGCGGGATCTTATCAATGTATATAAAAAGGCTAAAAGAGGATGGGCCCTGGGATAGGACAAGAGACAACGGATACAAAGACAGGAAACTTCATCTGAACATGAGAAAATCCTTTTTAACTGTGAGGGTGACTGAACACTGATAGGGGCTGCCCAGAGAGGTTGTGAAGTCTCCATACTTGGAGATAGATACCCAGAACCCAGCGGGACACAACCCTGGGCTGCCTGTTCTACATGACCGTGCTTGAGCAGGGGGATTGTACAGCTTCTCGTCCAGAAGTCCCTTCCTACCCCAAATCTTTTGTGAGTTTATAGAAAGCAAACTTTCTATAGAAGAACAAACTTAAGAGACCCAAAATATCTTGAGCCCTAATCCAAGCATCAGTTGAATACATTAGTAGAACAATTTGTGGAAGTGCTTGGGTAGTGATTTGGTTTTGCTTTTATGTGTTTGCAGAACAGCAGTTAGTAATTTTAGAGAATAAACAAGATAACAACTGCTTAACAGCAGAAGACAGAAAGAAAGAATTCATCAATACTGGTGTACTCCCACTCCCCTTGTCCCGTTCACATTATTACAGTCATATGCCGTAACTGGAAGTTAAGGCAGCAGCAATTTTTTACATAGCATAAAGGTAAACAAATAGCAACCATTAAATAAGAAACATTGCACCACATCAAGCTGAACAAAACTAATAATGCTGACCATGCCAGCCCTCAAATCTTTTCAAGTACAAATAATCTTCCGTCCTGACACAGAAGAGCAAGACACCTAATTCTCCAGCATGTTCTTGATAGAAAAATTGCCAATTCTTCCCGTTTAATCATGATCTGAGATAGTTCCCTTATGCTTGAAAATATTATTCCGTAGCCCTCTGCCAAATAAGGCTCCCTTAGGATGAAGAAGAGCCTGGTAGAGGGCTCTTAACTTTGTTCCGAATGATGACTCTTGTATTTCAGAAATATCGTCCTGTAGTTATCCAAACACAGATGTTCCTTAAATGGCTGTCAGGTGTGCTTGTTCCATTGGCTTAAATAAAAACTATATCTGAATGTCTGTGAGGTTTTCTACAATTTAAAACTATTAATTTTATTAATTATTGTCTATATATAAATTTATATGAATTTTTCATACTTATGGTTTATCTTTTAGCAAACTTTGTAGGAAAATTACTCCAGAGAAGAGTCTGCAGGTTTGATTTTGTTTAATACATCGTGCCTCTTTGTGTTAAGCTCAATCAAGTGTTTCACAAAGTGAGTGACAATTCAAATTAAGAAATCAAATGTTAGAGGAAAATGTATATGAGAGCCCTTTACATCAGTAGGAATTTGAAGATATTTTCCTTCAGATAAGGATTGACATAGGAACTTTTTTTCTCCTTATTCTAATTTATGAGATCCAAATTTCAGAGAGATTGTAAAAGAGCATCAACACTGATCATGAAAGCTGTGGATTCAAACTCAAATACCCAATCCAAAACATCCATAAATTGAGAAACTTTCTCTACCTGTTTTCAGGTAGAGGTGAAAGATACATGTACAAAATGGGAATAAATAGGACTTTCACTATACTAAATCATTATTACTATCATTATTTTAATTATTTAATCACTGTATAAAGACAAGTTTACAATGCTAAAAAGTATAATAGTGTAATGGCAAGGGAAAATATTTCCTATCTACTCCAGTAGCTAGGATCTTCCAGCTTGTGTTTGGTTTGCATGTCATTTCTCTCACTAGCCCTGTGAATCTTCTTTTCTAGAACAGTTGACATTCCTCTAAAACAGGGAGAGCACACTTCCCCCAGGTGTTGGGTTAAAGCCTGTGGAGTTAGAGAGGGAACTAAACCCACTTTCCCGTACTGGGTGAAAGCCCTACTTATCAAATAAAGACAAGTCAGAATCTGGCTGATGATTTTTCTTAAAATTGGCTTCTTTTTGTCTGACTGTGCTTTACATGGGTGCAACTATGCTTTTTTGCTACCAAATCCAGTCTGTACAGAGGCCCTGAAACCACATCTGATCCAACTGCCACGTGAGATGGACAGAAAGGCAGATAGTTTCACTATCCTGCTCAAGCATAAACATGAACAAGAGCTGAAGCACAAAAAAATAAAAGTTCCAGATAGACAGAAGAAAAATTCTTGAAGAAAATTTAAGCTCAGAGACAGAGGCATCTCTAAAGTGTAGTTACTTCAAGAAGGATAGACAGTTGACAGAAGATTACAGGATTGCAGTGTGGCCTGTACTCCATCTAACACCATCTCAAATCCTCTATCTTCTTCATGCACATAGCCACAAATGGCCAAATTAAGATCATTGGACTAACCTTATTGCAAAGATGACTTCTGCTTGGGTCTTATGGCACAAACCTTCCTCCCTTCTCCCTTCCATTCACTTCTGATCTAATTTGCTTTGCAGCCAGGAAAGACAGAAGCCTGAGGAGACAGAAGATGCCTCAGAGGTGTTCCAGTGCTCCTCTGATATACTTGTTAAGACTTCTTAACCCATTTATCTTTACAAATGGGATGCATGGCTGATACCACTTACTATTTATTTTTTTTTTAAAGTTTTTGATAAAAGCTCCTAGTTTGCAATATGACTACTGTATCCCATAAGTACAGAGCTATGCCCCATCTGTAAAATGAGAATAAAGACTCACTATTCCCTTCTAAATGTTTTGAAGTATACAGATGAACATATATAGGTCCTAAGTTCCTATTTTAAAACATCTCTGCAATATTGTTTGCTTGCAAAGAAACAAAGGTTACATGTTTCAAAAGTTTACACAGTAAGTACTTACAAGCTGCACATTGTTTTTCATTACCAATGATTTGTTTTCTTGCAGAACAACTTCTTGTAAAATATTAAACATAGTCAAAGTGGCTAATGCACTTTTTTAATCTAAGAATTACTGCATTAAAATGTATGAGGCCCGCAATTTTGATTTCTGCCGACAATAGTCAAAACTTATGTATAAAGATTAATTACTTATAAAGTAAAACACAGCTTTTAAAAAATAACATTAAATTTGCATCTGCAAATTGGATTTTATTCTACTCTCTTTATGTAAAAGACTTTTGGTGGACATACAGTATGATTTTAAACAGATGATGCAGATTCACTGTATGGGTTGACTTTTGCTTGAACCAGGAAAAAGACACAGTATTTTGTACTTCTGATTGTTATATATTATACCCTATGTATATCCAACCTAAGAATATGAAAAATATATTGAATTTTTAAATTATATTTTACTATTGTGAATTATTATCTCATATATCACAAGCTATTCATATCTGATATAAATTTTAACAACTCCATTGAAGTCTTGTTTAAAAATAGTCACTTATGACATTATAACGCTATGTATTGCCTGTTGTTCTTTTTACTGACAGAAAATATTTATTTCCTTTACTATACCAAGACTGCCCTCTAGAGTCTTATTGGGCCAAATTAATATCTGGTGTAACTTCTCTTTCCTCAGATTAGTATTGAAATTGACATATTTTTATAGGTCTCAATCTGAATGATAAAATGCTCACTTGAAAAAGTGGATAATACTGTTTCTAGACAAAGATGTAGGTTTTCTTCACTTTTCATGAGCTCTGATAACTCACTGCCAAAAACAAAATGAAGCCTCTTTACTGCATGTATTTAGCATTTCAACTAGATCTTAAAAGATGATGAAAAAAGATGGAAAAAAAGAATAGTAGTTGTTTCTTACTAAAACCACATGAGAGATGTACATATCTATAAAGAATGACGGGGGAATGCAAGTAGGGTAACTGAATTAGGTTGGAAGTTGTTCTGCCTTTCTTTTCAAGTGTTAAAAAGCAGCACTTCTCCCTTCTGAGGGTTGGATTAAGCTTCCAGAGAAGTCAATGGCAAACCTTAAGTAATCAGGGAAACAGAATTATTGTGCTGATTGCCAGGAGCATTTGTCTTCAGTTGTTAAATTAATAATGGGTATCTGGTTCAATAAACAGTTGTGTTTCCCATTAAATTGTAGCTGCAGTACCGCTTCTTATTACTTAAGAATATATTATGCAAAAAAAAAAAAAGTAAAGGAAGGCAGATGTGAAGTAAACGCATTTGATACCATTTGGTACAATCTGATACCATTTTAAAGTGCACCATGCAGTGAAACGAAAGAGCACACACTTCAAACCATGCACCATCCTACTTCATTTGAAATGGCATGATTTTCAGCTTGAAAGAATATAATTTCAAAGGCACAAAATAAGGTCCTCTTTTTCCTCCCTCAAAAAAGTAAATTCTCACTTTTCTTTTCATATATCACAGCTCTCAATAGGAGTGTCTGATTTAAATGGGTTATGCTTTGCATTTACGAAAAGTTCTGAGATAAATCTGAGATGATACAAACAACTTAACTGAAATTGACTTCACTGAGATAAAGCCAAAAGAATTTTGCCCTACACTGGTATTTACAGCAGATGCACATGTACCTGAAACATGGCTTTTATTGAATTATTTACTAGAATCTGCATTTATTCAATAAGGTTACTCTTTATTCTGATTTTTTTTTTCTGTAAGAAGTAACAAAAAATCAAATTGAACCACAATGAATGCCTCTGAACTAGTAATTGATTTTTTTGCTATAATTTTGTTTGGAATAAACCCCAATTACTCTATAATTCTGTGTTATATGGTCCTAACTTCTAGTAATGTAATTTAGCAGAGACATCTGAGCCTGTTCTCCTGTGGAGCTAGTGCACACTATTCTGGGTAGCTCTGACTGTACATGAAGAGTCACAGGCAATCATTCTGGATGTCTAATCCTAATTTCACCCTTTGAGAGCAGGGCACACAGGGGACTCAGACTATACAAAGACCATTGCTATATTTGGGTAGGTTACACACTACCTGGGAAATATTTCATTAGTATAGCAAAATGCAACAAATGACAAGCATTATGTGGTAAAGATTTAGCGTTACAGAGTATAGACCTAAATTTACATAGTCACCTATCAAATAAATTACTTTTTTTTTTTTTGCATCTATAAACAATGTTTACATCTATAAACAATAATCTATTGCAATATTTCCACTTATGTCATTTGGCATCTTACCCCCTGTATACTAGAGATGGCAGAAATCAGTCTAGATATCTCTCTTTTCCGCACTACGCTACAATATCTACCCTATTCTATAATTACAGGACATTAAATGAAGGACCTGAAAGCCTCAAACCTCTTCTGCTGCTGCTGCAGGTAATGAGCTGCATATCACTTTTTTTCCCTTCCTAGCAATAATGGGAAGATCTTTTTTCACTGCCTTTTCTAAAGAGTCTGCTAATTAGTCTCCTATTACTCTTTTTAGTTTGGATACTCTTTTTATTACTATTCCTTGGAGGTATTTGCAGTGGTTCCCAACTCAGAGATATGCTTTTATCGTTTAAGGAGTATTGATTTTTTTAATCTTCTAATTTTGTTGCCTTCATGATGGTCGTTTTTGACTATTAGTCTGTAAAAGCAGAAGTACAGAGGAAAGGAGAAGAATTTTAAGAGAAAAAATCTTGCCGTTAATTTCGTTGCAAGTTGCAATGAACATGTTCCCTTTTACCTCTATCACAACTTTGATTTCACAAATAATGTATTGTTTGTTGGATTCAGATGTTAAACCAAGCAGCTGTTACATTGTCACTGTTTAGAAAGATTAGAGGTTTTTTATACAGCCACCAACTTTACTATGTCCATGAGGGATTTGAGCTAGAGATTCCCCCTTCACTGAAGAGCATCCTAGCCGTTAGGCAGTGTTGCACACTGAAGCGCCACTTTCCCCATTTTTCCAGTTCCCAATTAGTAGCTTCACTTTGTCACTGCAAAGTCACTGCAAAACTCAATGGGTGCTTACCAGGAGAATGGAACCTTCGTGTTTTTATAAATATTTGATTTTATATAATATTTCATTGTTTTAGACAAGAAAAAAGGGAGGAGATATTAAGAACTTTTCTGTCCAAATATGACATATCTTAGTGATTAGCGCACTGTTTAAGAGTAAGACTTACCTAGGTATTGTATGTACATGGCTAGTTACCCAAATGAATGACTGAACCACTGCAGATGGGTCCAATGGGAGTTTCCTCTGCTCTGATGAGAGCCTCAGTGCAAAACTGACCATATCACCCTCCTCTCTGTCTTTGCACTCTTTGCTGTGTTACTGTACCCAGGTGACTAGCCCATTCAGTGAGCTGATTCATCTGAAATCCTATAAAAAACAGTGGTTAAGTTTTGGACAGATCAGCTTTTAGAGAAGAATCATCTCCGTATGTGCAAAGAGAAAGGGGATTTGTGGCCTAAGGCTGAGGTGGAGGGGAGGGCAGCAACCTTTAGTGACCTCGGCCTTAGTAAAACAGCTCCCTCAAACATCATGAGCACAATCATCAGCCAGTGACTGCTAAGAGAGGAGGCCTTGTCTCTGCTATTCTTTGTCTTCAAAATATGTGACTATAGAGAGTTCAATATTCCTGTGTTTAAACACTGAAATAAGTAACTTGCCTTTAAAAGTACCTATCACTCAAATACTCTTGGCCATCTTAACCAAATTAAGTTAAAATTTTAACCGAGTTAAGTTAGAAATTATGCTACAAATGTGATACATATGGAGAAACATCACCAAATTACTTTTCAAATTGGACAGATCAGACACTCTCTAATTTGGGATCATCAGCAAATTTGCTGAAGAAACACTCTAACCCTTCACCAAGGTCACTGATGTATAAGCTGAACAGGATTGGACCCAATATTGACCCATGGGGCACACTGCTAGCTACAACCCTACGGCTGGACTTGTGTGTCACAGATCACATACCTCTGAGCAATGCCTTACAGTCACTTCTCAATCAACCTCACTGCCCATTCATCTAACCCACACTTACGGAGCTTGCCTATGAGGATGTGTACAGAAGACAGTGTCAAATGTGTTCCTGAAGCCGAGGCAGACAACATTCACTGCTGTCCCTCCATCTACTCATCCAGCCATTCCATCATAGAAGGCTATCAAGTTGCTTAAGGGTGATTTCCTTTTTGTGAATCCTTGCTGAGCATCATGGCACAAGACCATCATTACAAAGGTAAACCAAACCACAGATTGAAAATTAGGACCTACATGGTGGATGTGCCCCACTGGTTCCACCAGCACAGAAAGTGTGTTTAGGAGTATATCTCCAGAAACGATGTATGCTGTATTCCTCTGACTTCATTCTCCGTCTGCACTGGTGACATTAGAATTAAACCAGATCTTTAAATGATTAAAGCTTGTACATTTTAAATCAGTTTTGCCAAACAAGTTTAAAATGGCTAGAAGCTAACTTCTGAAATACTCCATGGAATTGGCACATTCTCTGTAGCTTTAATTTCACTTTCAATGCTTATGTTCTGTTAAATGTATACAGTCTCTCCAGTAAATTCTGATTTTTTTTCAGAATCGCTTTCAGACTTTCTTTAAAGATCTTTCTGACTATTTCCCAGTTATCAGAGTCATCAAAACAACAGATATCATTCACTCCCTGTATTTTTAATCCATTATTTTTTCAGTCCCAGAGGATGCACTGGTTAGCCTCCTAGACAGTCTTTCACAACTCATGTTGAATTTATGGTCCTGCAGCTGTAAAAATACTTTCGCTGCATAAAGTTCAAACACACCAAATGCTACAAATAATCCTGATTTTGCAGTTCTTCCTGGTGTTTTCCCACAGACTATCATGATATATGTGTGACAGGTCTAGCTATACAAGATACACAAACTGAATTGTTAAGCAAAAAGGCCCTGAAGTAATTAGCTTTTAGAAAATTAATGTCTGTACTAACTTCATTTTTGTATTTTTCTTTCTTTTTTCATCTATCAGACATGACATTTGTGCTTCCCATTTCTGTCTAAATTTTGTATCATTTTTTTTTCATCATGATGAGGTGTGTACAACAACCAGGAATATCCTCTGGCACAAATAACTCTAAAGACAAACAAATAAATTAGTAAGCTGCAGTGGCAGAAAGCATGGCAGAAGTTGCAGGCCCCTGGTAAAAAATGGTTATTTTTTAACCTTATTCTCACCATAAAAAACAATGCTCCCTAGTAGTTGCAATTGCTTATATTCTTAGATACAAAGAGTAAGATGCATATAAATGCTGCTCTATAGCCATAACCCTATTCGTGTAGCTAAAAAAAATGCATCTTTAATATGATTCACTGGAACATAGGACTAAGACCTTCTTTGAATCCAAGCCATTTGTATCACAAACAAATTTTTAAAATCTGATTTAATAAGTGTATTGGATTTAATTTTTAAAAGATTTATGCTCCCCTTTTTATGTGCAACATTTTGACTGATATTTTTCTCTGAAAGTACTGCAAAAATATTTAAAATATTCAGGAGCCTTCTTCCAATTTCACAGGTAAACTTATTTATGGTCTTTTTATATCTATTTCTTCTTGTGCCATCATTGCCCTTTACGTTAAATCGTTATTTCCCCTCAGTCACGTTTACGCTCTGCACTACTGCTATTTGTAAATAGCATCCATAACTTCTTTCAGAGTACAACCTACCTGGATAAGCAACTCAACCTTCTATAGTGTCCTTTCCATAAAGACAGGTTTTCTAAATTTCTAGTCATCTTAGTAGCCTCTACACATCTGATTGGGTCTGAATTCATTTCTTCTGGGAATACGTGAAAAGAAATATCTATAGTATTCCAGATAAGATCTTACCAAACCAAATACAATGACACTACTGGACCTTCTCCATCTTTACTCTTCATCTTTGTAAAGTCCCAAAAGTCTTTAGTGCTGATGAAGCTTTCCATAGCTGTGACTAGTTATGCCACTCTCATTAGAAAAATTCCCATACACGTTCACTTATATTTAATTCTTGTCTTTCCTCACCATTGCCTTCTGCTATTATCCTCCTTATACTTTCTCCACTAACTCCTATTTTGTCCATTTTACTTGCAGTTTCCCACATGGCATCACTTCAGGTCCTCTAAAGTAAGATCAGACAGACAAATCTACTCCCTTTATTCTCTGTTTGTATATCAATCTCAGCAGGGCAGTCTCACAGGAATTTGGTTTGGTTAAGTTCTTATTGCACTTTGTATCATTTTCTTTCTATGTCTATATTTTTTCATACATTCCTTCAAAAATTCTCATAAGAGATATGTTGGTATATATTTCCAGGTGTAAAATTGTTTTACATCACATTTTATTTCATTCTTAAAAACAGGAATTACATTCACTATTTTTAAATCATATTATTAGTCATCACAGCACCAGTTCTTCTGATATCACTTGCCTCATCTGATAGCAAAATTGTTGAAAAATATCTCCTGTGAGATCTAACTAGAGATTCCTTTGCCAATCCTTGGAGAACTCTGAGATTATTTGATCTCCCCCAGCCTGAACAAGTAAAGTTTTTTGAATGTTTTTCCTGTCTTGGTTGGAGCTGCTCATGCTCCCTTAACCTTATTAGTATTTTCCATCCTCTCTTTGCTCCCACTAAAGCATCGCATTATTTGAAACTGAGTCAAAGTATTCATTTAGTTTTCAGACAAAACTGAAAAATCTGGGGATTAATTGCTAACTGTGTAGCAGCTTTACTTCTTTAATCTTTTGTTATTTGTTTTACTTTTCTTTATAAGGTCTATTTCATCTCTGAATGACCATTTTTAAAAATTCAGATGTTATTCCAGACCACTGAAACATAGCTTTCTTCTCTAGTCCTTTCTTTTATGTTTTTTTAAACAGGTTAAACTTCTCCTTAGTATACTTTTTAGGATGACTGCTCTTGAGATGCATCAAGTTAGCTCTGGAGTTCTTTCTCATTATTTTTTCCCATTTGCTTAAGACAAATTTTGATAGTATAGGCACCTTGGATTTGATATTGAATCCTGAGGTCTTTTTCCACCTGGATTCACTATCCAGCTTGCTTTGTTTATTTAGGTTTACCTTTTAGGTAAGTTACAAATTTATTGATATCTTTAAATTTAGTTAAAAATGAATTGACTTGTTATCACTAAACTAAGCTTACCTTACATTGGCATTTTTTTCTTGAAGTTTTTATTGCTGATCAAAAAAGATGTTCACATGTATGTATGAGAATGGCTTTATCATAGCATCATTCTTGGTGTTTATTTTGCACTTGTTACATTTTTGTTGTTCCTCCTCTGCAAAACTATCTTCAAAATCTGTTCCACATCATGTCTATATTGCACGTCCTTGCTCCTGACAGAAGCCACATTGCCCTAGAGTTACATTGCCCTAGGATTTATACTGTAACTGATGCCTGTTGATAGTGACATTTCAGTAAGAAAATATTATTAAAATGTAAACACTGTATTTTGAAATGGAAAGCTTCTTGGAAACAATCGAGCTTCTCTTCAGCTTTCTGAGTTCTATCAGCCGATCAACCTCGGAGATTTTAACACTACAAGAAGCTTTACAATGATCATATTCTTCCTCAGTCTGTCATACAAGCGGCTAAAATTTGAGTCACCTAACCCTCTTTCTAAGGCATATTACCTGTAGGACAAAAGCATATTTTTCAGAAATGCATAAGGTTTTGTCATGAAGGTGGAGAATCCATTCTTTCCTGAGATAATTTCAATTTGTTTTTATTTGCCACTTTTTATTAGATATTTCTACAATGAATTTTTAAAATTCCCTTATTATCTGATATTTTCTGCTTGTAGTGATAATCCATTCTTATCACTTCTCAGTTTTTATTTTCATAATCTAATGGATCTCTTCAGGTTTCCTCTTTTACAGTATTTTCTCTACTTTCTTCACATCTTTTCAAAAATATAGACAGAATGAGGGGAAACAATAATTTGGTATCAGTCTTAGAGCCACTTCTATTCCTAGTGCAACTTACTTTTATCCTCTTTATATACTAAACAGTCTTATTAGCTATTTGTCACTCTTTGTTGCATAATCTAGAAGAGATTCCAGTGAGGAGCTAGACTTATGAGTTAGTTAGCACTGTGGCCCTCTGCTGCTTGGCTGCACTGAGTGACTGTCAGGCACTTGAAAGAGGAACATTAGTGTGGCCCCTGATAGGTGACTCACCTGAGTGAAGGAAAAGCACTGTGACAGTAACAGCTAGTGAGTGTGAGTCAAAATTAATATTGCACGATGAGATGTCCAATTCCTTGAATTTGTAATTGCTTAGCAATGAAAATATAAGATTGCGTTTGTCAGATACTATATTTTTTAGTACTTAAAGTACTTTTGTTTGTGTGTTCCAAACACTACAGAAAACAGTCTCATCTCCAAACGCATAATCACAAACAAAAACTTAAACCTTTATAAACCCTACTAGGTAAAAAAATGCAGCCTTGCAAAGAAGGTCAGTGCAAGAGCTGCTGTTGTTACGATCCTGCACCAGTATTCAAAATGGAGCCCAGTGTAACCAGTGTCATGATTTTTACTGGCTCTCTCTAAGGACTTCAATTTATTGTGAAAATGCATGCACACAACCAAGACTCTTTCAGGGTGAAGAAAGAAAAGTTATGTGAAGAGACTTTTGAAGTTTGGGGACAATATCACTGTTTTAACAGTTATGTAATGTATATAGCACCTTCCTCGTTCTGCGACTGTTGAAAAATCTCAGAAACAATAATGTTTTTGTCTGCTGCACTTTTTTATGTTTTCAATGAAGCAACATGACTTACCTTATGTTTAACTTCAAAGTATAAGTGCATGCTGTAACAAATAAATGTAAGCGGTGTAGGCTGAAGCTCTGGGACACACATTACTTATGCATATCTTGTTGGTAACAGAACATAAATACTGCACTAAAGTCTCCATTTGTAATTTGTGCTGAACGTTTCTGAACATATGAAATATGAATTACATTTTGTAATGGCCCTTTGTGTTGAGGTCTAGTGGGAAAATATTGTTCTCCATGAGACAAAGTAAATTGCAATGATTCCTGAAGGGACTTGACTTTTGTACAAGAAAATACATTTAATCTGACATAGTTACTCTAATGATCTCTCATGTTATCTTTTATTGAACACAAAATGAGGTACAGCCATCAAAGCTTAGATACTACTGAGTGCACTATCATTAGATTACCAATATGAGGCTAAAGGGAATTACTCCAACAGAATTTACTTAATTCTACACACTTTTAGGCCTCACCAATTTAGTAGTAATTTAGTAGAAACTTCTATTTAAGGAAGGAAGGACATGGCTTTCAAAATAAAATCTTATTAATATTTACACCCCAAAAATATTAAAAGTGATCATTCTGCCTTTACATGTACAGGCCATCAAGGGATCTCTTAAACTTTTCTTAAGAGAAGTCTTAAGAAGAGAGGATCTTATTACTGTCTTCAGCTGCCTACTGGACAGTTATAGTGAAGGCAAAACCAGACTGCTCTTGGAGGTGTGTACCAAAGATATAAGGGGAAACAGATATAACTTGCAGCAAAGAGAATTTCAGTTTTACAAAAGGAAAAAACTATTTCACAGTGAGGTGAGAACAGGATGCCTAGAAGCATGTGGGGTTTCTGTCTATGGGGATACATAAACTCAATGGAGAGGACCACATGCAGCCCATTTACACTCCTAACTTAGATCTTCCTTCAGAGTCAGTCCTACTCAGATCAGAGTTTTTGGCCACCTGAGATCCTTTCCAACTTGTATTATTCTAAGATTCTGTGATTTTTTTTCATGGTTATATCTATTATGTGAAACCACATCTCAAATATGCTGAAGTATATTTTGTCTGTTACAGATGTTCTGAAGATACACACATATATAATTGCTTATAGTTCCCCCTCTACTCAGCTCTGGTGAGGCTGCACCTGGAGTATTGGGTGTTGTTCTGGGCTCCCCAGTACAAAAAGGACATGGAGCTTCTAGAGAGGGTCCAGCATAGAGCAACAAAGATGATTAAGGGACTGGAGCATCTATCATATGAGGAAAGACTAAGCCTGTTTAGACTAGAAAACAGAAAATTGAAAGGGGATTTTATTAACATGTACAAATACCTGAGGGGAGAATGTAAATAAGATGGGGTCAAACTCTTCTTGATAGTGACCTGCGACAAGGGATAGTGGGTAAATATTGAAACACAGAAAGTTTCATCTCCATGTGAGGAAGAACTTCTTGACTGTGAGGGTGACAGAGCCCTGGAACAGGCTGCCCAGGGAGGCTGTGGAGTCTCCTTCTCTGGAGATCTTCCAAACCCGCCTGGATGCCACCCTGTGCCACGTACCCTGGGCGTCCCTGTTGGAGCAGGGGGATTGGACTAGATGAGCTCTAGAGGTCCCTTCCAAAATTCAACTATTCTGTGATTCTGTGATATAAAAAAGTTAAAAATTATACTGTCCTGTATTACAAATATTATTAGTAATACCTCTTTATAGTTAAAATCTGCTTTTATGTAGTTAGGTAAAAATGAATAATCTTCAGTGGAGGACCTTATTAGCCTATATTATAATAACTGAAGGGATACTGAGGCTGTTTATTATTTTGACATTCTTAATATACAAATGATTCCTATACACGAATGTCATAACTATCTTACTACATCCATGATGTCCCTTTCTTCATTTGTTTGGACTAGATGAGACAGCACTGTGGAGAATTGCAAGAGTGAAGAATTATATTACATGTAAATGAACCCTGTTGAAGCTACACTTCAGACTCTTATATATTTTTCAGTTTGGTTTGGTTATCTTTCTCTTTAATGAAGGATCAGATATTTTACCTCTTTAGTATTTTACTTTGCAAAGCTTTTACAAATGGCTCTTTTTTCACTCAGATATATCAGTTTCAACATCAAAGCAAGCTCAGACAAAGGAGCTGTGCACTGTACATGGATTTCAGTTAAATTGGCACAGAGAAATAGCGTTTCTGATACTTGCAAAGACCTTTCCCAAAAAACAACATCACAAGTTTGACAGTAGATCACTTTCTTCTAGGCTTTTGATAGTTTGAAAAAGAATTTGTAAAACTATACAGCCTATAGTGATGTTCACTAAAACGCTAAAGATTCATCCAAGTTCCGTCATAATACCACAGTCAAGCAACAATTTCTCAGTTTGGTGTACATCTTCATGCCTTCACATACATGGCTTTATTTCATGTGTAATCATGCCAGTGACTAATGTTGGCTTTCACAACAATGTCCTTTTAATGTGTTATATATACTCTCAGCTTTAACATTTCCTGTGCGTGATTTTGGGGTGGAACTGACTTTGGGTCTTTGTTTTAATCCTAGAAGATAAGGAAATGAGGGATGGCAGCTAGAAAGTTTTCAAGAAAAGAAAAGTTGTTCTTCGAGCAAGGCTGCATTCTCCTCAGCATTGACTTTTTGGGAAGTGGGAAGCAGTTAAAAAAGCGTCCTTGGGAGCCTTACTTTTAGATTTTTCCAGTAGTTATTTTTGTCAGTTATTTTTCAAGTTACTAAATTGTTTCAAGGAAGGAAGAACTTTTTAAGAAACTTGAGAGGGGCAAGGAAGCAGGTACATTAGGTAGAGACACAGTCAATTTAGAAGATGCACAGTTGTTCTGTTCTGTTGTCCCATATAAATATAAAACTCTTGAGAAGATTAAGACAGAAACCTCTCTATGTACATTGCAATTAGTCTCCATTATGAAGCTGGATTTATATTTCTTTACAATATTGCTATTGACTCCTTATTTTATTTTAATTTTGTTATTTCTGAATCAGAAGGCAAAAGCAGAAGGTTTTGCATATTTAGAAAGGAAATTATTATATGTTACTCAAGTAATTTTTAAATGAACCTCAGTTAAAACTTGGCTTAACTGTATGTAAGAGGAAATGGCCTCACAAATCATATCTATGGATATCAACCATGCATCTCCAAGAGCCAGCACTCCTTTTTCTTCACCAGTAACTTCTTCTCACCATAAATCCTAGAACTGGTCCATCCATGCTTCTTCTGCTTTTGGAGCAAGCTCTTTTTGCAACTGACATACCTTGTTGAGTCACTGCCTCACACCAGAAGTGACCATGGGAGCAAAATCATTCCTAGAAGCACCATGTGGATGAACAGAACCAGTAAACCCGTGAGTAAAACATTCACAGCACAGACTCAACCTAAAGGGACATCTACATAGATGTGCATAATGAATCCTCAAACTGTGGAGTTATGTTATCATGGCATCTGCTTAACACCTTCTAACCTAATATAGTGATATTTCTCTTGAATATTTCTCTGGTCTCTTGCAATTTGCAACTGAGAAGTTTCCAAGATATAAGTGATATTTTTAGTGCTTAATTGTAGGATTTTTCTTACATAAGTTTGTCTAACAACTTCTTGAACCTCTAAAACTTCTGGTATTTTTAGCACTTGTGGCAGTAAGTTCCACAGTTTAAAGACTCTCGGTATGCACCCAATAACTGATTGCCATGTTAATTTGAAAATTGAGTAGTTCCTTTCCTACATCATGACAATTACACTTTTTTTTCCCCATGACTAATTCAAAAATTCTCTTTTCAAATTTAATGAAATAAAACTGAAATTTAATGAACTGAGAATTTAGTAAAAGCTTACTGTTATTTGACAAGCAAAAATACTAAAACTAAATTTAAAAGTGACAATTTTCTGTCAGGACAAAGTAACAACACAAACAGGACAAAGTTCATAGGGGGAGGTAACATATTTTAATAGACCAACTAATCTAATAAATGTTACATCTATTAAAAATCTTCCTCTAGCCACACAAGATACTAATTACTGGCTATAGAATTCACCAGGTTGATTGAAGTTTCTCCAGCTGGTCCAATTCAGCAGTCCTCTTTTCTGGTCTGCAGAGCACAAATACACTCAACTTTAGTTGCATATTATATTATGTAACTCAGATTAAGCACATGTCTAAATCATTTGGAACAATTAGGCGACTAGTACAAAAGAGCGAGCATCTTAACACTGGAGGTAATTTTGAAAAAATGCATGGAAGCAAGAATTCTAGCAAGGGAGTATAAAAGAAAATTGAGGTCATTAAATTTTAAAAAATCATAATTCATCAGTATTAAAAAAAATCTACTACACAATGACAAAATCTCCTAACAACAGCTTATAGGTAAAAGTCCCTCTTTGACCATTCCTAGCACAATTTCCTATATCAAAAATCTAATTGGTGGTATTCACTTTAGCTCAAAATACAACATAACTGGCTACATTCAGTGCAAGAACCTTACTGTTGAGCAGAAAAATGACTTGTTTTATTAACTGTATCTCATAAAATTAAATGCTCTGCATGTCAAGATAGGATAAAGCTTTGTTTTAAGATTTGACTTGTTTATAAGCAATATTCAAATTTCCTTGTAGGAAAGAGAAGTTTGTTTCATCTGTGTTGACCAAAGACTGATTACTCAATCTTTGACTGTAAATGAATATGCAGAGATATATATTCAGTTTGTTTCAATCTCTTCACGACCAAAGGGAAATTTTTCCAGCTCTACTTGGGATCCAGAGGGCACAAGGAGCTTTTCCTTTAAGCAGCACCATCAGCTATCCCTACCTTTGCCCAGCTACTGCATGATTAACAATGCCAGGAGGACCCAGAACATCAGAAAATGGGAGAAAAGGGAAGCAATTATAGCTGGGATCACATTCCCTAATTCTCCTTTCTCCATAACCTCCACAAACAGGGCATTCTGGGCTGAAGACACACATTATCTGTTGCCTGTACACTTACTATTACGCTACTGATAAATTTCTGTAAGTAGGTAAAATAGTTTTCAATGTTCTTACTTAACTTGTCCTTTCCAGAAAAGATGAACAACTGAGGTTAAGCCAAACCGATTTTTATAATTGCCTTTTCAGATGAAATTCCAAATATTTATCTGTGCTATGATATAACATTTCATACAGGAACATTAAGGATTTTTTTTTCTTTTAGGACTCAGTCCCATGCAATTTGCAAGGGACTTTGTTAAAGAAACAACAAAGGTATGCTCAAAGAAAGCAAGAGTGATGCCAAAAGGAGGATTGTAAGGTTCAGAAATATAAACCAAATAAAATGAAATAATATGCCTATACTCCTAGTTTGCTTTACCACTTAATGCAACTAGCTGTTAACTGAAATTTGCTGTTCATCACTTGCAGAGTCTCTTAATACACATCTTTCATTATGCAGATAACTTAGTTGTACATGCATGCTCAAGAAACCTTTCTTTGTTAAAAAAGGTGACATCATTTTCTTTTACAGTTGTGTTATTATTTCATTATGAAAATATTCTCAGTTTTATAAAATGCCAACCACTCTTGCTTGCTGCCAGGATGCTTTGCCAATTAAAATAATAAAAAAGAAACAAAAACTGAATATACTTAGTTCCTCTTCTGTTAGAAAGCAGCTCAAAATCAAATGCTATATATGTCTCTCCTGATACCTCCATCCACCTCTTTCAAAGTTTAACCAAAGAAAACTCAAACTTTTGCTCAACAAAGAAAATTGTTTCGGATTAGGAGAGCTTTTCAAAGCATGTTATTTCACTCATAAAGTATCTCATTATGACCTCCCTCTATAGTATGTAAAGAAGCAAGCAACGGTAACTCTAGTAAAGTATTTTGAAGAAAGACTAAGTCTCTTAGATTAGGCTCAAGCCATGGAAGACCCAGATTTCAGATAACATATTTAACTTTGCATATAGGCAAAAGAGCAGCATTCCCAAGTCATGGAAAGCTGGAGATGATATACAATATTTTAGTGCTCTTTTTCTGATTCTAAGGTTAAATTTCTGCATATCCCACTATCATTGTATTCAACCTAAATGTGAAAGTGAAAGGATCAGAAGATGAGATGGCCCAAGAGATCTATTTTTTCCTGAGGCCTCCAGAGCTTCCTAAACTGCAAGGGAGAGGCACCCTAATGCAGGTTCAGGCACCAGGAGATAGGAGACCATGTGAAAATCTCAACCTGAACTTTCAAGAGTTCATTCCTCTCACACACATGGTAGGGAACAAATTCAAAATGTGTCCTCAATTCACCATAAAACTTTCAGAACTGCAGTTCTTTTATCCAGCCCCTTACTTTTTAAGCTGAACTTACTATTTCTGAGCCAACTAACTCATTTTTTTTTTATATTTCTATTTCTAGTGTCACAATAGACAGGTTAAAGGTTGGCAATGAGACTGTGGGAATTGCCCAGAAACCTTCCTGAAACAGAGGCAGCAGTAGCAGAAGGACCCAAAGCATTTCCCTGAAAACAGGCAGGATGGTGAAGGGCAAATACTTGACTTGTTCTTTTCTCCTGTACCGGACTGTTCCTGGAAGTGAGATCATACACAGTTTTATCCTTGTAGCCCAAGGGTACCTTCTCAGGCATCTGGAATGGACTCTGCTACTATGCTCAAGGGAGTGACCCACAGCACCACCAATTGCAAATGCTCTTGAAGATTTGAAAAAAAAATAAAACCCTAAAACTTAAATTATGTGCCTGTAATTTGATGAGGTACACAACATGGAATGGCTAGGTTTTAGGATAATGTTGGAAGGCCATCAGTGCTGGAGAGTCCTGCATATCCCAGACTCTTTGTCATTTGTCAACAGTCTTCCGGATTTTGATCTTTCCAAGTCAGAAGAGGACATTTTCAGAAGAAAGGGTGTCCAGGTCAAGGATAAAACATAAAACAGTTGGACAAGAAAATCATAAGAATTTAGTCACAGACAGGTGTTGCCAAAGTAAGAGAAACCTCAACTACTTTAAAGACTACATTTAGACCACCAACAAAAGAAACAGTAATTTTGCGAAAAGGAAACTAGGAGGCAGAAATGGAAGAAGACTGAGGTGTCACAGTGTTAATCAATTGCATGTTTTTATTACTGAATACTTTTATTCAGTGATATTAGACAAAGCAGTATGTTCTAGCCTTCAGTATTCTGAATAAACAGGAGATTTTTGATGAAATGAGTAATCTTTTTATAAAGTATAGCAGACTGAAGGAAAATTGTCCCAGCTGAAGGAAATGGCGGAATTAGGGAAATTTTAGATGAATTTCAGGGGCTTTCAGTCCTGAGAGCCCTCACAGAGATTAAAAAAATTGCCTCGGCATATAATATGCACTTTATTAAATTCAGATGACTGAAGGGAGAAAATTTGCTTTTAGATACCTGCATTTACCCTCAGAAATGTTTTAGAAAAAGGACAACAGCAAATGTAAAGGAACCAAAGTAAAATCTGCCATCCACATATGTAAAATCCTCATGAGTCTGCCAAAAATAAGATGTTTCTTCCCTTGCATTTGTTTACTTGGAAGCAAATTCCCTAAGCATAGCTTGATGATGTGAAATGGTGAAGAACTCCATTATCATTCATGCTTCAGCAGCTTCATTATGTACACAGGCCCAGTCTTACACAGGCTAAAAGAGCAATCCTGATCCATGCTGCATGCCATCTATTACGTAGCCTTTCTGAAATACCCATACCACTAACATCTGTCTTGTGCAACGTTAAAAAGAAAAAAAGAAGCAGAGATTCCCGTAGATAAAATGCACATGAGGATGACAAGAAAAAAAGAAAGGAAAACACAAAAACCTATGACAGTCAAATTTTATTAATGGCTCAACCATAAGCATTCAGGGCATAATTAACTATTCACAGGTGAAATTAGCAGATAGGAGTGTCTGTCGTAAGCAAATTGAATAGACTCTGATTATATCAACAGTTTTCAACCAGTGTCCTCTGGTTATCAAACTATCAAATAAATTTGGCCACTCTCTCCCTTCCAGGGAGGAGGGGGTTAGGAGGAAGGCAGAACTTTAATTATCCGGCCACGGTATATGGCAGGTCATTAATAAACCCTAGTTATCTGGCTGCCGGTTTTATAGTTTTACTGTTATCCATCTTTTATCTAAATAAACATTTGGGAAATGCCTTTAAAATTACTCAAGATACTTTGCCCCTTCTCCAATAGATATTTGAAAATGAAACTTTGCTGGATTTTACTATACAATACATGGCGTCACCTCAAAGATTCACACCTTCTTCCCCCTACCACTATAATGGGATTATAGAGTTTGGCTACACATACATTGATGGATCTAACCAACCTGCAAATGCAGATAAGGGTAAAATCACTTGATGGGTTAGTTCTCCTTAATGTATATTTACTCAGCCTTTATGTTATGTATGCATTTTTTACTTTCATGCCACATATATCAATGACAAATGTAAGAATTGAAAAGCCAGTAATAACATAAAAGAACAGCATTTTTTTTCTCTATGATGCAATTGCCAAGAACACTATCTTCTCATTTGAATAAAGAATAGTAGGAAATTAACATTTTTAGGTCCTCATCACAATTCCTTTCCAAGTAAATCCAGTTTCTAAACTTCCATTGACTTCTTCTGCAATGCAGCTGTGGTTCCAGTATTAAAAGCCTTACATCTCATTTATATTGTACTTTTTAACATATAATAAAAATGTTTATTGCATAGAGAAATATGAATGTGCATGATATATACATTTATATAAAACTAAATATATAAATAGTTCATATAAAATATTAATTTTAGGATAAAAAGGATAAATACATTTTCCCATCTATATTTTTCAATATTTTATGTTCTGTGTACAGAATATAATATAGATTTTAATTTTTTTATTTACTGATTTTCTTTTTTTAGTGATATTCAGAAATGTGCAAATCATAATATTTGTTTCATTAAGAAAGCTCTGGTTAGACAATAATTGAAGAGGAGATGGACATTCCAATTTGTTGTTTCATATGATTTTTCCTAGTTCTGGGAATACTTTTCTTCAAATTTTAGATTCTAAAATGAAGAAAAGAACAGCAGATTGGTGAAAAGCAACCTTATTTCCATTTTCAAAAGCTCTCAGCCTCAAACACTTCTTGCAGGTTTCACTGATGCAATTAATAATTTTGGTGAATATTCTGTACGTGACCAGGAGCAAACTGATGCAGGACACCTAGGTAAGAAACAAAAGGAAAGCTGATGTAGAAAAGTCCTTCCAAAGGTCAGTAGGATCTACCAAAAACAAACAAACAAACCAAACCACTACTAAATTCATACACTATTAAAAAGAGGAGGAAAAAAAAAGACATTTTTATATTCTAACATACATTTAAAAAACTAGAATTCTTTTCAATTCAATACAAGTCCTTGAAATTTAACGAGCAAAAGCATGGATGAACAAGTGCAGACTATCCCTGGCCAGGGGTAGCAGGTGCCACATGCAGTCCAGATACCTCGTCAGGAGCAGAAGAGGCCGCCTTCTTGGGGAGTCACACTTCATTCTTCACAGAGACGCAGAAGAGGTTGTATATGATTTCTAGCTTGTGTGGCTGATGGGTGAGCAAAGAATTAACAATCATCAAAACCACCACACTCCCTCAGGTGGACTGTGAATATCCCTCCCCTCTACTTAATCTAGGATGCTGATCTAAGGTAACTCCATATAAGGTTGAGAGCCCCCGGTACACTCGGGTTGGAAAAGCACTACTGCATTTTACCAGGACAACTCCTTTTAGTGGCACTAATTGCTACTTGCTTATTGATAAGCCTATCCCTTATAACACTCACACCAGTTAATGGTGGATGTTGTTATCAAAAAGATCTTGTTGAATAAAATCAACTAACTAAAGCCTAATGTTTGTTGCCCTTCTGGATTATTTTACTGTTTCCTTTAACGAGCTAGCAAGACAGTAAAGATTGATATCTAAAATTTAAATTCCAGGCAAGTATATGTAGTAAATATGTTGGGTGAGATAGAGGAAATTCATGTAGTTTCATTCAAGTCAAAGGAATGGTCAACTTGTTGAATACTTACTTAACGCTTTTTTAAAAAAATCTAACCAGTATGGACATACAGAGATTTGAAAAAGTACATGATTATCACAAAGGAAAGAAAAGGAGAAAAATATCCTCAAATATGGTAATAAATAATGCATTATTTTCAATTTTGAAGGAGTAAATTTCTGGTCAGATTTAATTATATATTCTAGTTGACTGAGGAAAGGTATTCACATCCCTTAACATTTTCAGAAGCAATTAATCTGAGCTATGGCTTTAAGTAGTGATTATATCAAGGGATTCATTCTCATTTCAGTTTTACAGATTATATCTTGGTATTATTTTTATATTTTCTGTATTTATTATATATTATAAGCAAAGCTTTTCTTCTTTTACAATTATAGTTGCTCCATTTTCCATATATTGGACTTTGTTGGTGTTATAATTAAAAAGTGGTTCTTTGCACAGGCAGTATTGCACATGGTGAAAAATGGCAGCTATTTTCACACTTCACAGCCCCAGCTGCTATGAACATTAAAAATTACTTAAAATACAAATTTATCGCATTGTGATTACAATGGATTGTGTTGTTATATATTAATTAAATTGTAAATTGCTGTTTTAAATTAAAATACAACTTATTAGGAACAGCGAGAGAATAATAAAGGATAAAGTAATGTTTCATGTAATTGCCAAAATAAAATAAAAAAATCCAAGAAAGATACGGGAAAAAAAGTATGTTCCAGACAACTACCTCTGGTGAAAAATTGTTCTGGAGCTGTTGATGGACTGTATGTTTCAGTTTCTTCAGTGAAGAATAGCCTTTAGCCTCAGAACTCAGTGATTTTTTTCTGTAGCAAAATAATAATGATAATAATATTAATCCTGAAAATGAACTATCTTTAAATAAAACACCATTTTTACAGATACGCTTTTTCCCCATATTATACAGTGAAAGGCTATACAGCAAATCTGAGTTCCATCTTTATATGAAAATAATATCTGGGGCTGGCATTTAAAGTTATGTAGACAGTAGGGAAGATTATATGGAAGTGGGAAAATAGCAAAAACAGTACATACAAAAGAATAGACTTCCAGAATACCTAGCCTCTGCAAATGATGTATGCACTCTTTACATGAAAAAAAGACACAACATAAGCCAATAAAATTCAGGAACAGCATTAATTAACAACGTTCCTTTTTGTTAGGAAGTGCAAAAATGGGCAACTGGATTAAGATCAAATACGACCATATTTCTATACAACTCTAAGAAAAATGAGAGAGGTGAACCAAGACTATCAGATATTAAATAACTAAATGGAAAAAATATCGATAGGGTTATAAAGTATAGATCAAGCTGTGCCGAAGAAAGAGTAGGTTTCTAGGCTTAAAACATATAGTTAAATAAGACAATGTTAAACATGTGAACCCACAAGAGCTAAAAAGGCCATGGTGTAATAGTAAGCATAGTATACTTATGTTCAGCATCCTATAGGAACGGACAAGCCCCAAAATTCTAGTATGTAAAAATGAAGAGGTTTTTTAAAAGGAATTTAACACAAGCACCTAAAAAGATAAAGGCCTACAAAGAGACATGGAAGTTTTTTTGAAGACCTTGTATTAAGATTCTGGAGCCAAGGGAAACAACTATGCAAAAATATCCACAACTTTAAAAGCACTAACATCTGCTAGCACTAAAAGTTATCAACGCTAGAGAGGCTGAAAATGGCATCCTTCCAAAAGAGGTCACATCCTAATAAAGAAAGGGGGAAAGACCTAATCTTCATCAAATAAAATGTAAAAGAATAATAAGGTAGACCATAAATCACTTTGTGGAGCAGTGTGCTAAAAACATAAAAAACTATGAATATGATTTATTTTACAAATTCATCTGAAGCAAGAAGCTTCTCAGAGAATCTGCAAGTACTCAGAAAAAAAAGTAAAAAGGAAGCACTTAAGAACGATATGGCACTGCAGAAAACTAATTGATTTTGTTATTTTGTTCACCTGTGAAGCAGTTAAGGCGATTCCTAGCCTGAAATAATTATTCTCAGGAAAAAAAGTTTTTAAAATTTGTCTCAATCTAAGCTATCAATAAAAGAACATTTAGAAAATCAGATTTTATTGCACACTGCATGTGCAATGTAAATCCACAAAATCAGCCATGACAAGATGATGCCCTGAATGATATTCTCTGGCAATTGTTCTAGCTCCAAGTCAAATGAGAAAAATGTGCACAGATTTTTTTCGTCTCCTAAGAAAAAAGAGAAATGCACCAGTTTTCTCACTGACAAACTGTTTTGCCTGTCCAACCTAATCATACTGGCAGTTGTCTACTTCAGTCCTCCTCCCATACACTGACCTGGACATTTGGACATCATGCTGCCTCTGCAGTCTTTCTAGCCAAAGCACATATTAGCCACTGCTCTATGGTAAGGTAATCCATAGTCCCTTAGTGGTCAGACTTTTGCCATATTTTCCCAGACCTGAGGTTTCAAGAGGAAGCAGAGTAGAGCCAGGGTATAGGTGTCACTGATGTGACTCTCCATCTCAAATTCACATGGACAAATGCAACCAGCTATAACTCTCACTCGCGGCTGCAAATGCACAAAACCCCTTGCTGTTGTCCATCTAGGAGTCTGAATCCCCAAACTGGAGTAGTGATTGGGTGTTTCTACATGAGGTTACTCAAGCTAGGTTCTGTGCTCCAGAAGGATTGTTTGGAGAAGAGCTGAAAAGAGACATAGGAGAAAGGATTTATATATACACATGCCCATGAGCAGTTACACATATATATATATATATGTATATATACAGGCATTTTTAAAGATCCAGAGGAAAAGACTAGACTACATATGATAGAAGACCTCCAGTATTAGGTTTGTGATCTGTGCAACTCTGTCACAACTTACAAATTTGTTTTGAGTGAGGGAGGATGACAACTAGGATGACAATAGTTGATTATGTCAGTTGTATAAGACATGCCAGACTCGGACTCTGCATATTGAACAGCGACCCGCGGCTCCTAAGCACAGAAAAGCACTCCTCAACTCCAGCATGGGATATAGCTCTTTATTGCTGGAGGGATTTCATAACCCTCAATTAATGAGACAGCCCTTACTTTTCAATGAGATCTTTTCGCCTTTAAGTGGTTGCTCATAGTGAGGAGCAGTTGTATCTTCATTGAATTAACCATGCTGCAATTCAGCCAGTCACGTGCCAGCAGGCAGCTTTTGGGAGGTCCAATTATAGTCACTGAAATGGTAAAAGACTTTGTTCTTCATTCTAACTTAAACTGCTCAAGGTTCTGGTAGGAATCTGATGTGAGTCCTTTAAAACTTGCTACTGGTGATATCTTTCCATGAAAATGTTTTTTTGAGTGGACAGTACCTGTTCATAGAGGAAGGAAATACTTTCCTTTTACCGTCTCATCCTAAATATTGGCCAGAGATGCTCCTGAGTTTCATTTGTGGCAGATGATTCATGCACTCATATCTTTTATAGCTAGACCTGAGGACTCGCATACTGCACATGCCAAGAATATTGTTCTTCAAGCAACTCAAGAAATTTCCATTTATATAATCTCCCCTGCTTTTTTATAGTTATCTGAAGCCTCCTAGAACCCCATGATCTCTATTTAGGGTGAGTCTAGCTGAATGGTTATGTCAGAATATGCAGAAACTCTTAACAACACAGGTTCATTTAGAGCTCAGGCTACCTCAGGTGTATTGCTAGGAACAGCTCAACACCAGATGTCTCTGAAGAGGCACTTGCAAAACTAGCCATTCATATATTACTTTTGCTTGCAAAAATAACCATTCAAGCAGTAATCACAAAGTTCTCTAGGCCTGGTGCTGTCCTTAGTCAAGAAGGTTGCCATCCACCTGAAGACTTTAAGATCCAGTTACAGATACAGGGGGTACTATTGGGATTCCCTACAGTGTGGCTGTGGATCTGGAAAAAAATTCAAAACCAAAAAGTAAAAGCGAGTATTTGAAAGAAACTGATTCTGTCTGAAATGTGGTTGTCGTTATGGATATTTATCAGCTGTTTTCCTTCCCTCTGCCTCACAGTCCTTGTACATTAATAGGAGTTGACAGAAAACTCAGAAGCATATGCTATGCACTGTCCTATAGGCTTCTTAGGGTACTGTGAGGCACATGTGTGCTTTTTAAACCTGCAAAGCAGTCTCTGAGTTCATGTCCTTGTGACACATGCGCAGGTGTGTATGTGTATGCCCATTCCTGAGGAGCCTGAGCTCACAGTAAGAACCTCTTTTCCTGAAATCGATACATACTACTACATAGCTTTAGGACTAAGTGGAAAATAAAATTAGTTCTAAATATAATCTTTTTTTTTGAAATGAGGGTTTAGCATTTCATATAAAACCTACTTTTTCATAAAATCTCTCTCTTTTTTTTTTTTTTTAATCATTCCCCAATACTTTGGTTTCATAATATAACTTGACAACTGCTGTTGCAGAGGGAGATGAATGAACATTGGCATGCTGGCCAAGGGACACTGATCACACAATTCTATATTGAACTGTATTTTCATCTATTTGAAGGACATTCTCCAAATAGTATAAATTTGTATGATAAAGTCGTGGAAATTGTGGTAATGACAGTAATACATGGAAAGCATGGAAATTGTGGTAATGAAAGTAATGCATGGAAAGTCAAAAACCAATCCCTGGCCTTACCTCTGAGGAGCAGTCACCATGATTTCGTGGAACTGACTCAGATGAGGATCTGAATGAAGATATTGAATGTTGTGGTGTTCCTGCTAGGAATTGAGAGCGCTGCTAAGTGTGCAGGAAGCTACTGGAGTGCAGCAGTAGGACTGTCTAGCAAGTAGGGCCTGCTAAGATAAAGACGCGACTAACAAGAGACATAGGGCTCACTATATGCTCTCAGTTACAGGTAGAGTAAGGATTTTTCTCCAGCAGCTTGAGCCAGAGTGAGATTAAGAGTTGTGACATTTTATTTAACACAAAATAGATTGTAAGTTAATGCCTTCATAGAAGGTGGTAGACATGGCAATTCTTTCTCACTTCTCTTTTTCCCTTTCTATTTCTTCACTAAAGAAGAAAGAACTTTACTATTTATGTATTTCAGGAAAGAGATTGTTTTGTTGTCTTCCTCCTCTGATGATTCTCCATCCTTTCCAGGTTTCACTGAACCTGCTTGTTTAAGTCATCTTGTATTACACTTTCTCACATGAAAAACTCAAAAGAAAATAGAAAAAGACTTACTTACAATAGCATATTAAAGTATTGTGTGACATTAGCTACGTATTTTTTTACTCTCATTATAGTAGAGTACATGTTATAAAATTTATGAAAAGGTAAGAATATCAATAATTCTAGTCAGGGAAGTATTTTTAAAAGATTTTTAATATATAAGGCTTTATTCATCCAAGGAAACATTTGTATTCATAAAGATTTTTTAAATCTCTCCTAATATTTTTAAAGTTTAGTCATGTTTCTTTAGCCAGCCTTTCTCCAATTAGTTTGTATAAGCAGCATATCATTCAATTTCTTTTAATTATATTTATTCTAGTTCTTTAGTACTAGAATAAAAGTACTATTTTTGAAACCAGGATTATGGAGTATACATATAAAATGGTACTAAAGAAATTGTAAATAGGTGAATGTCTTTCCCGATCTTTTCACCAGAATATATGTCTAACACTATAATCACTGAAATATGCAGAATAAGGATCCTGAAGCAGAGTTTTAGGACAGAGCTTCTTTTAAGGAAAACATTTGTATTATCAAAACATAGCTTCATAGTTTTAGGGAACTTATATCCCTTGAGTTGTAGGATTCAAAACCAGGACGATTTTGTCACACTATTATGAGATGATTGAGGGAAAAAAAAGCAAAATCTTGTCAGTAAAGACTGAAATATAAATGCTTTCAGAAGGTCTTTGCAAGACCTTAAATAAATTGCTACACAAAGTTTTGACAACTCATTGAAAAAAAAAAAGTAGGAACAGGTGCAGACAAGGTCAAGAAACATGACTAAGGGAAAAGACAGACTAGAGTACAATACAAAATATAAGAGAAGTTGCCTTGTTTGGCCTAGAAAAATGAAGCATAAGAGAAGCTTCACATTATGTATAATGTGATTACATTATACAAATTCAGTAGGTGGCTGTATGCCACAGAAGGAAACAAGCTATTTAAGGAAAAGATAACATTAGCAAAAAACAGATTAGTATAAACCATTCATGAATAAAATTAGAAAAAGGTTTCTAACTATCAGAGAAGCAAGGTTCTGGAACAGACCTCTAATAGGAGCTGTAGAGGACAGAACACCTATTTAATGTTAAAACAAAGTCTGAAAGTTTTCTTAATAAGAGTTTATTGTATAGACATCTAATGCAGAGAGGGCATTCCCAGTGACCTCTCAGCAACCAGATTTTCATCCTATGCCACTAAATTATTTGCTGAAAGGTCAAAAAGATTCTTAGTTCTCCTAGATCAAAAAGCAGTATTGTAAACTTGTGATTTTCCTTTTATTGTGGGTTTAATTTTAAAGAGTCATCTTATGGAGGTTGTGAATATAGAAGAAATGTTCCCTTTTCAGAAAGAAAAAAGTAAAGGAAGTCCTGTCTTCCGGGTTGCAGAAATGAATTAAAGATCCAAGAGTATTTTAATGCTTAATAAAGCAAGGGCAAATACAACATCTGATATTTTTATATGACCTAACAATTTGGGGCTACAGCTAACTATCACATCACTCTCAGTCAATTACAGCTTGCCTGAACAACTGCTCCTCGATCAAGTGTCACTGCAAGCCAGCCTTCCTGGCTGCAATGAAGAAGTCAGCAACATTTCTGTCTGTCTTGCTGGTGTTGGCAAGCTTTCAGCTAGTTTCCTGTGCTCCAGTTGGTAATGGAGTCAAGAAGAGTTGTGTCATGGTCACCCTTGGTCACTTTCCGTAGCCAAATGGCTTCTTCACAGAATGTCTAGCAATAGATGGTCCTCACAAAGCAGGTCTTCCCACAGTACTTAATCCACAGGAAACTACTGGATGCAGTTGTGGTGAGAGAAGCAGCAGATATTTCAACAGTGAGATGGGTGTTGGGATGTCACAAACTAGCATAACATCTTGAAAGGATTTTCCTCTTACAGGCAGCTACCAGAGTTTCTTCCTGCACTGTGGCATTCCTGTTCCCCATGCAAGGGTTTGTAGTGCACATACTGTACAGGATAACTATATGTTCATGTCATTGCTCTGGTTCTTAACTAGCAGCTGCAAAGTATTGGTTGTCTAAAGACTCAGCTTACACAAACATATATTAGTTAAGAAATGAGATAATTTGACAGAATACAGGTGGGAAGTAGATTTAAGCTCTTTTTTGATCTTGTCAAATAATTTAATAAGTCAATCAGAGTACGGATCTGGGGGCGGGCGGGAAATCATCCATCCTCAGAACTATTGATCAGCTTGGACATCCTACAGAATTGCTTATGCATTGTTCATATCAAAATGAATGATAGCATTCCCAGCCCAGTAAAGGAATACAGTGTTTTGCCACTTCCATTTGTTAATATACTTCCCAACCTTTTCTTCAGGTCTTTGCACAGGCAGTCACTATGATTACCACTAAGTAAAAGTGCCCCTTTCCAAGCCTCTTAACTGCTTTGCTAAAAGATCTTAGATCTATCTTCCAAGTAAAATAAAGAAATGTAATGAGAGAACCCAACCTCAGGGATAGCAGGGATCCCTGGAAACACCACAACTGTGATGAGTTTGCTGCAGGTTTCATTATCTTGCATTGGCAAAAGGTACACCTGACCACTTCGTGCACAATATTTGCATTTCAAGTTGTCAACAAAGATGCATAGGCCTTCAAATGTGAAGCACACCCATTTGAAAACTAAAGAAGCTGCCTCATCAGGCAGTGTGTAGGAGCTTCATTTCAACAGCCTTCGTCAAACAGAACAGAACACAGAAAGGATCTCTGAATGCAAAGGGTCAAACAGCTTTTTGATCTTGATCATGTAGACTTTGAACAGAGTCATTCTCCCCTTGGTACTCTGAGAAAATATGCATTTTTCATGGTGTTTCAGAACATAAAATATTTAACAAATTTGAGAAAATTTAGTATAAATTATAGCAATTTTATGATTTCATTGCCTTAGTCCTCTGGTTTAAAGAGAGTGTAATAACCTCCCTCATGTACAAAAAAAGTGCCAGTATTTTGATCCCTAGCCCTCTCAGCCAGCAAACCTGGAAAGAAAAAGTTTAAATGCTGCAATAACTTTTCTGGTTATACCTGTGTACCTTTCTGGTTCAAGCAGGAATTATTCCAGTTGTTCTGAAACCTTTACTGCATCCTTTTAAAAATAAGTCAAAAAAATGTGTCTGCATGGCTCTGTGAAAGTAGCATTCATTCACCTCTCAGGGAGAAAATTGCTTTATTGGTAAAAGGATCAAAAAAAAAATAGAAATAACATTTTTAACCATACATGTTATTGGAAGAAATGCAAAGTGAAGGTTTTTTCACTCCTAAGTGGCAAAAAATCTGACACATTCTGTATTTGCTCTTACCAATGCTCCTTCCATTAAAGGTCTACCTGTACCTCTGGTGACCCAAGGCAGTCTGTGTAGATTTTAGCTTAGTCTCCTGCAGAAATGAGGCTTCTGTAATCTGCTTATCCATCTATTTTTCCTTCATACCATAAACCAAAGTCCTAACTAACTAAATTCTAGCAGGTTTTCAGCTTTTTTTCAGTTCCTTTTCAGCTAATAATGATGCAGCATGCCTCACTGCATACAGCTGTTTTCCGCTTCTCCAGTGTTATGGCCATCACTGCTAAAAATTGCAGTATAGTTGTTTTATCTGTTTAAAAGATGCTCCCGTCTCCAAATAGAATGGATCAAAAGTGGAATAAACAAGCTATTGGTACTAAACTTACACCCTTAAAAACCTGAAATTTATGTTCAAATAATCAAAATAGCTCAACACTAGTCAGCAAAATATAAAATCATAATAATGCAGGCCGGAAAACATTGAGGCATAACATTAACAGTGACTACAATTAATTAAGATTTAAATTAATAACTACAGATATAAATACATGAAATTATTCAGATTTAAAAACATCCTCAAACTCATCCATAGCAGAAAGCTTACCAGAGATTCTGCAGGTCCTATAAGCAAGAACATTTAATAAAAGCATTCACGGTGAGGGTGACAGAGCCCTGGAACAGGCTGCCCAGAATGGTTGTGGAGTCTCCTTCTCTGGAGATCTTCAAGACCCGCTTGGATGCAGCCCTGTGCTATGTGCTCTAGGTGGCCCTGCGTGTGCAGGGGGGTTGGACTAGATGACCTCTAGAGGTCCCTTCCAACCTTAGGCATTCTGTAATTCTATGATTCTATAAGATGAGGTAATAGCAGTATAAAAAAGAAAAGATATCCTCTTTGCTTCAGCGTACACTGCAAAAATACTTAAAGAAAGTTCACAGTGTGAAACTTTTCTTTCCACAGAACAAGCAAGAGCAGCTGTCTTTCTTACACTGAAGAGATAATAGGAGAAAATCTACACAAAGCAATTAAATTATGAGTAACAACTTGTCAGCTATAGACAGCAACCACTGAAGAGTTCTAAGAAAAATTAAAAATAAAACTGCCAAACAGTAATTCCAATATGATAAATTCTTTTTAAATTGGCCTTAGTATCAGGGAAATGAAAGCTGACAAATGTGCATGTGTCAGTTTTAATAAGGATTCCAGGATGGTACGAGAAATTATGGGTTGCTATCTGTACAAAGAAAATTTCTACGAATGATAAATAACAAATAGAATTAGCAAGCACAGACAGAAGTGTGGTGTAATGCAAGAGAACACCGGCTTTGCAAAGAGCACCCGTGGATCTCGCATTTGGTTGGGTCTAAGGAGGCCAAGAATCATGTGATTAGGGCTCTCCTGAGTGACAGTGGCATTAAGATCTCCATAAAGCTGTTGACAGTGACCTCCACTAAAGACTCTTAGGGAAATTAAGGGACTTCATGACCTGGACAATTAGGAGAGCCAGCTCTACTTTTCTCAGCACCTTAAACAGCTTTGAATTTTGCAGACTCAAGTAACTGTCTGGCCATGACGACATTTTGCCCATCTGCTCTTTGCTTTGCAGAGCAGAACCTTTGGTTCTTCCCTGACAGCAGGTCTGAGGAGGGTATGTCATGAGTCAAACTGGGTGCAATTAGTACATTAGCACTTTCAACTCTTGGGTAATTATCTAACGAGAGTAATGACATTTAATGATATATGCATACATTAGAAGGTCTTTTTTTTTTCAAGGAACCAGTGAATCAGTGAATATATTTATAAAGGAGCTATAGACCAGTGAGAACTTTTCTTCATCAGTTCTCTTCTTTTTCTCTTCCTTGTTTTGCATGTCATTTACAGTATTTTGTGAGCAGGTGGTGTTTCAGCTGTTGGGATTCACAAAGTATGACAAAGACAGAGACTATTGTAAATTTTCTTTTACTGTTTTTTTATTTCTATAAGCACTTTCTCTATGGAGAAGAAATATATATCCTATAGTAGTCAGTAGTCACTTTTACAATATTTGCTTTAATCATCATCATCAGATGAACAGGTAAAAAGGCATCTAATTGCCTCAAGAGAAGGCACCTTTCTGATTTGTTTTTGATGCAAAACACTCTTTTAGAACTTACTATTTTAGCATTGTAATAGTGTATGAGAAATTGTCCATATATTTCCAGGAAAGAAGAAAAGACCATCCAGTTTTGCTCAAAGGCAAAAACTTGCTTTTCTAACCATAATCCTAGAGGACATTAACAGAAACCTCCAAAAATATCTAAAAATTCTGCAAGTCTGGAGACCTTTGTTTGCAGAAGTTTTGTAGGAAGAAAGTAAGAAATCTAGGACATGTTCAGTAATACTTGCAATACAACTCCCTTCCAGCCCTCTAGCATTGCTAACATTGTGCCACTGATTAAAATAAGAATAAAGGTATTTCAGGTAACAGACCTGTTAGGCTGCCTTATCCCGAGAAAAATAAGAGAGTGATCAATTGGGGCTGTTATTAAAGATTTTTAAGAACTTAATGCTCTTGATAAATTTACTTCAGCTACTGATGTCTTTCCTGCATGTCTTTAGTTCCAGTTATTTAAAAGGATATTCTTGTGTTTTAAACATTGCCGGTGGCAATAGATCATCTTTGTGAGTCCTCTTAGATCTTAGTAAGTGAGTTGAAGGCACCATTTAAAACCATACTGCCTGATGAAATGGCATCGTACCCCACCCCATTCTAGGTACATTTTATATGCAGAACTTGACTAGTTCAAGAATGAGGAGTCAGCTGGAAAATCCCAATGCAGATCCAAACACTTAAAAGTGCTTGGGACTTGGCTTTGGTTTGAACTCCTGTCTATGGTTTACAGACTGCTCAGTCTACAGAAAATTATTTTTGGTAGGAGGATGATCCCACCTCCACAGTTCCAGGAAAGACTTCTTCAAAATCTGGTGAAATTATGACAATCTCTGAGTTCCAGTCTTGTCATGTTCTAGAGATCTCTCCAACGCTGTTGTTTCAGCAGCTGTACTATTCAGACAAGGCAATTCACAAACCATGGTTAAGCCCAGTGGCAGATACTAATAGCAGCAGCTTCTTTCCATTTCTCAAGTCTATTTTAAATTAATAAGAATGTTCCCCCTCTGTTTTTCATCCACAAAGAGACCCCCTTCGCATATTAATTTAATGTTAAATTGATGGATTAAATTATACCAAGCTCAAAATCAATTCTGCACATATCCATTAGAATGGACTAAATCCCTTAGTAAGGATAAAGCACAGAAAATGCATTTAGAGACACTGATAAGTCCAGGTCCATTATATGTCATTTTAAACAAAGAGGGGAAAAAAAAAAAAAAGGCCCCCTTGGAGACACTCTATCAGCTATTAAACAGAGACATTGCATGCACAGGGAGATTGATGATTAGCATTTCCATTCTCAGAACGGCTCTCCCTGGGCTGATGATAACAAGCAAATGCCTCTTCATGTCTTTGTCACAGTTCACAGGGAAGCGGATGCCTAGACTAAGCTTTTCTCCTTTGTCTTTCTTCCTGTGCGATCAGTTAACAAGTGCAAAAGCACAACACTTTCCCTGTTTGCTGGAACTCCAGAGTTCCTTCATCTCTGGAAGTATCAGATGGCAGTTCTATCTCTTTTTCTTTCTTAGCTTTCTTCTCTACTGGTCATTTCATGTCTGTAAGCCCCCTTGATCCTAAGCTCATTACATTAGCGCCTAGCACTGAAGGTCTCTCCTTTGACAACATGGGGCAAACCCATTTTCACACGGTTGCTGGCCAGGAGAATCACTGCATTTGGCAGAAATTTGAGATGAAGCCCCTGTACCTCCTGACCTTTTGGTATTCCTACGCTCAACCTCAAATCTGAAACCACATTTCACGGATACCTCCTAATTCTAAAACTGATTACTCTAAACCTGAGAAATTATAAAGCTTGTACAGACCTTGCATCTAAGGTCTGTCATCTACTTCACCAAGTAGAGATTTTTAGCTCAGTGACTCTCATGAAAGAAATGTTATCTCTTCAACAGAAAAAAAAAAAATCTGTTCCAGATGTTTGTTTTCTGGACGGAAGCAGTTTACAAGGATGATTAGAAAGTATGTAGGACCCTCCAGCCTTTCTTGAGCAGTTGCCTCTTGGCAACTAGAACCGTTCTTAACACTGACAAAAGAAAGTCTTTGTTGGTTTCCGGAGTTGTGTGTATTTCAAATATAGCCCTTGCAAATTGCCTTGCCTTCCTCTAGGCTATGGAGCTGGAGAACAGAGCCATGTGAGAGCCAAGTATAAGTCCAAGCATATTGGCTTAGAAGCAGACAGAGGTATTTCATGCAGAGAAGGGGAAAGAGGAGAAATAATTAATTAAGATTGTTCTTAAGTGAAGGAAGTGAATACTGTAACTATATACAAGCTCGTTTCACGTTAATGATATACAGAGGATGAAAATCATATGTATTTTCAGATCCCAATTTACTGGTATGGAAAAGTTCATTCTGGTGAAAAAGAATGATGCAGAAAAGCACAGAGCATGCTACTCTTTGACCAGAAAACACAGTAAATATAGAGAACCGCACTCCCTTTAGGTACAACACCATAGCTCATCATATGAGGTGAAATACTAAAATTCCTAACTCACTTTTACGTCTTACTCCTCCTGTGGGAAGTGAAATTGTGACAGATGGCTGCCATACTCATTATCCTGCTATTCACAATAAGTAATGTTTTGCCATTTAGTCCTATCAAAATGAATGTATCTATACATATAATCAGGTTTATTCAGTGTAACCATAGGATTTGGCCTATATTTTATCAGTCTTTTATTTCAAATTCATAAAATTGAACTAATAGTATTGATTTACCTGTATGCCCTATATGCAGACAGCTTGAATCCAAAACATTTTTACCTGTGGTAAATGTAATTGCCTGTCTTTTCTACAGAAGGAAATAAAGTATTAAGTAATAAGGATCTCTCTCTTTAGGCCTGTCTCTAATGTTAACTTGCTACTTGATGATATATAAACCCCTAAATTTGACTTTAGTAAAAGAAAAAAGTGAGTTCGTACTTAGAACTAAAAATGTCTGTACAATCCTAGTTCAAAATAATATTTATGACAGAAGTGCGAAGAGAAAGCTCCATTAGACCATGAGGTTTCATGGCATGTTTGGCTTATTGAATCAAAAGGGTAATGGATAGGAAACATTCTGATATTTTTTCTAATTGAAAGAATCTCCTAGTTTCTAATACTTTAGTCATATTTAATTCTTTCCAACTTTGTATTTTTACAATTGGCAAAACTAATCCATACATAACGCATCACAGTAATATTTAATATTCATATTAATGTTTTTTAATGATAGGAACACAGTGGAAAAGCAATTACTTTTACTAGAGGGTTAATTTTTTATTTACAAGAAATATATGCATGGTTTTATGTGTTGCAATAAATATTTCAATGTTTACTCTCAGTGAGCAAATATAATCTTTTTCTAAACATACAATCTTTGTTGCTACATTGTAAAGGCTGTTAATCACTTGGAACCAGGCCTGGTTACACAATTGCTGTTAAAAGACTTACTTTTAGTTGAACAACCAATTTTCTGACAAAAAAAAAAAAGGAAGCAGATATATCAAATTTTAAACACCAGGTTTTCATTGGAAACATCATCATTTGACAAATGGAAAAAGAAATATAGAGGGCTATCCTTTGACCAACAAAAGAAATGTGTTCTGAAATGATACTGCTACATTTCACATGATTAGTATTTTGATGTCATGCTCCTATTTTCCTTTCTACGTATACTGTTGCTGTGAGGAACTGCAAAAACCACCAGCAATTCACCTCCCACATGAAACAGAGAACAGGGCAGGCCTTCAGCAAGGAAGCCTCCAGGGTGGAGGAAATGAAAAAGTAGAAAAAAAAATCAAAATACATCTACCAGCAAGTAATATGTCAGAATAAAATTTTCATGGTTTTTTTTCCAAGTTTAAGCAAAGGGTGAAAAAGGAAAGGGAGAAAGGAGGAAAGGAAAGCTTTTCCTGCCTCATTTTCACACAGAAGATGAGAAAATTCCACTTGCTTTAGGATTGTTACTAAAAACTTGGCTCTATTTTAGCAAAGTATTTTCATTCGTCACTCAGTATCTACTTTGAAAACAATTAAATAAATAAAACTCAGAAATAAAAGAAGTAAACCCTCCATTTCCTCCCTCTCCACCCTTGATGTTTGAAGAGAATATTTCAGTTCATGCATTTCGGCATGCAAGTTATTAATCTCTCTACAACGACCTGTCACTACTGAAACGACGTACCACCCTCCTATTTTCATGATTTAGATGAGTATATGGATCTTAAAATCAGGTTAAAATTCTCTCTATACTAAAATACTTCTGAGATTGTACTTGATTTTAGATACGTAATTTTTTATTTTCATGATCTCAATATACATGCATAGGTCCACCCTCTCAAGTACATTTCTGAATGATGTAGCTACACATTTCCAAAAGCAGGATAGCCATCAATTGATTCTGACAGTTCATTTCCTTATTCAATCCTGACTGCAATCATACTGATTTGATGAATCACTTGTAGACAGGAGCATGATTCAATATTCAATTGTAATGCAATATTTTGATGAAAAGTTCTCCACACAGTAAAATATAGTTGTTGTACAATGTATTTGACTACACGTTGCTATTGCAAGCATATGTTGTCTTAGGATTTCTCGCAGGAAAACTGCTTAGTCAGACACACTGAATGATAATAACGGCTGCCAAATCAAGACAGAGTTAACATCATTGTCACTTAATGGGGATTAATTTAACTAGGGCTAATGCATGTAAAAATAATTAACCAGAAGTTCAATATGCATAAAACTGTATGCTTTAGTCTTTACAACAGAAGTAGCTAAGTAAAGATAAATCCTGTGAAGTTCACTCACTGTTCAGTAGACCTTAGTAAAGAACATAGGATTTCCTAGAATCAGTACTCAAGGCTGTCAGCTGATTACATGAGCATTGGTCAAACATTCTTTTTGTCTGGCTTAGGAAGAGTGACATTCACAAGGCTGTGAATCAAGTTCTGCTTGCAAAGACAAGTTCCTTGTCTTACATTCTAGGTATTTCTGAATATTTACTTGCAGGACACCTTGTAAGAAACTACAATAATAAATTAATTCTTTGGAATGCTTGTTACAAAGATAAAGAAAGTATCTGTCATAAAGCCCAAGTCATACAAAGACCTCTCCCAGATAAATTGTGCAAAGATAGGACGCAAAGAAGTAATTAGCAGCAGAAGTCCCTGGGGAGCTTCAGTCAACACAGAGCAACAGACACTTCTGTAACAGCATTTTGACTCTTGATGCAGTTGGTCCATGCTAGTCACAGCCTTACTTTAGAAGTGCACTCATCAACTGATAATAAAATATTTATTCTTATTTCTTATATATTATAAATATACATTATATTCTAGTGCATTATATTAGAGTGATGGCTAATTATTACAATGTCAAGACTGAGTGTCTGAGACTGTGGAAATGGAAAGCAGTATTTATATGATCACATGATTTTGTTTCTCAAATACAGTCTGTACAGACAATATACACAGCAATATACAACAGAGTAATGGACAAGATTTACAAACAATACAGGTAGCAGCATGCTGCTAAGGTTTACACAGATTATGCTGCCCATTTTGATATTTTCTGGTTTTGAGGCTCCTAACTTTCTGCATACAAAGCAAAAACAGTAGATAAAAGGGCAAAATTACCATGCAATCAATATTTGTCTTACATATAGAAATCTTTGCAGACTAATTTCATGTTTCATATCTTATGGAACAGCTTCCTCAGTTAGTTTAGACTATCTAATCTGCATAATTTTAAGATCAGGCTGTAGACAAAATTATGAAGTGAATTATTTTAATACTTGCCAAAAGAGACTAGAAAAACATATATCATGAATTAAAGAAGCATAGGTAATGAGGTCTGACAGATTAACTTTCCTGGAATGTGCCTAGGGTATCCCCTCAAGAAGAAGATGATTTCAAAATTGACATCCTTGAATGAGCTTTTGCATAAGCTTTACCTTTCTCCTCCTGAGTGTTACAGGGAAAAAGAAAAAGAAAAAAAGTTAAGTGTTTGTAAAAGCAAATAAAGAGAAATTTTAAGGGCAGATAAAGAGATCTAACGGCATGTTCCCAGAGGAAATGTGAAATGAGAGCAGAAGTGAATATTCTTGTAGGCAAGGCATAATGGAAGTTTGTCTGGTTTAACTAGCAATTGGAATAGCTGCTACTCATACACGCAGTTAAGCTTTGCCATAGCTATAAGTACATGTACACTGCAGCTAGTGGGAATGCAACAGTGAGTGAGTGTTCTGTAATAAAAAAAGAAAGAAGCTCAAGCCAGCCTCAAACTTTTCATCTCAGTACTGGTATCCATCTATAATGGCAGAAGAGCCATCAATTAAAATTTGAGTAAAAATTAAGAGGAAATATTTTGTGCTATTCAGGAGAACAGACAAATTCCAGATTGCTCCTGGCTGGGGTATTGTTTTTGTTTGTTTACTTGCTTTTGGTTTTGTTTTCATTTTGAAACATGTTTAAAGCTTCTGTGGATACATTACACCAATGTCTTGGTCCTAGTCACCAGTTACCAGTAGATCAGTCCTGCTGAGAATTTCTACAGGAAAAATATCAAAATATCTGAAGATATTTGGAGAGATGCAGGTTTGGAAAAAGTTAAAGTTTTCACAACTATTTACTCTGCTTTGTAGCTCTGTAACATAAAAAAAAGAAGGGAGCTGTTCCCTGTCTCTCAATTGTTTGCATCAATGTAAAGAGTCAGTTAATATGCAGACTACTGCTAAAAATTCATCAACTTGAAATCAAACACTAAAGCAGAGAGTCGAAAATAATAATATATACTTCAGTTTAATATAAATTACACTTAGCTGTGTTGAAAATCTCATAATCATCTAATTATAGCACAGCACCACTGGAGAAAAATCTTTCTATACTGAAAGATATAGACCCTCTGACATTATCACAGATGGAAACTGATGGAATGGATCTAAATGCCTCCTTCCAAGCCACTTACTCTAATGAAGATCCCAGATCCACTTCCAACTGAGCATCTTCCAGTTGGCAGAATCACATCACGGTCATTTTTTGATAAAACATGAGAAATGCAACTGAGCTATTTTACAATGTCAACACAATATTTTATTAACAGGAGTTATTAAATCCAGAGTATAGTCTGCTTCAATAGAAGATTTTCAAAAGTCAAAAACTTGCAAGCCCTGGAAATCCCGAGATCCCTTTGAAGCAAGCCTTGAGCACAGCCCAGTACTTGATGCACATCTACCCACTCAGTATTACTTCGGGGACTCTGCCATAGCACTACGGTTGCTGATGCAAGCTCCTGTGCAATGAAAAGGTTCAAATGCTTTTGGAATTGGTTCTGCGTATGAAATAATGATGAAAATCTTCATCACTGCCACAGTTTAAAAGTGGCAGCAGCATCCTGACATCTACCCAGATTTACAAAAATGACGCAACAAGAATTTTCCAGATTTACACATGTCCATATAGATTTCTGGTGATATCTGATCATTCAAAAATTCTGTAATGCCATTTATAAAACATTTTCTCCCCGTTTACTTCAGAAAAGTCACAAAAGTTGTAATTAAAATGAACTGATAGAAATTGTTGTGTGGTAAGTCAATCAGAGACTTTTCTAGGGGTACAAAGTATGTGCAAAATGTTTTTCTGATTGTCATTTTGAAGGTATTTTGCATACTTTGCTCCAGCATGAACTACAGGCAAGGCCTATAACAATGACCCCTTAAAATATATTATAGCGTTATAGCTAGGACTGCTGCAAGATTTAAACACTGCTCCAAATATAATAATGGTCTTTCCACAGGTTAGACAGATTCTTTGTGATCTAGAGAGGACAGAACCAATGCAAAAGCCCATTCCATTATTCTTAACAGGGAATAACAGAAGCAGCTGTTATTTGACTGTAACAAGTTACAGCTCATCCAAAGAAAAACAGTGGCAAAAAAGGAGAAACAGAGGGGAAGCTTTGTTGTCTGACTTGCCTCTATGCAAAGATAAATTTCAATGAAATATTTCATACTGTTTGAAGTTATATGTGAGCTCATTTGCAAACTGGAAAGTGTAATTTGAGGACGAGGTAATTGTATACACCCGAAACACCACTCAGAGGCATATGAGAGGTAACAAAGATGTTTTGGTCCCAGTATCTGTTAGACTGTCAGTAACTGGGCTAAGACTAGCCAGTACTCAGGCTGTGTCAGTACACTGGTGCATTGCAGTGGCAGAGGAGGAGAATCCATCTTTTCTCACTGTGAATGGGCATAGCTAGATATGGTCATACACTTACACGCTCACATTTCGTTATTATATATATATATATATTTCATATATATATATATATATATATACACATTATATTTAAGGAGTTAAAAAAATAAATAACTCTACTAGTCACATACAATTTTAATTGTCTTTTTCCGAAAATAGTAAATGCTTGTCTGCATGAGATAAATCATTTGCATCTCTTTTAATCATGTCACTAATGTGACATTTGAAATAAAAAAAAAATGTTTGTTCAGAACAGATACCTGAAAACTATTCAGATAAAATCCATATAAAAGCAATTCTAGGAAATCTAAAACTCAAATTCTGTCTTAAATAATAAAAAAGATTTGTAAAAGCTATTATTTTTACAATTCCTTTTCTCATATAATTTTATATATTTTTATATTTTTTATATTTTTTATATATTTTATATTTTATATTAAACTCCAAGCATTTATCCAGGTGATCTGTTAACTGTGTGGTTGAAACTGCTACCAAATCTGATTGCATCAAAAATATATAGATTTATTTTTGTCAATTTCTGGAAAATGAATATTTTTTTAAAAAATACTAAAATCTTTGTCTTTACAAAATTAAAATTTTGCTACAAATGCAGACAGTTTCTTTTTTTTTTAAATCTACTTTTAACTCTGTTTTAAACCAATCTCAGAAAACTAAGAACATAGAATCATAACCTTATATTAGTTATTAATCACCCCTTTCAATGTGAGGCCTTTTTTAAAAAAAATATTTTTATTCTTTTAACTGCAATGCATTTTCATTCTTTATTGGCATTAGTCTAACAGATATACCTGTTCTTTTAGCAGGCTTAGTGTTTGAAACATATATGTGCAATGCAAGGTCTCTTTCTGCATCACTTTGATAGCACTAAAACAACCATCATCATTTCTCAAAGCAAGAGCTCCACCATTTGTTGGCCAGGCACAGTGCACATCACAGCGCCAGAAGAGGAGATGTATATGCATTTTCCAGCATTATTTTACAATAAGCATACGGCTGTAGTACTACATACTTCCAGACACTTTCATTGCAGCAGAAAGTCAATTTTTTAACAATATTGAGGGACAGGGGTGAAAAGGAAGACAAAAAAGTGTAGGGCATCAATACTTGCATATAACTAATATGCACAATCCAAGGATGGACCCATCCCTGCATAGCACCAGATGTCCAGGACCACAAATGCACATACATAACCAAAACCCAGCAAATATAGTCTTCTGGAAAATATTATCTCAAAGGAAGAGTAAACTTAGGAAAATATCGCATAATGTATGGTGTATGTCTCTAGAGTATTAAATGCAATTAAAAAATTGCACAGAAAAGCAACAGGATGTTTTAAGTAGATTTATATATACATATATATAGAGAGAGAGACCTGACAATATTATAGCAATAAAATTACAGACTTTGTAAATGAAGTAATTACTCTGGACACTTAAGGGCAAATTTCAGTTTCCTCAGGAAAAGAGGTTCCAAACTACACCTTCCTTTTGAGCACGTTTCTATGCAGTGCACACACATATTTCAGGATCCTGCTTTCATAGCCCCACAGACACAGGATTTGATGTAGTCAGTTCCTTGGGCAGCTCCAAAACACGGCACAGAAACTTCCCCAATCCTCACACAGGGCTAGAGCACATGTGTTTTGGGTCAGAAGAAATTGTGATAATTACCAAAGATGACTTGTGTAAGAGAAGCATTAGATTTTTACCCCCAAACCTCTCCTGACTCGTGCAAGGGGTCAAGACTGGTAAAGCATGAACCTTTAAAGGGAATGAGTGAGAGGGAGCACACATATTCCTATACTGCCCTATTCCATCTTCGCAAGAGCAACCAATACACCTTGTTGAACTTTTTATCTCGTCTACCAATGTTTCCTGGTTTATTACTACTGCAGATTGTTTATTAATGTGTATGTATAGACATGCACATGTGCAAGTAGGCATGCAAGTAGGCATGTGTATGTTGTGTATGTTACTATAATATACCTAATGATCATGTTGCATATTTTGTATTACACATTATATACAATGTGGTATACTCTAGCAGTCAATGTTCATTTAAAGTTTACAGGTGAATCGAGCATCATTTATATACTAAAAAAAAAATAAAAATAAATTTAAGGGTCTGCACACAAGCTCCCACATCACACAATGCAATTGAGACAATATTGCCTCTAAATTCTGCATTGAGCCACAAACCCATCCTTTTCCACAACTCCTGTGTGATTCAGAGTTGCAATATATTTCAAAATATTTGACTAAAATGAGAAGCAAAAGGCATTCCAAATAGTGGTAAAAACTTTACAAGATAAGATAAAAGAAAATTCCTGTTGAACTATCTACTGCATAATTTAAAGGAGAAAGGTTTTCTTTGGGCATTGGCTAATTGAACAAAAGTGTAATCAATTTAAGTAAGCATATAGTTTCTTCAGGCTTAAAATAATAGCAGATGCAATGACAATAATAATTAGAAAAAAAAAACTCGTATTCTTTTCTGTAGACATGCCATGATTTCCTGCTATCCTGGAAAGGCATTGAGATGCCAATGATTTTTAGCAAAAAGTGAACCTATGTGAGGGTATCTAGATTGCTTTGTTGTTCTAGTACAGAGCATATATAGCAACAGTATGTTATACTTTTCATTTTTGAGCCCTAGTATTCTATTTTTTTAATATGAAACAAGGATTTAAAATTGTTCTCACAAGACTAGCCAGTCACTTAAACTTGCATAGTGTAATGTAAGAACAATGCACTTATTACCCTAATTTATTAATAAATAAATCAGAATATTTCTAACATCAAATTCTGTTGTGGGCTTTTTATTCTCGTTACAAGAGGGTGGAATGTCACACTGTTGTGACAAATGAAGATGACCTGAGCCCTCCTGCTTTTACAATCTGCCAATATTTTTGTGGTAATAAGAGGCTCAAAACAGAACACAGAAATGCAAGAGCTTTTTGTGTGTCCTAAAAACATATAAAGAAAGATTATTAGCTTCTTGCTTCAATATATGATGATGAAGTGTCTGGTGTATACAACACAAAACCCCATCAACCATTTTTCATTGACACAGCACATTGAAAGCTCATGTCTAATTTGTTATTTAGTATCTCTGGGAGTTTTTAAAATTAGTGGTAAAAATAAAAGTTAAACTGCTTTAACAAATCTCACTTCAGCATACAGTTGGAATTTTTGTTTAAAACATCCTTTCCATTATGATTTCTATTATCTCTTATTATTATACCAAAATAATAATTAAAAAATATAAATCCATACTAGTTGACTTTTTCTTGTATTATTTCATTATTTTATATGACCAAAACCATGATTGCTTTCCTAATACGAGATGGACATTAAAATCAAAGATACTAGTTCAGTGCACTAAGTACGCAGGAAACAACTGTCAACTTGCAAAGAGTATAGTGGTAAGATATAAGCTGTAAGTAAATAATTTTTCAAAAATTACAACTTCTGTTACATTTGTAAAGAAAAGGGAAATTCATTAATAAAAAATATAAAGAGATGATATTCTTATTACATCCAGTCAACTCAGAATTTTTAGATTTTTTTCCAAGTCAGCATTCAACACAATTAGCTGTGGTTAGTGAGCTCAAATACGACTCAGTTGCTTTGTTTAATATTACAAGAAACCATACTATACCATAACTTTGTTTCAATAGAAAGAGTGTGTAATGTGGCTGGAATGCTAATGGCTGACGTTGCAGGAAAGAGGAAGCAGGTTATCATGCTCAGAGCATTGACAACTCAAAGCGTTTTGTGATACTAAACAAAAATAGTTGCTTGACTAGCATGATAACATTAGAAGAGTCACATCTTGACCTATAATGAAGAAATGCCACACTCAGAAAGTGGATTAAATTCAAAAAAATCCCTGAATACAAAAAGAAAACCTGAAACCAAGATTCAAAGTAGTTAGTACAAATATGGAAAAAATAAACCATTGGGTGCATCTTATCTCTGTGGCTACAAACATAACTACAACAGCAAGTCCATCTACAGTAGAAAGTAGATACTTTCCTCTTAGGGAACAGAGGCAGACAAGCCTCGTCCATCCCTTTTCTCTTGATTATGTTTTAATCTTCTAATTACAAAATTATCATAGAGAAAAGAATAGGGCACCAATAATACAGGGAAAGTACTAACAGGAAGGTATCTGGGATTTCAAGGCCCATATACCATAGCCTTCACCTACTTTATGTTTGAAAAGCTACAAAGTGTGATATTTGATCACCCACCTCAAAAGGATATTTGAGCCTTCATTTACTGTATTGCTTACTTTATTGTGAAAGCTAAAAACATACTTGCAAATGTTATCACTCCAGGCTAATGTTACCAACCTCAAGTCCTTCTATGACCAGGTGCCTCGCCTAGTGGATGAGGGAAAGGCTGTGGACATGGTCTAGTTAGACTTCAGCAAGGCCTTTGACACAGTCTCCCACTGCACTCTCTTGGAGAAGTAGCCAGCTCATGGATTAAACAGGTGTACTCCATGCTGAGTGAAAAACTGCCTGGATGACTGTGCTCAGAGTGTGGTCATGAATAGAGTTAAATCCAGCTGGTGACCAGTCATGAATGGTGTTCCCCAGGGGTTAGTGTTGGGGACAGTCCTGCTTAACATCTTTACTAATGACCTGGATGAGGGCATTGAGTGCACTCTCAGTAAGTTTGTTGATGACACCAAGTTGGGAGGAAGGATTGATCTGATTGGGGGTTTGGAAGGCTTTACAGAGGGATCTGGACAGGCTGGATTGATGGGCTGAGGCCAACTGCATGAGATTCAAGGTCAAGTGCTGGTCCTGCATTTCAGTCACAACCACTCCATGCAGCGCTACAGGCTTGGGGCAGAGTGGCTAGAGGGCTGTGCAGCTGAAAAGGATCTGGGGGTGTTGGTCAACATCCAGCTGAACATGAGCCAGCAGTGTGCCCGGGTGGCCCAGAGGGCCAATGACATCCTGCCTTGTATCAGGAACAGTGCGGCCAGCAGGACTAGGGAAGAGATTGTCCCCCTGTATTCAGCGCTGGTCAGGCCACATCCTGAATACTGCGTTCAGTTTTGCGTTACTTACTACAAGAAAGACATGGAGGTGCTGGAGAGTGTCCAAAGAAGGGCAACAGAGCTGGTGAAGGGGCTGGAGCACAGACCTTATGAAATGCAGCTGAGAGGGCTGGGGTTATTTAGTTTGGAGAAGAGGAGGCTCAGGGGAGACCTTATAGCTCTCTACGACTACCTGAAAAAAGTTTTTAGTGGGGTAGGGTTCTATCTCCAAAATACCTACCAAAAGTAGGACAAGAGGAAATGGCCTCAAGTTGTGCCAGGTGAGGTTCAGGTTAGATATTAGGAAAATTTTCTATGTGGAAAAAATAGTCAAGCATTGGAACAGGCTGCCCAAGGAAGTGGTGGAGTCCCCAGCCCTGGCAGTGCTCAAGAAACATGTAGATGAGGTGCTGAGGGACACAGATTCAGGCATGGTGTGGAAGGACTTATGGTTTGGCTTGATGATCTTGAAGGTCTTTTCCAGATTCTACACCTCATATGTATAATAGGGATGCAACAGTTCCCTATGGCATCGTAGAACTGGTTTTATGTCTTTCTAGAATAAAAGCTTTTACTTTCTCACATGACATACTTGCTTTTTTGCTGTCCACACTTGTATCAATCTAGACTTCAACTCCACTTGCATCTACTTCATGTAAAAGTAGAAATAGCTCAGGAAACTGAAATGGTCAAACTAAAATGGTCATTTTAAGTCTACAGCTTTAACTTCAGTACTGGTTCAACCATTTTTGAATCATTATTTATAGAATGATTTCCTCTTATGCTTATGTCCTATTCACACCCAACCTTTGCCGTGACCATCCTGAGTTTCGCCCCTCTTATTACATGCCCATTATATACTTTCACACTATAGTAATCTTACCTAGAGGCTATTTATAGTCACCTGACCTAAAGAATACTTTCTATCTTTTTGTGTCATAGCTTCATGTGGGCTAATGGTTCCCCAGGGCCAGACACATATCAAGAAATTTCACTCATGAATTCCAAGAGGTGTTGGGCAGGCTGAGTCCTCTTCTACTCTTAATAGGAATCTAGTAAGTTGAAAACAATTACTATCGTCAGGTGGCTGCCTGCTTTGAATGATTTTGCCAAATGTTGCCTTTCCTAGTTTGGTTGCTTATAGTAGAATTTCCCTATGAAAGTCCATATGTGCTTGTCCCTGCTGCCACTGCATAGAGATCTATTACAGCAGCTCAGCCAGACTTTCCAACCAAAGGTTTCAAAGTATTTCTTTTGCCTGTATTTTATAGTCCCAATGTTGATAGAAATGACTTCTGTCCCTGCACTGACATTGCCAGAATTGTGGCTTTTTTATTCATCAGTTACCCTGGATTGGGTTACAAGTATCTTAGGATGTCCCACTGTCCTTTTTCTTGAATCTTATGGTATACTATTAAAATTAATCCTTCCCCTCCCTACAGCATTTTTGGCACTTTTCTAGCTTGATGATGAGTATACTTACTTAGAGGCTTATCACACCTATACTTTATCCTGTTTTAAAGCTCTTTTCACTAGATTAGCAAGCTGATGCATAAAACAGCCCTCTCTTTTGTGTGTGTTTGTGTATGGCAGCCTTCTATCTTTGCCTTCAGCTTTGGGAATATCCCCAGCTGATGCCACCCAAAAACCCACTGCCAACACCAGATATGCAGCCGTACACTGTCTCCTCCAGAATTCCTCCACCACTGCCAGTGCCTTGGCTGCCAAGACTGCCAAGACTGACCGTTTTGCCCTGTATCTACAGTCTTCCTGTCAGGGCCTCGTCGTGACCTTGGCTCTGCTTTGGAGCATCTGTGTGCATGATGAAGGGTCTATTCACCAGGGGGACAGGTGGCATCTCTGCTATCTGCTTTGGGACACATCCAATGCTGATCCTTAATGAGTTTCTCTCAGAAACCGTACTCCACTAGAAAGAAGCATCTACCACCATCATCCTTATTTAGCTCCTGACTTTGATAATTATCATTCTGTTGTAGCCTTCAAGACATGTATTTTCCTCTTTTATGCAACTGGTTTGGATATACATTGCCTCTTTTTTTCTGCAATTAGTTTGGATACACACTGGATAGCTGTGAATAGACAAACTTTGCATTACTCAGTGTGAATTTTGAACTTCATCTTAAAAAAAAAAAAGAAATGATAAGTGTAGAAAAACTGAATTCACTCAGCTTTTTAAAAATGAAATAGCTATAAGAAGCAGAAAAGATATATAGGCTCACTTAAACCTCATTTTACTTAATTTTATCTTTCTAAACAGAAAGATTAAACATCCATGAAACTGAACAAAAAGATAAAATGTAAAATAAGAAGCAACAATAACTTTCAGGTTTTCATTTCTTTTCAAATACTTATGTGCACTGCTGAATGCAATACAAATATGTCTTTTTTTTTTTTTTTTAGCAAGTCTCTTACATTTTAGGTCATTTGGTAAAGCAGTAAGTCACTCCAAAGCAGATTTCTATGGCAGTGAAACACTGTTTCCTGGGTGATTGCAGTAATCAGCCTTAAGCCTCATAAATCTAAGATAACATAAAAACCCCAACATGCTCCATTACAACAAGGGATTAGACTGGCATTCCAGATGTGTCACATTCTGCCAAGCCACATAGGGTCCAGCCCTGTTTCTTAGTTCACACTCCTGCTAAACCTGCTAAGCCTGTCACACAGTCATGATTTATTTACCCAGACCGTAGAGCGGTCCTGGCAGTTTCACAAGGGCTGCGATGGATACGGAGCTGGCAGACAGCGCGTGCATGCGGCGTGGCGCAGGGCGCTCTCAGACACCAATCCGGCTCCAGGGGAGCCAGCACACCCACACGCACCAGCGGCGCACACTGCAAAACCAAACCCTGAGGTTCCCAGCACAGGTCTGCCACCTCACCCACTCCACCTGTTCTGTGCAGCAAATGCAAAAATATCCTCTATTCTTCCCTGATTCTTCTTACTGAGCATGGGTTATAACTGATGACAACCTCTGCCAAAATACACTTATGATACTATTTATGGTTTGATTTGCTGACACACCTTGTCAAATAATGGATTATTTCCCACCTGTTTGATGTGTGGCGTCTGAAGCTGATTTATAAGTCATGTCACTTTATATGCTATCGCATTCATTTACGAGACGCTCAACTGATTTATGACTTGAGTGTCTGAATTATAAATCACACCGGCAATGTATACTTCCAGTAACTTATTGTTAATCTGGCACTTTTCACTTTGGTTATAAACTTAGATTTACTAACTTGTCTATAAAAACAGAAATAAAACAGAACTGATGTCCTAATGCTCTAGAATTACTGTGCAATACATGGGGCATTTTTCAGCACCACTCCTCTCAGAAGCCTAACACTATTCCAGGCACAGCTACTCCAGCTCTTGCTCTTGTGTATCTCTCTTTCTTACACACAGTCCTGTGAACAATTTTATAGACCTGCAAGAGCCACTCGTTTATTTCAAAGCAGTAGTTCTGGGGGTAGCCCACAGGGCAGGGCAAATCTGACCTACTGCACCCTCAGGGATGCGCTTGTGACCAGCAGGTCACCCAGGACAAACAGGCAGCACCCATTCATACAGCCTTGCTACACCTAAAGCCTGTGGAAAGCAAGGTGACCAACCCCACGCAACAGGTAGTTGCCTAAATATTGATCTCTGGTGTAATCTGAAATGCTTAAAAACTTTCTACTTGTCCTCCAGGTTTGGAAAGATGGAGGTCTACCATAAGCCTCCCGATATGTCTGCTGAAAATGGTACTACTTTTAGAAAACCCTGAATTGATTTCCAGATGGCTTTTGGTAGGATGAGCTGAATCTCCTCAAGACTCCAGACACTCTCCTGCTTAAGTTTTCATTGACTATTTTGCAAAATTAATGTAAATCTGACACTTTTTACTTTGGAATCTCGGGTCCCTCCGATGTGTCAAGAAGGCAATCTTGCTATGCAAGGGCAAACTCAACCCCACATCACTGTTCAGATAATCTCCACCTAAAATCTGGATTTCTTCACCCAAGACCACCACGTGACCACCAATATTTATCCCACAAAACCACACAATGTGGACAACAGCACTACGACCTCACCCCACAGTGAAAATTTTAATGGGGCGGAGGCATCAGTGAATTAGCATGGCCAGTACTGCACAGTTCACATGTTAAAGCTTGGGAGTTGCCATACGAGTACTTTGATTTTTACGTCTGTTTATGAGCACTTTAATTCCATGTATTTAACAGTGAGAGAGAGAAGAGACAGTATTAAACAAAAAATAAAGGAGCGCTCACATCAGATACAGATATAACTGGCTCCCCTAAATTTTCTGTTAAGATAAGTGTAAAGTTCAGCAAGTTCCTGGAGGTGAAGTCATCTCCTCCTGTTATATGGTGCAGTATCTCTTGGGAGCCAGGATGTGAAACACAGGCATGCAGCAATACAGCAATATACTAACTGAGATGTCCTCTGTAGTACTTTTAGTTTCTGTAATAATCAAAGCTTTCTCTTTAGGAAAAAATGGTTTGTGTCATGCATTTGTAGCTTTGTCAGTTCTATTTCAGAAAAACGAAGTTGAAATATTTTAACAGCTGCAGATTATAAAAACAAGTTCAGCTACCACAACTTGTGTTCAAAGCTGTGACAAGGAAGCCTCTCTAGTCAGTTCCAGTAATAATTAGATATTTCTATGAACAAAGCAAAGAAATTGCTTGTATTAATGACGACGGCCCAAATCCCAAATTAGGAGTCTGCTCCCTTTGCTCCCTGTATACTCAGTGTGGTATTCAGCTGTCAGCTCTCCTTTTCCCACAGATGATATTTGTGACCATAAATTCATTGGGGATTGAGTAACTATAGTAGTCACAGAAAGTCTTCAAAGAAAAACACATATTTAGCACTACATTTGGATCCTGTGATTAAACAATTCAGGTGAGTACTGACCAAAAGATAAAATGTGCCAAAATAAGGTTCTAAACAAAAACAAAAGTGATTGCTGAAACATCATTATTGTCACCACGTTGCAACTATCATTTCCTTTCCTTCGGAGTATTTCTGTGACTGCTCAGGCCATGTTTGCACACCATGTGTTTGGGAGTAGGCAGTTTGCCTGTGACATGCACTGGCCTTCAGTGTGTCCCCATGCAGCCAGATAGGCCGTAGAAAGATAACAGAATCATTTTATGAGCGCTGCCAGGAGCAAAAGAAAAGCTATACAAGAAGTTCAAGTCACAGTTCTTCACATAACAACACATTCCCCAGTAAACATTTTCCACCCTCAGCCAACTTGGTAAAGAGCCGTGAAGAAGAAAATGCTGCTGTCACATTGTCCTCGTTGTCCCCTTTAGACAATTAGATGTGCCACCTATACTTACAGTCGCTGTTCTGAAATGCTCTAAAAAAAGAGTGCAGTAGCAAAATTCATGATATAAAGGGCAAGGAAAGACACTGCTTACAGCAGATCACAGTTATGAAACGTAACAGCTTTGGCCTGCACTGCAGCCTGGCTTGTACTGGGAGGCTTAATGCAAGCTGTGCACAGGGAGACGTGCCAACCTCAGCCCTCCTGCTCATGGTGCACCCCGGGACAGCGCTGAAGCTGTCGAGTAGGAACCAGCTGCTCCATTTAACGCTCTGGGAGGACACAAGGAACTCATGGAATCTGTAATACACATGGCAAGTTTCTAAAGGATGGTTTGTCTTAGGTTCACCTCACTAAGGCAAAAAGCTGCCAAGACGTGGATTTCCAGGGGCAGACAATAATTTTATAGTTCTCTTCTTCTGCAGCAGTGTTTGCGGGTAGGGCTTTCTTTTGAGAGGTTTTTCTAGCTGGTTTAAACAAGAAAAAGAAAACAGTCACCACTTGTTTCTTCCAGATTTTAAAAGGAAATCTCTTCCCACTCCTTTCTCAATTACTAGCATTCCAAACACTTTTTATTTGGCTGCAGATGGTAGCATCTGCAGACCAGGAACATTGATGACAAAAACAAAGATTCTGCAAGGCTCATGACTTACTGCAGCCAAAATATAAACTATTTAAGGGATTTTTTTTCTGCCAGGAGAAACAAATTATTTAAAGTAATTGCACTGATAAGTTTTTTCTCTCCATCAGTATAAACGCTGTTTTATAAATCACCATTTGAGAAGTTCTAACTAGAAATATACACAGTCACAAATTTACTGCATACAAGTTCAGGCTTGGTATCATGTCTAATAGGTAGGTTTGAATACACAGGTCCTTAAGGAGCATCGTAAATATAATTATTTTGTCTGCTCTGGTCTTTGATTATATTAACTCTTGAGACAGAGTTGCTCCTTGGGAATCATACTTTCATATGGACGTAAAGGTTTCTGAAAGAAAGCATTATCCAAGATGCTATTTAGCTACCTCCAGTCCAGGACCAGTGTTTATGTCTAAATAAATCAAGTTACAAACAACTCTGCACACCTTTTTTCTCCATAGGGCATTTGCCTGCAAGGACTCTCATTGGATGCCTCCCTGGTGCAGGGACATAAATAGAATATTGAGGTGACTTTCCTTGTTCCTAAAAATTCACTGGGGGAAAAAAGAAGAAGAGATGTTGAAAACCAGTGAAGTACAGTCAAGAATTCTTTAAAAATTAATCACTGTATTGGATCCCTTTAGGGCTACTTACGGCTGCTATGACTTACAGATTGAAGGTCAGTGCTTTTCTCAGATCCGTGACTGTGAGAATGAGCACAGGAGAACTGGGTCATCCCTTGTTTTGACATAAATATGTTCCCCAATGCAGTCACTGTAGATGAAATAAAACTGTTGGAGGTGTTCTGCTAAAGCAGTTTAACTCTTCGCATCCAGAAATGATGACAACTCACATCACCAGAAGTCAATGAATGAATGAAGAGCTCCTCGGTCATTACAACAGATAAATGAACACACCACAGCTCGTTTCTTTGCCAGGCAAGGCTAGCACTCTGGTGAAACACTGGGCAACATTTGCCAAATGAACTCGCCAAACACCCTGGCACCTCACGTGGCTCCCCTCTCCCCCTGCACAGGCTCAGCTGCCCTCAGGGCACGGGCAGCCTCCCCTCCCTGTGGAAAATTCCTGTTTAACAAAACCTGCATCCAAAACACAGGCTTTTCACCTTCCCCTGGCCCAAACTATACTCACCCAAGCTGAGCAGCCATGCCGGGCATCAGAAGCAGCAATGCCTCTGGCACCCAGAGTGCCACATTCTTACCAACTGGCACATGATGGAGGAGACCTGTCTTCTCTGTGCTGTAAATGTTCCCCAGAGAGTATCCAGGAAGGAGTGAAAGTAACATTTCCAACCATGAGTGGTGCCAACCATGCCTCAGCAGAGGTTCACCTGAAGCAGTGAGGAAGCATGGGCATCCCAGAGCTCCTGCAACAACGATATGCTTTTTTTTCCCAAAATGTTCAATGCATTTGTTTTTGCATCAAACATTGCACCAAGATGATTTCCTGACTTCACATCAGACTATTAAAAAGCATATGCAGTACATCAGATCCTTTCTATATACAAGATTGCTTATCTTCAGCTTCCAGTTTCTTGTGTGGTATAATACTCGGATGAGCATTTCTGCTCATCATTACTGCCTTTAAAATATTAATTTTTTAGCTCAAATTAGCCCTGTTGACTGCTTGCCCTTTGGTTTAATGTGGCCACTGACATGAAGGCTTTAAATCCACAGTGTATCTGCAGCCTGTCATTAAGTGTTTAAACTTAAATACTGGTCTTTCAACAACCAACAATTTATCAGGAGGGGGATTTCATGCTATCTAGTATGTGTGTATATTTCCCACATGTCACACAAGGTCAAGTTTTTCTCTAACCGGTGGCAAATAATCCAAAGTCTTTTATGGACAATTTGAAAGCAGTGTGTCAGGGACTTTGTACCAATGAACAAGGACATAGTGGAGCAATGTCCAAGTTAAAAAGTTAACTAAATCTACGCTATGTGAATATGTATAACTTATTCTAAATGACTTCTGTGTCATAACTGAACAGGTCAGAAGTGCAGGAGAGCTTAAATAAAGGCTAAGCAGTAACTATAAATTGGGCATTTCATGACTAGTACAAAAAACCTCAAATATTCCATAAGCATATTTGCTTGTGAATTTACTGATTTTATCTGACTTCCTGTATTTTCCTGGGGAAAATGAAGAGTAGGGAAAAAAAATGTAGCACCTCTTATCTCAACCAAACTAGTTGGTTAACTAACTGCCAGATTTCGTGACATGAGCAGTGCAAGCACCTCAGCACACTGCGTGAGCGGGTAGTCCTCATCCGCATGCCAGTTGCTGCAGATAGGTTTGAGATCCAACTTCAAAGACAGTATTCTGTAGATCAGCCTGGCCATTATCTGTCTGTCCAAAAGCCTTTTGCATCTACTCATTCATCTGCTCCATCAGGCATAGAAGAACGAAATGACCTCACATCACTGGATAACTTGTGCTTGCTAGCCAGGAGCTGTGGATAAACCCCCAGGGAAAGCTTACTACCCTCTCCAGGGAAGACTGTGGCCCAGGATAGTCTCCCCTTCGAAGACAGATTTCAGGGAGACTGACACCGAGTGGTCAAAGGGCATATTCCCATTCACTTGGGAAGCGCAGTGGAGTTTCAGCCCACTGGGAACTGGGGATGTGCTTTTCTGGGACGTGACACTCAGCGTCAGTGTCAGGCTACCATCTTTACAAACTTAGAATGTTAAAAAGTTAAAATTACCCTATCTATCTGGACTACTAAAGCAGTCTGCTTGACCAGATTTGGGGTTTATTACTCAAAGGGCTGCAAAGTCTATTTTATTTGAGAATACAAGGCAGTCTAAGAATAAGGTTCCACCTGAAACACCTTGTCTTGTCTTTAACGCCCTGTCTGAAGGGTCAGGTTCAGTCTTTAAATGTCAGTTCTTCTCAGGGTGGGAAAGAGTGATCACTTCCAAAACGGTCATTTCTTGGTCTGGAGGAACAAACCTGTGAAAGTAAAATAGACTTCCTAAGGTAGAAGGGATGAAAAGAAAAATATAGAAAGAAGGCTTTAGGTAGAGAACTGGTCTGTCTAATACTATATAAGGAGAGGGGGAATGAGGGAATGTGTGTGCTTGAAAAGGGCTTGGAATGTGACGTGATCAGAAAAATAATTTTCCTAGACAAAGTGGACAATACACAAAATTTATTTATTTATTTTTTTGGTTAAAAGAAAAAGGAATATGTGTAACCCCATGGAATACTATATTTACCATATTCATATCACTTTGTTGGGTAATTGTCATTGCTGTCTTTTTTTAATATGATGTCAAGTAGGGGAGACTGAACTGAGAACTGGTGGTTTATTCAGTGCCTGAAAGTCCATTAAGCGACACGGCAACCCCAACCTGGAATCACTTTTTCCAAAAATTTCTGAACCAAAGGCATTTGCTAAGAGTCTGGACATAAGCAGAGGTGCATTTCCAAACAACCATTTCTGAAATTTGATTGGAGGTTTGGGAAACTTGGTTACAGTCACATAAGAGTATTGATGCTGTTAACGTAGAGTATTGCAAATTCATGAGGAAACTCTGGAGCAAAACAGTTAATAATATCATGTAAACATTCTCCGTATAGAGGTCGCATATGACTGACATGCAGCACTGCCAATTTGATAAAACACTTTCGTAGACTAAAACAACATAAGCCAGGCTGTCACTCATTTGAGCGTTAGCCTCAAGGCTTATTTAAGATAGAGAAACATGTAAAAAGTGTGTCTCACTGATACTCTCTCTTGTTTCTCTTCCACTGGTGCTGGAAGGACCAGTAGGAGTTCAGTACATGTTAGAGGAAATTGTGGTACCTACCAGTGAATGACACTGTTATTTGTACTCTGTGCCCTACATGACCCAATCAATTTTCTGTTGCAATAAACACCACTGCCTGACTAAAGGATTTAACATGAGAAATACCGAACCTAAAATAAATGTCATTTGACTTAGATTGGATTTTTTTGTTTGTTTGTTCATTAAAATTGTTCCTCAGACCCCATTTCCTGCAGCAAACCAAGGGCAACAGAAGCAGAGACTAAACATAACTAAACATAACTAAACATAATCCTTGATGATCTTGTATGAAACATCTGTGCTCAGGTACTGTCATACATCTTAATTATCATCCTGTACTCAAACCTGCAAATTAGCACTTCCAAGTAGGCATATTCATAAAAGTCAAACCTTACAAAGGAAGTACCTCCAAAGTTTATCTCCATTGTATTACTACACCAGGCACTCTGACCCAAACCAGGATTTAGAAACGACAGTGCTGCCCCTAAAATCAGGGTTTAAAATCTTATGCCAGCAAGATAATGTGGTCTCTTTACACACCCATCACAAATATACTTTAAGACCTGTAGCTATAGGGGAGTAAGAAAAGTAGCACTGTTGCAGTTAGATATCTGAAAGAGGAGTAGTCATTATGGTGCAGCAAAACTGCTACTGCAGTCAGCTTTTCCTGATGCTTTTGCTCATTCAGTCCAGAAACACAGAATGAACGTTCCTTGAATTTGATCTTCCTGAAATGAGAAACACTGAGAAGTCCAGGGATGCTTCAAGACTGAATTTACAAGTACTACACACAAATATTTCTCACCTGCAACTAATGAAGGCTACAAAACAGATGTAAAAATACAAAAGAGTAAAAAAAATACAAAAAATGAAGTGAAAGATGCAGAAAGGCAGATGAAAGAGAAAAAAAGAGCAGGTTTGGTGAATGAAAAGCTTGAGTTAAGAGAGGGAATGCTCTTTCTGCCCCTTAATTCAGCAACTGTGGCTCAGGCTGAAAGAAATATGACAGTTAAAAATATTAAATGTCATTAATGCAGACTGAACCCTTGAACAGAGCAGGTACACACTGCACCTAACGAATACAGTGATTCTGCTGCTTTTCTGAAAACTTGTGAGGAAACTACACTGTATTTACCCATCAGGAGGCTCTTCAGTCCAAATACTGCTTTTTATTGTATGTTTCAATCTGTGTTATCTGCCCTATCACCTCTACTATCAAACCTTAAAGACTTTGAGTTTGCATAATGAAAATGAAGAGCAAGGAGCAAGAGAGCTCCCTTTAAGGCTCACTGGCTCACTGGCTTGGAGAGAAACATCCTAGTAAAGCCTTGAAAAATGAGAAAAAGAAAAAGGTGCTTTTGAAAGAGAGACGGTCAGTTTCCGAAAGACAAAGCCTCGCTATACAACCTACTTTTCCTACAGACACGGTCTGTAAAGTCGTGTCTCAGCACAAACCAATATTCTTGTTCTAGTAAGCCTGATGTCTGAAGACAGGCACGGCAAGATCAGTAAGCATCATCCCTTACTAGATCAACTAAAATATTTGGAAAAAACTATTAGGCACTGGAGCTCTTTGGGGGCCACCACTTCTTGCGTATCTAAAAGCCTTCATTTTTCCACTACGCAATAATGTATAAGGACACACACGTATGGAACACACCACAATGCAGAGTCTTCAATGTTAGACTATTTTGACCCTTAAATTTAATGGACCTAAGGCAGAAAAGAAGAATGGAATCCCTTTTGGCAGTACCATCACTATTTCAAGCACTGGTTAGTTTACTGAATTGTTAGATCAATTTTATCGTGAGCGTAAATCCAAATGAGTCACTTTGCATCAGGACTGACATCATTATAAAGATTTGTTACTAAAAGGGATCATCTTCATCTTTACTATGTACAATACTGTATTTCAACATATATTTCTGTTATACATGCAACTATGCAATTCAAAAGAATTGAGTGGAGACTTTATTTAAAAGGATAAAGTCCTATGGTCACAAATCTTATATACTGTTGACAATCCCTCTGGGATCAACAAAACTGATTTCAAGGACTGATGACTTCATGACAAACCAGACATTGAGAAATCCCCTTATGTTATCACCACAACAAATTAATTGAGTCAGTTTCATTTTGCATTGTATGTCATTGTATTTTTATTAATACTAGCGCTAGACATAGTTATAAAAACAAGCTTTGCATCTGAAATATTTTTATTTAGTAATGAATAGCATCTTAAATAAAAGTGACTATGGAAATCATTATTCACAATAAACTGGTTATAAAATTGCTAAATGATGGTTGCCCAGACAGAATGATTAATGACGACTCAGTAAGATTAATGAGGGCATCAATAAAAAGGGCTTTCCTTATAAATTTTCTCAGGGATCAGCTTCCAGTATAATATGCTGGTTATAGTCAGCCTTGAGGAATGGTGCACGCAAAAGACAGGCAACAAAATGAGGACAAAGTGGAGAAGAAGGG
>VWPW01021826.1:0-107997 GCA_013389825.1 Crypturellus undulatus
ATAATAATAATAATAAAAAAACAAAAAACAGGTAAAAAGCCCTACCTACTTCCCAACTTCAGTAAGACCTTCAGATTTCTGAAGTTAATAGTTTCCTAGCTGTTTAATTTCATAGTTATTCTTTGTGAGTCTTAGAGGGAGGTTTTATCATTAGGCAAAAAAGCAGTGCCTCCAACCAAGTACCCATGGACTATTCGCCCCCAGTGCCGGAGAGAGTCACAAAGAACCAGAGGAAAAAATGCTGCTGTGCTTATCATACATGAGCTCAGTTTATTTGTGCTATAAATAAAAGTAGATCTTGATAGCGTAATTACATTTCTCAGCATTATCCTCTGCCATTTGCTTCAGAAAGAAAAAAAGAAAGAGGAGAAAAAGTTGGCTTCACTATAATTTGTAATCAAAATGACTACACTTAAAACATAATTTTATTTCCCTGACTTCATTTCCTGTGGAGCTTTGCGGGGCAAATAGATAATATTATACTAAATCTGCAGGCAGATATTTTTTCCATGTTCCCTGCACTATCAAAGTCTAGATCACTTTTTTTTCCCTCTGTGTTTCCCTCAAATCATGAGATATGTTTCTGATATTGCACTTGATCATTGTGAGAAATACCAGGATCAGAAATCCCAAGTCTGACTCAACTTTTACTTCCTCCTCTTTCTCTTTTCCTCTCCCCAAATTACCATTCCTTGTCTGATATGAGAGAGAGAGAGAGAGAGAAAAAAAAGTGGTTTCCCACTATGAAGGATTAGCACAGATTATGGTGAACAGCGTTAATTATAGGTGGGGAAAGAGAATAGTGCATCTCTCCAATCTGTTCTTGATTTCCCCCGTGTCTGGCTGGCTGGTAATAAGCCTCCTTTAATCTGGCAGTCCCCTCGGTGAAATCTGCACCACGGACAGCAATATTGATTGCTTCTGAGAAACCATCACAGCTGCTCAACCAAATTACCTTTGATATGTGACCTTTAATGTAATTACTGCAACATCAAAGCATTTCTATAAATTATTAAAGAACTAATATACTTCATCATCCAGCTACTCTATTATATGTAAAATAAACAATCACAAACAAAATGTTAGAATTTGAGGCGTCTGGCGCTCACAAAAGTGCTCTTTACACACACATCATACGCTGCTACCTTAACCTTCAATTTTAGGCAGAATTTGAGACTGCCCAAAACAACCTAATTAAGTGAGGAATATTCAACTGATAATTTTACCTTACATTCCATACTAGTTTCTACAAAATATCTATCACGATTCCTTCCCGCCCCAAAACAAAGTACAATAAAGACTTTATTAATCAACATATACCTGCTTGGAAGTCTTTTGATTATTCCACAAGATGACTTTATGTCCTACATATAACATAGAAATATGCTTCACATATTTCTGTCATCTTACAAAGCACATCCAGAAAGTAATTACTGTAAAATATGTGCATGTAGCCACTCCACTAAAAATACAGTGATACATAGCTAAGAGGCAAGGCATCTGAATCTGGACACAAACTCCTGATGCCTCACCATTTCCATACATTAGCATTCATATGCATATTATTAAAAATGACTCAATTCTCTGTTTTATAATAGAAAGAACACAGCAGCACTGCAAGGGCAGGCAAATATACCGTTTATTGGGGGAGAGAAAAGCATCTCTATTCAAAGAGTCATTGTAGTATTATTTATTTTTTCCTATACCAAACTCACTAATTATTTTTCATAGTTCCTCAGTAGCACTGTTTCTGTCAGAGATGCTGGAGGGTCAAGAGAAGGTCTTATATATGTATTATTTGTGAACTCATGTGAATGAGGACTTAGACCCCTGACCTTATGAGTGCTTCCTATTTTATGGTGATGAACTGTGCTTGATATTGTCGGTGTATGTTATCAAATACAGTCAGGTAAGTCATAAATAATTCTTTGCTACTCACATAAGAAACATAAAACAGTATCTAGGCATGATAGTTTATCAAGAGACAAGGCTGGTTTCCTTAAATAAACTACTGTGACATCATTCAGAGATGAGTTCAGGAACCTGGCAGAAAACTGCATGCATAGGGTTTGCTAGTGAAAAATAAGGTTCTATCCCGAGACAAACAGAGCTGGAAATGAATGGGACAGGAGAGGTCGAAGCTCAGAACTCCTGAAAAGCAGCAGGCTGCTATTGTAGAAACAGAGGATTTTTTGTTCCCAATTCATTCCCTTATTTGGTTTACACCTTGAGGTAACATAACAAGAAAATCATCTGAAGTCAGTGTGGTCAGTCTGGACTGCATGCAGTAGAAATAAGACTAGGACAGAAAGCAAGCTCTCACGGTTGTCTAGGACTAATTGACACAGTCTAAAAAAAAAGAAATTCAACCTGACTGAATTGCCTTTGTTTGAGACAACAGTTTTGACTAAGATTTTTGTGATTTCAAAATTTCCAACATGTGAGCTGAATTCAGAAATGTGAAACTATAAAGAAAGGTTCATTAAAAAGGTTTTTATATATATAAGCCCTCTACAATCTTACTGGTCCCCTAACGTTATTGAGATATTGAGATATAAGTTTCAAGATGAGACACAGAGAAGGTTTGAGCTGCATGTTAGCTAGTAGTCTGACTACTAATAAAGAGCAAACAATCTCACTAAGAACAAGTGGAATTTTAGTTAGCATCTTTTAAACATACAAGGCCCTATATATCACTACAAGTAGAGTTCTCAATTTGATACTTGCACATGTGCCACTTATAAGCTTATTTCAGAAAATTTCAAGTAAAAGAAATTGTTACTCGAAGGATCCCTATTCAGAATATGTGTTTTCTATACACTGAGCTCCATCAGACAGAGGAGAAAAATGGAAGGCAAGAATCACTTGTTCATATTAAAAACTGAGAAGAGAAAAACCAAATCCTAATAAGACTAAAATCACTCTCAAACAGTCTGTGGCTATATTTTTTTCTAAGCAAAAAATCAGAGTGTTTTCAGATGACAGAAGAGTATTTTTAGTGAATGAAGTGTATATATACATATATTTTTCACATAAAGAATGGCATTTAAGGCAAAAATAGATACAAAAGAGCAAGTGTGTGGGCATTCCCATACTGGCAAAGTGGCAAAGAGTAAATTGGTGAATAGGTCCAGATGATAAAGAAGTAGAACAGAACCAGCACTATCTTCATCAGCATAGAGCAACTAGTGCAACATCCCTCAGGTTTTGTGGAGAAATTGTGAATATGTAGACTCAGTTTTTCAATAGTAACTAAGGAAGACAGTCTGGATGTCAATCACCTTTCATTTTAGACACAGCCTCAAACTTTCAGAATTACACTCAAATACTCGATCACTAGTTTCAGCGACGGAGCTAAACCAGTTCTTTTCTAGCCACAAGTACTGCGCTCAGCTCAGTTTCTAGCCCACGTACCCCAGCTGAATCTAAATAGTCTCCCCCTCCCTCCTCCCACTACTGCTAAACTGGAAACCCATCCCAGCAGGGCAGGTCTTCCCCACATAATACTGATTCTATTTTTAGTTCCACTTGTGTTGTCTGAACCTTAGATCTTGCTCATGTGAATAATTTTCCTCATTATCTTGTGTTCGTCTCTCCTCTCTCTCTTTTCTCCTTGTCTCACCGCCTTTCCAATCTGCTACAGCTGCTTGAATACTAAAGTAACTGAGTCAAACCACTTTGTCATCAGGAATATGTTTTCATTCTGTGATAACTCAATAATGTGATCCGTTTCTTGATTTCTTGCTGCCACACCTTGCCTCAGAAAAGAAAAATACTGAGAGAGAGTACCTGGTAAGCATTTCTAGCACATCACTAGAGAGGTCAGAAGCCTAAGGCTTTTTCTCACTTGAAGAGGGCTGGTAGAATTCAGCCCACAAGCTCACAAGTACTTTTACCTGTTTCCTGATTACAGCAAAAAGTTTTTATTTTTTGCCTGGAAACTACTCCAGCAGCTAGTAGCATCTTGATTTTATGCACAATGCAAACAGTGAGTCATTCAAGAAAGCGGATACATTCTGCTTTCAAATCTACAGTGGGAAACCCCATATGTAACTTATTTTAGATTATTAAATATATAAGTGTACATATCTAAATGTGGACTCACCCCCGGCAGTGTCTTCTGTTCATGCAGTGCACTCTGGGCCTTGAGAGCAGACTCTCTTTCGCAGTACGTTAGGAAGGCACAGCCTGTAAACAGAAGGCAAAAATCTCAGTAAAAGCAGTATTTCAGAGCAGACCAGTTTAAAATTGGGATAGAGAACAAAGTGCTTTCTCATCATCATCATCTCATATGATGATGTAAAACAGCCATAAAACTCTCTTTAGTAGGTCAGCAGTAAAGAGTCAAGAAATGAAGCTATCATCACTTCCTCTAAGCCCTAGTGAAGAGTGGGCAACAGTATAAATATGAATGTATATTTTTATTTGAATATATTTTTAAGTATCATACATGCAGGGCCATACAGAATTAATAACTTCAGATAACTCACAGTGTGGGAAAGTGGGGCATAAGTTCCTACTTCTGCTTGAGCAGCAGCATTGGGAGTTAAGACCCTTATTGTTGTAACATGCTGGAGGTCTCATGTCCTTCTTTTCTACCAAGTACTTTAAATAAAGGGCATACAAGGACTTAGGACTTCCTGCTGCAGAGGACTATGCCTATTATTTAGCCTGACTTGCATCCACAAGCAATCTCCCTGTTTGCATTCACACCAGAAAGCCACCCCCCCTGCACATGCTGCTGCAAGGGCTCATTGGCTTCTGGCCATGCAGAGACAATCACAGCAAAAACAAACAAACAAACAAATAATCCAAAACATCCAAGATTCCCTACAAATCATTGGAAATCCAGAGCTACTTTAGTATATCATATCTTTGGTCCCTCCAGAAAGCTACTTTTTCAACTAAATACTAAATCCTTGTTATAGTAGGGCAGAGCTTTTGCTGTGTTCCACCTCCCCGGCCCAACCTCTTGCCCCACTTTCTGTATAATCAGTCGATGTTGCAATGTCTTGTATCACTTGTGTCTGATGTGATCAGATTATTCCTGCTTACTGCAGTATACTGAAAACCTGCCAGTTCCTGCAGCAAAAGATGTGCTTGTTATGCAGAGGACATTTTCTTTGAAGTTACTACAGAACATCTGCAACCTCGCCAGCAACTTGAAGTAGAGGTATCACATCTTTCAAGGTCCAGGCAGCACGTCCCTCAAGTTGTGAGCACCTTCCAAGAGTGGCACAAGTTGGTTTCCTTATCAGGTTCTCCATACCATCCTGAAAACCCAGCTTGGCCCACTTATCTTCTCCTCTATGCATATAAAGCATACAAAAGCTGAGTAAACACTAGACCATGAAGTCTCCTAGGCCCAAATGACCATTGTGATCCTTCTGTTCAGACAACATCCAGTTTCATCCTTAGATAAAGGTTGGGATTTTGGGTTCCTTAGAAAATATTAGTGAAGGAATGCAAACCTGTTTGTTTCTGCTTCACAGTGTTCTTCATAAATTAGTATATGCATAGGAATTATACTTATTCTTAGAGATTATTTCATGGAACTTGCCCTACTCCTCTCACTATGAGGCCACCAGCTGAATTATTTGAGTAAATGAATAAATCTCAATGGGGTATGGAAAAACGAAATACCTATTTTTTACCCTACATAGCCTTTGGAAAGCTCCTTTTGGCGTATTCCAACCAATCAAATATATTTTGTGTTAACACATGTAAGTCTCATCAGCAAAGTCAACAACTAGTGAAGGATACAGAACAGTAAAAATTTGTGCCCTCCACTTATTTGGATTCATTCCCCTCTAGCTTTCAAGGAATGAGGTTTCAGTTTGCATCTGCCAGATGTAAAAACTCTGGCAGAGATAGTTTACAGCTAGCAGAGGTAATGGATTGAAAAGGATCCTTAAGTCACCCATAGCTTGATAATCAAATGGGAAACTATGCTTAAATTTAATTTCAGTGCTAAATCATAGGCTGAGCGCTCTCTGTTGACTAGACACAATAAGAAAGTCTCCCTTTAGTAGCAGACGTGGAACAGCTGATACAGTCTAATTAGGCACATCATAGTGCACTGTTATAGAGATAAACTATGCAGTGTAAAGCTCCCATAATGATAGCTATATTTTTCTCCTTATTGTGATGGCCATGACGACAGTTCAGAGTAACAAAGTCCTGCAACTCCTACCACTTCGTGACTGTAATTCAGATGGGGTAGACAGCAGACTCCTCCTCCTCTCTTTGTAAGAGCAATGTTTCCTTCCAAGATCCACAGAAGGTGCGTGTGGGAGTAAGTTCTCAGGAGGGAACAACCTGCCTGAAGTCCTCTCCAAAGATGTTTGTGCAAGTGCTGGAAGTACCAAATTCTCAGAAATGCTATTTAATAGAATTCAAGCAAACGTCACTAACTCCCAAACAAGGCACTTGGGACAGAAATTTGAAATGAAGAGGAGGAAATCAAGTCAGAGGTTTGCATATGCTCTGACATCAAAGAAAATGAGCACTATTTCCCCTGAAAAACATGTTTGCAGATTTTTTTTTTTTAGGTTTTTAGATTACATCATGCACACAAATTATACTCTGTCCAGACCTTGTTAGGCAAAAAGGCATTTATTTATGAAAAATGATTAATTTATTTCAAGAGCTTAACAGAGCTAGTGAGAAGTACTATTGCAGCTATGACCAATTGCAACAGGGGGCTTAATCTTTCCTGTTGACTTCAGTCCAGACTTGGACTGAAAAAGGCCTGTTTATAGGTGTGGTTTTTATGTTGCTCTGTTGCTGTTTTTTTTTTTTTTTTTTTTTTNTTTTTTTTTTTTTTTTTTTTTAAAAAAAGTCTTTACTTTTTACACAAAATTGGTCTTGGGGCGGCGGGGGGGAGAAGCCTCAGCTAGAATAACATTTTTCAAATGCTTTAACACCTGGATTGCGATAAAACCGCAGAAATTTATTACTCAGTCCTGCAAGAATTTCGAAAATTTCAGCTCCTGGTGCATTAGGTTACAAGAAGTTTCTTTCCTATCCCCTGCCTCCCTGACCCCAACCTCAAACATCAGAGCACTTGATCTGTCTATAGCATTTCCCTGCCTAGTGAAAGCAGAGCTGTAGCACCTCTTTCGCTGCCAACAGTTATGTCCCTTTCAAAAGATACAGATAATGTTTGCTGAAGGCTCAAAGGTCAGAGCATCAAACCTCAACCTCTACTACCACAGGATACAGCACCCTGAGCAGTTGGGTCTTGAAATACCAGATGAAACAACTACTAGGTTTCACAAAGACTTTTTTTTAATTTCCATTTGGATTTCTCTGATAGAAAAGGTTTAAGAATGATCAGTTTTCTTCATAGAAAGCTTGTTTTTCTACAGAAGGAACTATTGCACTGAACAGCCATCTTGATGGAAAACCCTTAAGTAGTTCTCCTTAACAGCTCATTTGCCATCAGCTGTTTGTGTTGGATATGAATTTGACTTCTGGGTGAAAGGCTTCATATTCCATTATAGATCAGTTGCACCATCCAGCCCTATAGAACGGCCTTGTATAATGAGCATTTCTAAGTACATCTCAAGGAAAGATAGAGCGAAGGCTATGCATTTTTTCTGTCAGCTACTTGTATGGATGATAATGACGGAGTGAGTACAGTGCTTGAGAAATATATCTGAATTTGAACAAAAAAATCTAATTGACTAATTATTGATAATGAAGGATTTGCTCCTAGCTGTTCCTAATTTCAATTCCTTTTCTCTTAAACATGCCAAGTTTTCCAGGCATGTGTCAATCAGCTGAAAGATGCTTTGTTTGGATTATTTTTCCAGATGTTCATTTGCTACCAGTGGACAGCTCTTTGGGCTAGTGCATAAACATCTGGAAACTCCCAGCTGACAATTAACTCTCAACCTATTGAACTGCAGTCTCTTGGAAACATGAGAACACATCAAGTGGTCTCCTGGGAAACAAGGTTGTTAAAGAGAAAGGGGAAATAAAAACAGGAGCTTGAGATGGAGAAAAAAAAAAAAAGCTTTATTTTAATTTTACCTCCAGGGAATTCAATAACATAAATAATAATTGCAAGGAATACAAGTGGATAACAACTGCACTTACAGCAACCTCAAACCTGGAGTAAGTCTCCAAAAGATTCTTGCACAAGCCTGTGAGGCAGAACAGGCAGAAGGCACATTCTGGGTGAACAGCATTCATGGGGAATCAGAATTGTTTCACCCTGCCAATACTCAGTTCTTCCAGAGAGAAAGACAGAATTTTTTCACCCCGTATCTCAGCACTTATTTCAGTGAATAGATTCATTTCCAACCAGATATGCAGTTCCTACAGCAAAGAACTGCTCACCTATCTTGGGTTTAGCTGAAGTTTCAAATATCTACCATCCATGGCAAGAAATTTGTAAGACCTGGTGTGAATGAGAGGAATAAATCCCTGAAAATGCCTGTTCTCTGCACTGATTGCAGGCTCCAACATAACTACCAGAGAAGCAGAATTTTAGCAATTTTAGGTTGTATGTTCACAGCAACAGATTCAAGCACCAAATACCTCTAAATTCCCAGCTACATCAAGCATGTACTTTTTCTGTACTTTAATTTTTATTATATTGTGGCAGAGGAATGTGATGTTTTCTGAATTACTAGTTAAGGGCTTTCTCCCCTTTCTTGTTTTACTCTGGCAGACAGCCATAGATATTCTGGCACAATCTTTTCATTGCCTATTGTTTAGGCCAAAAACAAGCATTTAGTGACTTAAGACCTTGTCTGTCTGATATGTGTTTTGGTTTAGTAGAACTTTATAACCTCACAAGAACTGTGCATGCAACTCTTCTGTATTTTTGGATAGAGAAACATTGCCTGGAATTTGCATTGTATTCATGAAGATCTTTTCCAGGTATTTGTTATAGGTCTGAACAAGTCACTGAAGCTCTGACCTAAATTCAATGAGAAAATACTTCAACAGGCTTTGGAAAATTCCCTTAATCTTTCTAGGTCTATATTTACTCATTGGTGTTATAACAGCAATTTTAAAAGTTTGGTGGTGCTTTGAGTGCTTTGGATGAAAGCCAGAAGAGCTATAACAAATTCTGAGCTCATAGGTATAAATACAGTCAAGGGGAGAATATTGTATGTAATCCAGTTGCTCCAAAACATAAATCAAGGGTTCATGATTTGCTCCATCATCTAATACTTATTCTGGGAGAATTCTTGTGTCAGACTCCAACCTAAACTAAAACAATGGTAGTCCAGACTAGCTGGGATAAACTTAGCTTTTGAGAAGGTTGGTTCCAGTGGTCTAATACAGCACATTTTATTTAAATATTCACGATCCTAGAGTATGCACACATTTTTTTCTTTTTTTTTTTTGTACAGCTCAGCTGACAGGGGATAACTTCTGAAATTACAGCATTACTTCTGATATAGGAGTGTAAATAAATTAGGAATCATCACCCAAGAAAAAACTATTACAAGGTTGTCACAGTTCTTTTCAGTTTAAGACAAACAGCTTTATAGTTTTAGTTTCATTAATACTCATTGACTCCAATAGTGATGTTTTCTAAATCAGTTTTATTGTGTCTTAGACTTCTGAGTAGCACATACACTAGTGACCTGTTACTGTTGTGTTAGCAGCATCTCAAAAGAAAAGCAAAAAAAGTAATTTCATACAGCATCTACTATTGCAGGTCTTTTTCCCTATTACCTTTCATGAACCTAGCTTCCCAAACCCAAAGGAAACAAAGCCAAGGGATTCACTCCAGCAGTCCAAATGGAATTCAAAATTCTATAAAGCAAAATGCAGTTCAAGCACAACTCCTCAGGCCTTGATGCCTATTCATAACTTACACTGCTTGCTAGTCACACTCCAACCTAATGATTACAGCCTTGTAGAGGAGCTGCGTTGAGTGTAGCTTGCATCTGCGGAAAACAGGCACTCATAGTTAACAAGCCTGAGGTATTACAATGCTTCCTTCTCTGTGCTTTAATTATATTTAGAACATTTGTCCAAGGTGTACAAGTAGTCTTGGTGAAGATCTACCCCTCTCTTCAAAGCCCAAGATTTGTGTTCTAGGAGAGCACTTCCCCTGAAATAAAACAGTTTTGTCTAAAGTTCATCAACCTGAGCAGCATTTCTTAAGAAAACTCCTGCCTTAAAATCACCATCTCAGTTGCTGTCTCCCCTCTAGGATTTCAAAGTAAGAAAGAAGCCTTTTTTTTCCCCTGTTTAACTATCCTAGCTCTAAATGTCTAGCTTTAAAACAATTCTCATTTGCTTTGTCTATAGTGGACTGCCCAGGCTTTAATCATTCAAGGTTTTTAGAGATTGAGCTGAATTTTCTTGAGGGGACACAATCAATAGAAACTTTTGGAACTGCAAGTGCTTTATCCAATTTCTTCATCTGTTGCTCTCATAGTGATTAACTACCTTCTAAAGGAACTTAACATCTTTTCAGGTGAAAGAAAATTCACATAGCTAGAACTTTCTTTTCCTCCATCTTCCATGCTGCACATCCTCTGAACACTGTTTAGAGGGAAAGGATAGGAATAAAAATCTTCCCAGATATCAGCTTCCCTGTCAATTATATTGTAAGGCAGATTAACATCCGAAATGCCCTGCTGAGTGGAATGCTAATTTTCTTTTTCCTCTTATGTTATTTGCCATTAACCACTATGATCCTGTAATTTCCCTACTATAGATAACTTGATAGCAGTCTATATATAAAAGCACACCTAATGCATACTCATACATACCCATGTTCCAAAATTAAAAAATAAAAAGCTTGGTCTTGAAATCCAGAAGTTAACCATATTTACAAAAACTTAATTTGCATAAAATGTAGTTATGATACCTTAAAGTGACACATGGATATATACAATTCAGATTATTCTGAGTCCTTTCTCAAAATAAGGGTTGCTTAATTATATTTAACACTGTCCATGCAGACAGAGAGATTTGAGTAACTGCTAGTGTAAATACATATTTCAACAAAACATTTAGTTTGATTTTGATAACATGTAGGTTTTTTGATGATAATAGCAATTTTAAAGATTTTCCTAGACATTTTCAATGAATTTTGTCAAAAAATGTTTCTCGGGCCCAGGATACTGTTTCTGACCAAAGCCTACAAAAAGGATAAAGTTCTTCTAGGGCACCCAGTAGTCCAGACTCTCATACAAATCAGGCAAGAAGGGTCTTTGAACCTGGCACTTCAAAACACAGAGCAAGGAGCCTGGTCACTCTCAGCAACTTGAGGAGTATTCTTTAGAGTACTTCCCTGGATTTCTTCGTGAAGAACTCAACAGGTCTTCGCGAAGACCATCCTAACACTGGACAGAAAAGCTTTTGACAAATTTTCTCTTTAGAATAAGAGAAATGTTGCCTGTTTAGATCCATGCAAGACAAAAACTCTCCCACGGCCTTGAAAGCTCTTTGCAAGTTACTGTGCAGACCAGTACTAAAGATGAGATAAGGGACAACGTGAACCACTGGCACATGCCAGGTGCTATTTTCCTATAGCTGTGAACATTTTTAGTTCTAAATTTCATCTTGATGGACCTGAGATGCATTTGATCTGAATGCTCATTGCTGAAGTCCCTGGAAGTCAAACCACCAAGAACCACAGAATCAGAATGATTAAGACTGGAAGGGATCTTTGGAGATGATCTAGTCCTACTGCTCTGTGCAGGCAGGGTCACCTAGAGCACATTGCACAGCAGAGCAACCAGGCAGGTTTTGAGATCTCCAGCGCGGGGGACTCCACAACCTCTCTGGGCAACTTGTTCCAGGGCTCAGTCACATGAGGTTTTTCCTTAAATTCACTCAAATGTTCACAAAAACATTTTACTTTCCAGAAGAGAGAAACAAATATCTAATTTCCATACATGCCAACTGCCAGTGATGGATTACTATCAGAGCAACAGGAATGTAGATTACTGGTTAAGGTAATTCTCTACCAAAGAAATTGTAGGTAGAGGACTGCAAGTATCTGGTGTTTTGAATTAAAACAGAACACCCATTTCTGAGCAGCCTGGTCTCACTCTTTTTTGCCTAAAAACTGTGTTCCATATTGCAAGGATGTCCCTCAGGCCTGACCCCTCAAATGATCAGGGAATGCTATTGACTTTAAATGGTAAAAATATTGACTTCAAAGAGAAAAGCTCATGATCAAGTTTTTTCTGGATCAAGCAACAGCATTCACTGTATTTCAGAACTTGGTCATGAATGAGAAAGTCAGGGCCAAACTTTGAGGAACATTCAAGTGTGGATGAAAATAAATTGATTCTAGTTCCTGCCTGATCAGGAAACGGTAACTTTAAATTAAAACCTTAATTATCTCTAAGTTTGACTCACTAATAGAAACACATTAGATTTTTCTTTGAAGTGACAGGTAGATTATCTATTTTGCCTTACAGTCTCAGAACAAAAAGTTAATAAAATTCAATTTTGAGTTTCACCTGCCAAAGTTAGGAATATAACTAGAAAAAAATGCTACTGCTGAACCACTATCACTCACATTCAGACAGTAATGAGTTAAACCTCCTTAGAGCATCTGCATTAATTAAACTCTACCTGCTATTCTGCATCCTGCCTTTTGAGCTCTTTCTATTGTTAGCAGAATATGAACAACTCAGTGTATTTTCTGGAACAGTCATACCTGCTTCAGAAACTTTTTCCTGCTTTTATTTTGATTATTAGTCAATATATGTCAAATATAAGTCAAAATGCTATTTTTAAATAGCATTTAAGTGACTGGGGCCTCAAAATACACCCCTATCAAAACCTTCTCTAAACAAGCTAGATGATTGTTCTGTAACACGCAGCTTTCTCACAGCCTTGGCCTTCTGCGGCCACATCAGCTTGGGTATATGACACTTAATATACAGTGCCAAGCTGAGCTACACATACTCCTTGGAAAACAACATCAACTCTGTGTGCAGGGAATCAGTTTGTACTTTAAAACATAAAAGCTTGTGTTTCTATCCTTAAAATAATACCAGGGCCACGCAGAGTACATCTTGTCAATAGCACTATTTAAGCTTTAGTTGCAGGAAGATGTGAAGTAGCTTGTACTAAATACAAACATAGATATGTTGTAAACAGCTTTATACTCTTTCTTCTGAGACAGGGTGCACATATCAGTAGGCTTCTGATATTTCCAGCTCAGAGGGGAAGCAAAAGGCATAGAAACAATTGCAAAAAATATATATTATTAGAGAACTTGTGGCCCATTCAGAAGCAGAATATTGTTATTGTTCTTACCAAGTTTGCCAGTACATATTTTTCAAATTGAGAAGTTCATATTGAGAGCTGAACCTTCTGGATTCTTTTCAAAATCGAACTCTAGACATCTCTACAGCCTATAATCAAGCTTTCTCCCTCCCTAACTATATAAAAAACTATAAATGGGATGTTAACAAATTCCATAGGGTTTGAAGTTCAGAGAAGTGCTTCTGATGCTACCTTAAGACTTCTTTTATATTCCAAGTCAGAACGAAACCCCTAAGAATATATTTCCTGATTGCAGGCACTGCAAGAATGAAAATCCTAAAGCAGCAACTGCTCCTATAAGATGATCATCCTGAAATATTGGAATTCTCCAGAAACTTGCAAGAGTCACAATATGAGCCAGAGAAAACTCTTGATACCAGTTGGCTTCATGAGATTTCTGGAGACAAATTTCAGCTGTCAGAACAATTAACATCGAAGTTCCAATAACCAGATGCTGTTTTCCATATGTTTCAACTTTGGATTGTTTCTTCTATCTGTTAAGTGATATTAGAAGCAAACAAGTATTGCCTCATCTCCCATTTCTTTCTTCCTACACTTCTTTCTCAAAATGACTTGTTCAATTAGCTATATGCACTAGAATAGCATGGGGTAAGATCAGCTTCTCCCACAGAGAGATGAAGTAAACTTTCTGACCAAGAAGAGAAAAAGTAAATGGTGACAGAGGTCCTGCTTCTGTTTTACTCTGAAACTAAAGAGCTAGGTTCCAAATAGGAGGACCTCCACAGCTCCTACTGCATCTTTTCCCTCATAGTCAGAGATCTGTATTTCCCATGGATTACACTGCCACTTTTGTTTAGGTGCTGGCAATATCATAGCTCCCAAGGAGCTTCATCAATGAGCAACATCCAGAAGTACAATCTATCTAGGGATATGCAAAGACATGCAAAGGCTGGAAGATTTTGTTCTTTGTGTCCAAAGCCACATGAATAGTTTGCAGTTATGATCAGCCTTGAGCCAAAACTTCTCTAGAGTCTGCCCAAAGCCTGAAGTGCCTGTTGGTCTGCTTTTCTTAAGTGTTGACAAATTGCCTTTCTAGTGGAATTTCTAGCATGTTATGACTTAAGTTGATTCTCTCAAAGTAGATTAAGGATCCTAAGAATCTGTGACTTTGTGTAAGGACCCTGTTGTCTCACACTTTTAGGAGTATACACCCTTCCACCACTGCAGTATTGACTTTATGGGCAAGAAGCTAAATACAAAGAGCACGGGAATTTGACTATTCAGAGTCTAAAAATTCTAATTATTAGAAAAGGTAAAATGATGCAATCTCTGAAGTTTAAAAAAAGACAGTAAGATTAATTATATCAAGATCTGTGTAATTTACAAAACGTCAGCACCCTAGGTTTAAAGGGCCCTTATCTACGTGAAGTGAAGGAAGTACAATTTCCTGATGAATACAGAACTCTAGTTAAAGAGTAATCACTACTGGAGAGAGGTTTTGATCATTTTTTTTGTCGATCGACTTAAAAAATTAGCAAACATCGAATATGTCATAGATGGCTACAGCAAGGCTTCAGTCAAATATTTGATAAATCTTCTAGCACAAGTCTTTATTTTGAAAATGAATTTTCGTTAGTTCAAATGAGCACTGTAGCAGCAGAGGTACTGAGGACCGGCAAGAGGAATGCTAAGGATAAATAGCAGCTGTATCAAGACGGAAGAGCTATCTAGCAAAGAGGTAAATCTGATCTAATTTAGCAGCATCAATTTAGGAAACAAACAGCACACTAATGAAGTTTTCACGTGTGGAGAAGGAGGGTGAGTAAAGCACAAGAGATCTGAGTGTGCTCCCAGTAGAGCCCTCCCGGAGAGAATTAACCATTCACAGCACCTTGCATGATTCCATTCAAAATACAGATGGAGAACAGGAACAGAGACAAAACATCTGAATGTTCAACAGGAGACAAAGTGGAAAGGCAATAATGTCAAAAGACACTTCAGGTGACAGTGGACATCTTGTGAATAACGCTTCCCCTTTTGTCTTGCATACATCACTGTTAGATCAAAAATATCTCCTTTCTTTGGCATCAACAAAAAACCCACATCTAAAATGATCCTGTCAGCTCTGATCACCTAGAAGTGTTAAGACAGACATAGAAGAAAAAAAAAAGTCAGGGGGAGGCAAGCAAAAGCAGAATTCAGAGAAGAATTCTTAATGGGCTGGGAAGACTGACTTATGAGAAAAGATTAAGAGAAAAAAATAAGTATAGCTTGGCTAAATGACGACTCAGGGGAATAGACTATAACCAGCTACAAAGCCTTGAAGGTGTAAATACAAAGTAAGGAGAAGAATTGTTCAGGATAATACCAGAGGATAATAACCACGAATAACGACAGGAAATTTAACAATTGACTGTTCAAGCTGAGCATCAGGAATGCTTCCCCAGCCATTAGGAATGTTGGCATCTATTACCCCTCCACCCTACACTGGCTGTTGTCTCGAGCCAATCTCCCAGTCAAGAAGATGCTTCTTAGAAAAACAGTCTCTTGCTTTGCTGACATGCATCATTGAGAGGCTTGCCTATGTAGATTTTTGTAGGGTTTGTTGTTGCTGTATTTTTTTTTAAGATTCTACCAGACCAAGAATAACCCTTCAAATGCGATTGTCCAGAAATGTGTGTGAGATGGGCAGGAATTTAAGTAAAAGGGGGAAAGTTAGAGAGAAGGGTTGAAATGGAAGGAGAACTTTCTAAATGCAACCTTTAAGTCAGCAATGCCTAACATTTTTCTCATTATTCCATATGACATGGAATATGGATTTTCTTCCACTATCTCACTCTGACGAAGGGCTTTTAACCCGAGAACAAAATCATGACAACTGATTCTAATGCTGTCTAGGACAATTGCAAGTTGTTGGATGAAAGTTTATGGCCGTACAGAAGGTAAGAGTAAACATTAATGCTGTCTCCCAGCCATTAGAACAAATCAGTCCTTCAGGGCAGTTTTATTACTCCAGTCACCTAAACACAAAACCATAAAAGAAAAGTTAATGCTGATCAAAGAAAAGGCATTTAAAGAGCCTCCATTTTCTCCTTTGCCCCTATTTCTTATTTTTATGATTCTATCCAATGTCTTAACACATTCTCTATCCCAAGAGAAAGGCCATGCATTTAGAAAACCAGCCTCAATAACTTCTCAGTGAAAGCAAGTCAGAACTTCCCATCCCACTCAGCTGACATTAACTTAAAATATAATCCATCAGTGGTCAGCTAGACAACTTTCTACAACTTTTAAGGGGTTGAACTGCCTTAGGCAGCCAGACACTTGCAAAGATATTGGAGATGTTTATTTTATACAGATGAATTTCAAGAAAATAAGAGCAGATTGAGAGGGTAATTATAATTCTACTTGTTATTTTTAAGGTTTAAGATGACACCCTGACTCTCATGCATTTCTCCAATAACTTAACAAGAGGGACTCGAAACTAAATGTGGATATAAAGGCATGTACATTGAAACTATGGACTTCACAGACAGGAGTTTCTAACATGAAAATATTAGGACAATGCCCAAGTCACTAAAAGCAAGATTAAAAAAAATATATCTTCCTAGGATAACTGAACATCATGACCTAACAAAACTTTTCCCTTGTTTCCTACCCATGAATTACTGGTCAGCAGATGCCCCCAAGCAAGCAAATGCACATTAATGATGTGGTTTCACTTTTTTTCCCTCCAGTGAAGCTAAAAATAGTGAGCCAGCTGTTGAGCACTCTGAAGGGCTGAAAACTCCCTGGTGAATCTCTGCTGATGTCAGAAAGGAGGAGAGTGGAGTTTAATGAGTTAAAAATACTGTTGTCTTCAAAAAGAGGGGGATTAGAACATTATATACGAGTGTTGTGCTATGTCAGGTAAAGCCCATCTAGTGCAATATCCTGGCTCCAAGAGTGGTCAAAGGCAGATGCCCAGAGAAGAACAGGAGGGTAAGTGGCCCTTCCCGTGGGTATTCTCAGTCTGCAGCCTTGTAACTCTGGGACTTTGGGGCCAAATATGAGGCCTATCTACTAGACAATCATTTGATGAAACTGAATCCTCACATGTTTACCACAGCCATTCATTAAAACTTTACATTTCAAACGAAGCTTCTCTTGTAAACAGATTTTTCTTTTTGCTATGTACAATATCCATTCTGTTAAGCAAAGTATCTTTCCAGAACGTTGTCTTAAATATCTTAAATTTCACTTATTATTCCCCCATGAAAGTAACCACAATACAACTCCATCCTTATATTCCCCATCCTTATATTTTCTGTACTTCATTTTTTTCTGAAAAGCTCTTATACGACCTGTAAATATGGACTTCAAGAACTCTCTGGTTAAAACAGTGTAGAAAATGCTATGTCTATTTTACAGAGCTTTGGAAAGGGTTTTTTTTTTTTTTTTTTTTTTTTTNTTAATAGATAAGCTTCAGGAAATAAGCTTTCCAGGAAAACCAGTAAATCCCATCCTAGTGAGTTGCAGTCTTAGAAGGATGGACCATACCAAGATCACTTATGATCTAACCTCACCGTGCAGGCCAAACGATGAAGCAGGAGACATCAGCTTCAGCAGTGACCCACAGAGCTCCCAGCACCAAACACCCTGTTTCACACAGCAGCTTTCACTGACCAAAGCTGATTAGCTGGCAGAGGCCTTATTTGAGCTGAAGTGCTTTTAGGCTGTTCTGGTTGCGGCAAATCAGCATTGTTCAGCAAGCAGCACTCTAATTACAGAATTCCTTGCCTTCTCCAGCTCTAGCTATGATGGCATCCCAGCTTTCTCCTGATGGTACTTTCTATACGATACTAAAATACATTCTATATGATACTAAAAACATCCACAGAAATGATGAATTCCCAGATAAATTCCTCACTTGCTCCCCTCCAAAAAAGGAGTGTGCAGAAAAAAACTCAAAAGCGAAAGCTGTAAAGTCTCCGCATATTTCTGACAGCTTTCATAAGGGTAAAAAAGTACAAGCTTTTCTATGTTAAGTACAAATCAGGTGTCAGGAAGCATTCAAAGTTAAACTACCCTTATAGCAAAGTTACATTAATATATGTATGTTTTAAAATCCTCAATTATACCATTATACACTATTTTACCATTTTCAGTTCTCTAGCTTATTTTGCTGTCTTTTTGTTCTGTGCACGTACAGATCCTAGCAGACAAGAATCCTCAAAATACCTGCAGCCACTTTCCCCAGTGCAAATGAGCATTTCACAACTTGCATCAAAACATATCATATGAGCATTACTTGATTTACTTGTGATAGATTAGCTCTGTGTAGAATGTTATGCTATAGCTAAGATGAAGGCAGGGTTCTTTACCTTAAAGAGCGGTAAAGGAGCAAAAAAGCAACATCTCTTGCCCCAGATAGATTACCCTAAATAACCCTACTATCAGAGGCATCTTTATCTCCTCCCTCCCTCCTTGTATGAAGAGTTGTGTGTATATAGTCGTGGTCTCCACTCATGAAATACTTTTCTCCTCCAGAACACCTTGAGTTGGCTTACAATGGACTGTATTTTGCAAGAGCTTCGCATCTCCAGATGATACTTTTTAGATACTTGCTCAAGTTGTAAGCATCTACTTAATTTGTGATCTAAAGGGAAAGAGAATTAGCATATATCACCTACAGAATATTATTTTGCTATGAATACGTTGCATGATGCACCATGGCAGCAATAACATGACATTTGACAAACATCTTCACTCCCAAGTCTGTCCAACTCATAAGCATTCTTCAGCAGCAACCCACCAATGCTCTGGACGAGGGACTGCTCTCTACAGATAATGACTGTGATATTCCTACCTCTTGATTTTGCCCTCTGTGGAGTACATCCAGGTATCCACAAAGTCTCTCATCTGCCCTGTATTACCATGTCTAAGACTTTCACAGGTTTCGAGTGAATGCCCTGCAGCCATACCAGCACCCCTTTGGCTATGATTCCTACATAACTCATGAACCTGCCTCCCCAGAAATAGTCCACTTGTAAAGGGCTGAGGCTCAGCTCAGAGCCTGTCCCTTGAAGGGCTACACACCATCAGTCTTTCCTCTCATACATGACTCTGCTGCAAGCTACTTTGTGAATGAGAGGCCAAGCCAGAGCAAATTGCTGCTAGTTTTGGTTTGTTTGTTTGTTTGTTTTTTTCGCTCCAGTTTTGCTCAGTATTCAGATTCCACGTAGGGCCTCACAAGGTCAGACGCTGAGGTCTTCAGTGGTCACGCAGTGATCACTACCTAACAGGACATGCCAAGGCACATGGAAACATATACAAAGATACAGCTATTCCCAAATGGTCATTAAAGATCTTCCTTCAAGTGCAAAAGGAAAGGACAGACCATCTTCATCTTAGTGTGCTATTCAAACACTCTCTCCAGCAGTTAAAATGAAGCTTGCACCAAAAGGAATATTCAAGGACAGGGAAAATAAAGTGCTACTACCATTGAACAAAGCTGTTGTGAGACCTCCTCAGAAACATTAGGTCCTATTCTGCACACCTGTGTTACAAGAGGTCATCTCTCCCCTGCTGCAGGTGTTGAATTCTGAGATCCTGTTTATCATGTTTTATGCAAGATCTTGGGTTTTAGTCCAGCAAGAACAAAAGTTCAGAATAGATATGATTGCTAGCTATATCGCCAAGGTAAATATCAGGGAGAAAGAAGCATTTAAACTAAAGGACAATTTTGCACAAGGACAAGTAAGTATAAATTGACCATGAATAAATTTGATCTGGGAATTAGTAGAAGGTTTCTAACCATCAAAGGAGTGATGCTCTGGAACTGCTTTCCAACAAGGATAGTGAGAGCAAACGACCTAATTAGTTTAAAGATGAGGCTCAATAAACTTATGAAAGGGATTATGTGATGTGGTTGCCAGCAATAGCAGGGAACAGATCGTGATGATCCAGGTCCCCTCCAGTCCTTTGCTCTAAACTGCGTACTAGTCACCTAAATTCTCTACGCAGTTTCAGTTTGCCAAGCTGCTCTTCCTTCCTGGCACTCAAACCACAGAGCAGTGTTTTACTAAGCACCACAGAGACTGTCCTGCTCCGAAGCAGGATTGGCTTCCCTTTGCAGAGGAGCATATGAACTTTCTTATTTTTGTAAGAGAAAATGCTCACTCTTTGAACAGCAATTGAAATGCAGGTGGACTACTTCTATTGAAAACTTGGGCAAAGCACTACATTAATCTAAGAAATAATCCTACAAGCACAAGGCTACCTTGATACTTAATAAAAATGTTCTTTTCCTTTGTTTGGAATGTATGGATAAGCTGTTACTTACGCAAACTGTATTTTTTGGTTTACTTTACAAATTGAGAGCATTGTCAGCCACACAGCAGTAGTAGCTGAAGTTCAGAACTGTCAGTTCACTGCAATCACAATAAAATGAAGCTTGAGGGGTCAGTTATCCAATCAGTTTCCAAAATGCCTGGCACACAAACTACTCCTAATGTTGTTGTCCAATCAATTCCTAGAAACCAAAGATAAAACCCATTTCTTTGAATCTATGCAAGATATTACCTTGATCTCAATANGGCACTCAAACCACAGAGCAGTGTTTTACTAAGCACCACAGAGACTGTCCTGCTCCGAAGCAGGATTGGCTTCCCTTTGCAGAGGAGCATATGAACTTTCTTATTTTTGTAAGAGAAAATGCTCACTCTTTGAACAGCAATTGAAATGCAGGTGGACTACTTCTATTGAAAACTTGGGCAAAGCACTACATTAATCTAAGAAATAATCCTACAAGCACAAGGCTACCTTGATACTTAATAAAAATGTTCTTTTCCTTTGTTTGGAATGTATGGATAAGCTGTTACTTACGCAAACTGTATTTTTTGGTTTACTTTACAAATTGAGAGCATTGTCAGCCACACAGCAGTAGTAGCTGAAGTTCAGAACTGTCAGTTCACTGCAATCACAATAAAATGAAGCTTGAGGGGTCAGTTATCCAATCAGTTTCCAAAATGCCTGGCACACAAACTACTCCTAATGTTGTTGTCCAATCAATTCCTAGAAACCAAAGATAAAACCCATTTCTTTGAATCTATGCAAGATATTACCTTGATCTCAATACTAGTGAGCATCAAAACTGGCATGTGGAGATGGCCTAGAATTCAGTCATTCCTCATTCTACAGCAACAGACACTCATGTTGTGTTTCCACAAAGTTAAAATCATCCCAGGATTGTCCCAAGAGCAATTAGCAAAAAGTCTTAATTTTAGCCACTATTTTAAAAGATCAGCATCTTGATATGCAACAGAGTCTCAATAAACAGCAAAAGAAAGTGCCTTCTAATAAAAACATGGAGCAAGTGTCTTAGATTTGCTAAACAATTCAGAGAGCATCTGTCTGGACAGCTCAGTATTTCAATGTTTTAAATAAGATCAATGGACTGGTGGCTGTTAAAACTAGGGAGACAGACCACCTTGGACACAAGAAATTCCTAAAAACACTCCCACTTCTATCATTGCCAGAAAATGAAAAATTAGCTGCATGGAGAAGGTCAGGGGTGTCGGTCCTCATCTCAGCCTTCCCTTAACATACCCTTTTCTCCATGCAGAGAGGCAATAACTATGAGTGTGGTGTATTAAACATCCTAAACCACAGGGATTTTTGTCATACTGGAAGAGACCCCTGCATTTCCTTTCTTTTTGTTCTGAACTAGTCTTATAGACAAAGGAGAAATTACTATCCCCATTTCACAGATGTTTAAACAATGTAAAAAAAGGAACAGACTGCCCTTCTACTCTTCATCTAAATAGGTCAGGGTTGTTTACCCAGGATTCTAAGTTAAAAACATTATTTTGCCTCTTTCAACTTCTCCCAACTTGTCCACAGTGCATTTTACCTTCTCTCAACTTAGTCCATAAAGTGATTTGGGATCTTCTCTGGAATGGAGGAGGCTCTACAACTACAAGCTGTTATAGCAACCAGTCTGCCTACTGCTCTCCTGGGCTCCTGCATTATGCAGAGCTTGGTGTTCTCACTCTCTGCTTCAGGATTTGGTGCAACGCTCAGAAAACACTGAGGATTGGAGATCACACATTTAAAAAGTAAAAAAATTCTTAAGATTAGCTTCAAAAATTTAAAATTTTCCAAAGCTGAACCTTCTTAGGAAGAGGAGTTTTGATGCCAGAAGTGATACAGATGTGTAGGAGAGGCACAGACAGTAGGAAGGAAGTTAGCCAGAATCGTCAAGTGACAGACATTAGTGTCTTCCCTTCCCATCAGCCCTGCATTAACTTTACCTATTGAGAAGGGAGAAATGGGTTCTTAGGTAATGTCTTCAGGATGTCCAATGAGCCCCCATCCAGCAGCTCAACCAAGTCACTCTAGTTTTGGTAGTGATACAGGGAAATGCTTGAATGGTTCTTGAACATTTAAAACCCTCTGTGAAGGATAAACAGATTTTCCCTCTATCCACTTCTGCACTGAAATACTTTTCTATATCTCTCTTACTTCTGTCATACAACATTCCTCTGAGATTTTAAAGACAAATCTGTTCTGAAATACTGGACCAACCCAAGAAAGCATGTTCATTAAGTCTATGAGAAGGAATAAGTGGTAGGAAGCCTATTCAATCCCCCTAAGCTTATAATTTTATGCCAACACTATTAACAAACATGTCCAAAATATTGAAATTATTGTACCGTCACATTTTATGAAGTTCAATGTTTCTGTGAAAGAATTCGTGTACTTAAAACTAAGCTTTTGGGAACAACCCCACTGAAATTAGTGAAACTGAGTCCCTTTACCAGAGGCCGCAGTTTTGCCTTTACAGTGCCTAGGTTAGCAAAAGTGTATGATCAACTCCTTTCTTGCCTTCAATTCTACCCTTAGTGTTGTTCCTAGGGCCTTTGACTTCTGCTGCACAGACAGAAATTTGCTTAGGGTCACATTGCTTACAGATCCTGTCTGCTTTGCAGCAGTAGATGTCAGAGTCTTTCAGGAAGGATTTGGCAGCATCTTCTCCCCTGTTTGATGTTGATCAACCAGCGTGGCTGCAGGAAACATTAAATAACAGAAAGGAACAGGCCAGACACAGAAGACGAGTCCCTCCACAACACAGGTAAGCGTGCACTTTGAACACAAAGCCTTTATTCCCTTCCTCTTCTTTCTGCCCCTTAGATCAAACACACCATGGGCTTGCATATGCCTTGCATTGATGGCCAGCAGGTTGGGATTCAAGCGCAGGCTTAGATCCAAGTTTCTTGCTCAGTGCAGAGAGACCCTGAGGCATTTGAGAAACCTGCAGTAACACAAACCCTCCTGCTTCCAGCACAGAATATAGACAAAGCAACAATGAATCCAGGTGGGGAGTAGTTGGCCTTGTTACATAGTATGGGGAGTAAGAACAAAACTAGGCTCTGGACCTACTGAAAGTTTGGCTCTAGTCCTCCGTGGCTTTATTTCTACTGCAGCTACAAATGTGTGAGTCTACAATTTAGTAATAATGTACTTCTTGACTGACCTTTCCTGGCACGTTAATGACAGGAGAGAGTAATAAGGACATGCTTTTTAATCTAACATCAGTCAATAATAGTATACAACTAATAGACTTAGACATCATACATTCAATAATTATTTTTACTTAAAGCCCTTACAGTTTGCCCACTGAGACACAGCATGTCAGCAGCAGTCACTGACTATTGATAGGCACCAGCAAGACATTTATTCATACCTTTCTGGCTAGTTTACCTTGTCCTGGAGCATCCATCACTTGAGTACCTAAGCACTGATATATACATTCATCTATGCACACACGTTTTGGCTCAGCTGCTGCAGAAGCTGGGATCATTACACATTTCTCAACAGAAAGCGAGCTCTCCCCTATATGCACAGCGATTCATTTCACTCCATTGCCAGAGGAGTTTATTTATACCTTCTAACATCTAAAAGGTCCAACCAGAGCTGGTACTTTCTCCATGCTAAGTGGAGGATGCAGACTTGGGGCCATATTCAGAAACTCTTAACACAAAGTTTATTCCTCTATCATCTTTGAGAGGATAGCTATGATGCTCAAGTGGGAGACAGTAAGGAACACATGGGACTCTACTGGGAAGTAGTATTAGATCTCACACCAAGCCCAAGAAGCTGAGGGATCCCTGCACCTGTAAAACTGAGACACGAACAGGATGTCCCACGCAAGGTCACTCACGAGGGAACATGGGCCCAATTTTCTGCCACATCACAGTGAACCAAAGTACCTCTCAGCTTTTGTTGCCCTTCAAGCATGAGTCTCTTTGGAGAAGAAAGAGGAGATTATCGGGGGTTCAATTAGTACTGAAGCATCTGGAATGACAACAATTAACTTTTTTCATATTAGCATTATTATTCTCTTTTGTAGGGGGCAGGAGAGCCACGTTAATAGTTAGTTATTTGAGAAAGTAGCTGCCCCAGGGTTAAATTGCTAGAGACACCCCTCCTCCTTACTTGTTCTCCTTATTTCAAAGGAAGGATTAGGGTCATCTCATTTTACATGGGAAAGATGAATGACCCAGTCCACAGGCAAGGTCTAAATTGCAGCCCTTTGCATGCTGAAGTCCTCCACCACTTACTCTTGTCACAAACAGCACCCTGCAATCCATTTAGTTTCATTTACAGCAGATTAATTTCTCTCTGACCTTTGGCTCCGCTGCCAAACAGACCTGAGACAGACAAGAGCTTAGGCACAGCAAGTGCATTTGATGATGTCAATCACCAGACTTTAGAGATACTCTTAACTTTGCTTGTGTTTGCCCTGGCACATGAAAAAACCTTCCCCTTCCTCATCTAGAACAAACAGGGTCTGCGACCACCCAACTTTGGTACTACTAAACAAGTTCTGCTTAGCCCCCTTAACTACCTGTAAACAGAGATGAAAGGCGAATATTTTACTTATTTTAAACTTACTTTCAAGCTTCACTCTGCTCCTCATCCATCAGTTAGATTTATTTTCTTTAGGTTAAGTTTTAAAGGCAAATTCCTTAACACAGGGGTCATCCTGCTCAGATTGCTACTCTGGTAATTTTACTGCGTTTCTGCCATTTGCATGTCATTACCCACCGCACCTCACAGCATCCTTACGTGGCTTTTAAGACTCTAGCTCTCTTTAAGGGAACAGCAAGCTACAGACACTCTGTGTAAGGAAAAGAACAGCAAATTCCACTACTGTCTTATTCCCCATCAGGAAGAGAAAGGGATTTGTCCTATTGTTCTCAACTGAAAGGAAATTCTTCAGCCGAATGTACATCCAGAATCAAGACTACTATCTAGAAGAGAAGGTAGACAACCACCTTCCCAATATGCTGAAATTCTGTGACTAGAAGCTAGAAGCCACATTTGGCTTCCGTCCAGAAGGAAAAGAAACCCCCCATGGCAAGTAGAGCTCTCCCCACTGTTGGACAGAAACAGCAAGACCAAAAGAAAGGGCAGACAGTCAAGCACACAGCGTGCTCGGGCGCATCCCGTAGGACGTCACTCCCACCCCAGCAGAGCTCAGGAGCACGACAGCCACTGGATCCTCGCCCTGTCCAGGATGGCACCACCTGGCAAAGCCGCAGGATCTCCTGTCACTTTGCCCTGCGACCAGCCCCCTCCCGCAGCACTACGCAAGTCCTTAGGCTTTCTTTCTCTCCACCATAAATTTTTCATGGGGACTTGAAGCTTTACTGCAGAGCGTTAGACATTTCCATTAAAGACAACACCCTGAGTAGAATCAGAAAGCATCTTTTCAGTCTCTGCTCAGGAAGTTGGCAATTGCCTATGAAAAACGATTTTCCAGAGTGCACCCAGATCTTCTTCCTGTAGCCATATGGTAAGAAAAAACCCACACACTTCATAATCCAAAGGACCCAGAAAAGAGTTTTTTTCTGTGGGGGGAAGACTGTCATTCTTCCTTCCTCACAACTGAAAAAAAAAAATTAAAAAAAGTTTTCCATTACCAAAAGATTTTTTTTCTCCAGAACACCACAATAAAGGGAAATCTACATTTTTTCCCGTTGTGTTTCTCTAAATTAATGATTGATCTGCTGCAGTAGATATCAGACCCTACACTTCCTACAGGAGAACACCAAAGTGTTTGTATATAGGTAATTCTTACCGTCCATTTAAACACACTTATTCTTGTCACAGTTGCGAGTCAACCCAAAGGCACAGCAAGAACAGTCTTTCTGCCATGGATCTATTGCAGTAGCTAGTCACTTCACCTCACATTTTCAACCTTTCTTGCTTGCTTTCCTTGTCTTTTCAATTTACACAATTATTTTATAATGATTTTTTTCAGTAACTAGTACAGTGGGCCCAATTATTTCAGGTGATGCATTATTAAAACAAATAATAAGTTAGAACATTAAAAAGTAAATATGAAGCAGAAAACCTTTTCTTGAGTTCTTTCATATAAGATATTATTTTGTTTTATTCAGAATGTCTGATTAGATTGGGGTTCAAGAAACATTATTAGCTTTCATTTGGGATTGCTTCTTTAATTTAAAAGCAACTTTTCCAGAGACAGAATCCAATTATTTCAAACTCTGTCAATACCTTTCTACCTTCCTACATCAGGTTCCTGTGTGCAGCAGAGAAGCTTTCTTCGTTTTAAGTGTTTTGATCTCCTTAGACAAAAGACCCTGCACGAATCCGCATGGTTATTATTAACAGCACTGTGTAATGTTGTATGCCTGCGAATTTATATGCATGACACTCTAGGCATATGAATTCGTGCAGAAACACAGATACGCAGCATTATACAAAAACACTAATGCTTAGCGCTTACACAGGGTCTTTTATTCAAAGATTTTGAAAAGCTCTCTGAAGCTAAAGGAAACCTCAGAGCACGCAGTACCAGATGGAAAGAGAGGAGCCAAGGAGCCTGGTGCCCAGCGCTCACCACCAGGTCATGCTCAACCATCTCACCTAACTCACGCGTCTGTCCACAGCAGCCCACAGGCTGCCTCCTGCTTGAGCCAGGAGGACATTTCTCAAGTGCGGGGATCAGAACAGAAAAGGCTCCATGTTTAGACAGTTCACCTACTGTCTGCCTAACCAGACGCTGTCTCATTTGTTCAAGCTCTTCTGACCATAGCAAGTATCTTCTTCTTCCCCCGAGTCCACACATGCCCGGACTCCCCAGGTCCCAATGCTCAGAACAGGGCTCACAAAACCAGTCTCAAAATGAGGCATGTGTTTACACACTGCTCCTTTTACAAGGCCGTAAAGAAGCAAAACAAGAAGTTGCTGTGACAAACCCATGTGTCCCTCTCCCCATGTCCCCACCCCTCCTCACACAGCTCTTCCAAAGGCAGCAGATGCACAAGTGCCATAATGCGACAGGGGGATTTGCTCGGGGAAAGATGTTTTATTTTTAAATGGCTGAATACATTGGAGGGTAAAAGCTTGCCTACGCCACCAACACATGCCTGCCTCTTACTGTCATCCTGGGGTTTAGGCAGCCTATTTTATAAACCGCTTCAGTTTTCTGTCCGCCCAGGTTGGGTCTTCATCTTTGTGGTGGCTGCTTTCCTGTTCTCCCAGAGATTGGCAGTGTCCCATGGCACAGAGCTTAGAGGACAGAAGTGGGAGCAGAATTCAGGAAGGGAAAATTTTCCTTCACATGAATGGTTAGGAGAGAAGTGAAATTACCCTACTCGGGTTTGTTCTTTTGGATGTGGCTGAGCCAAGAGCTTTCTCAATTTAATTGTTTGAATAATTGTCCCTCATCTCTCCCCATCTCCAGTTGGAAAAACACAGTGCAAAAATTACCTATATTAAAAGTTATAAAAGCAAGTTTTTGCATGTTAGATGCCTCACATATATACGGCAAGAGGTCAGCCATCTCCTCCAATGCTATCATCCCGAGGTAAGAACTGGCCACTTATCAGGAAGTTTTATTATTCCCTAGACATACTTACCTGGAAATTGGATCAATGCCTCCTGGTGTTGCCCTCCGCCCAGCAAAAGAAAAAAAATATATATCCTGACCAACATTTCTGCCTTGGAGTTGAAAGCCAACGTCCTGTCTCACCTCTACCCCATGAAGAGGCCATGCAGGATGGACATGCTATATCCTGCAGAAGCCATTTGCAGACAGTGTGTTACACAACTCCTTCCCTTCTCCAAAGGCAATCAAACCTCCGCATCGAATACAAAACTCCTGCTGCCTGCAGGAGGACTAGTCTTGACTAGTCCTGGACAAGTTAGTGCTCATCCTGGTGCTTTCATGACTACCCTCTGAGGCACTTTCCTGACCTGCGCTCTCCATACTGCTGCCACTGCCATGAGAGTGTTTGGAGTCCTATAGAGCGCCAGCCTCTGCTGTACCTAGATCCCTTCTGACTTATTTTCAGAGGAGAGATCTTGGTTTCTGGACTGTGGCAGATTTGGTAATTATGTACATTTAAATAAAAAGGGGGAATCAAGAGTAATTTTAAGGGTATGTGGAAGTGGTCTTGTGCCAAAGTGCTTTATTCTATAATGAACGCTTCCTTTTAAGCCACTTTGCAGACACTTTGGTCTGAACCCAATATCAATAATATAGGTTAAATTTCATATGCTTAACAATATTTAACCCTAGGGCCTCTTCTTGGGCTGTTAAGCATCAGGCATACACCAGCCTGGGGTACTGGGATAGCAAGTAGGAGCTGGAAAGGCAGCCCATCCACACTAACCAAAAAGAAGGGAAAACCTTGACTTGTACAATCTCAGCATCACAAATAGAAAGGTAGACCTTCTCTTACTGGCTGTTTGTAATCACATTTAAATAGTCAATAATTCATCACTTACAGCAAGAATGTTAAATGCAGAAAGCAGCAGAATGTAAATTGAAATGGCTAATCCTTTTTAGCATGACCCATTAACAACAAAATATTAAAGGTGAATGGGAGAATGAGAAGAGACTTCATGGGCGAGCGCATTGGCCTTTTGCCTCTGAGGAAAGGTCTGTACTCAAAGCTTCATTAGGTTACAAGCATAAGTGGGTCATATGGGCCTAACAGACATTTCTCCATATCACAAAACCAATGACAGCCTGCAAGGATAACCCAGGCTCAGACACATCCTAGGCTATGAGAGGACTCTGTTCAGTTCTCTTTTTCAGAAGCTGTGTGTGTGCTCAGACACATTGGTTGCTTTTTCAGCCCACCCACAAGAGGACCCTGTGCATCTCCCTGGTGCTAGAAGGATTAGTATGTTGAACAAAATGGTGCTTGGGTGTTGTCTTCATGGAGAAGAGAGGATGTTACCAAGTGGGAATGCTGGGGTTTACATCTGAAAACCTGATGTCACTGTATGTAGAAACCAAGATGCTGCAGCTGAGTTGGAGTGTGCGGAAAGTAGCAAGAGAGCTCCAGATGCAGCATTATTACACTTTTACCACGTCTTCATTTAAAATCCTAGCAGAAAAGATTAAAACCCTAACAGAACAATGTCAGCAGCAAAGCGGCTTAATAAGTACGCCCTGCTGATTTGGGATGGCAATCTCCAAACTTCTGAAACATATCAAAGGATTAAGTGTCCCATTTTAAACAGGATACCTCAAAGGCCTACAGACCAACTCTGAAGCTGCACATGACAAACCTTCAGTGCCCTAGTTTAGCCTATTCAAATTGAACACTGACATCACTACAAATGTTCTCTGCAGAGCCAGTGGATTGGTGCTGGAATAATATTTTAAATTGGGTTGGTGAGATCCAAGGGTGCTAAAGACAAAAAAAGCTTCGTTAGAGCAATGTATTACAACGGGACCCTTAGTGGGTTTGGGGGACTGAATTCATTCCTCTGGGGGCTCTACTCACTCATTGTCTCTCCAAGACTACTTAATGACTCTAAAATTTTATAGGATGTTCATGATGATCTGGGTACCACCCACCACCACCAATATCTGCACTCTGAAGCCATTTCTTCCTAGGCAGTATTCCAGAACATAGCATTTCTACTGGGAAATGACATCCACAGACAAACATAGGATCTACTTAGCAACAGAAGGAAAAAGAAAAGGAAGTTTTCTTTAATAGAAAAGGCACAATAATCTCTTGCCTGAAGAGTAGAAGTACTTCTCATAAAACATCATAAAACAATACAGTCTTGTAAAACTAAACAACATGTCAAAGCCCTATTTATTCCTTTCATTAACCTGATCTAATCCCAAGAAGTTTCTAATGGAACATGCATTGAATTGATGAGTCTTCCTCCGGCCCCTCAACCTACCCAAAAGACATGGAATATATATATAAATATATCTACACTTTACACTCAGTCTTAATTTGCTCAAAGCTAGGAAGAGCTTAAAAACCCACTAGTGCCTCATGTAAAGCTGACAAATATTCTATTTAGACAGATTTCGGCTGCTTTCCCCACTCCCTTCTGTTTTTCTGAAATATCCTTTCCCCCAGAGCAGGGGCTCATCCATACTGGGGACATGAGAGTTTTATTGTCACTCGCTGCAGAAGGGCTCTGCAACAACACAAGCCATCCCCCTGCCAGTGGCAAAACCACTTTCCACAGCCCTCAGTGGTGGTTTGAGCAGTTTAGTATGTTATGTTCTCTCTAGCAAACTCCTCTCCAGCCCCACACAAAAACCTAATCTGGTCATGCTTTTTTCCTGAGGTTTTAAGTCAGATTTTATCAGACTGTCACTGTTCAGATTTCCCTACTTGCCCCGCTTAGTGTTCCGCATGGGATAAAGCTAAATTGGGGGTAAAACTTAACTTCCTTACAGACCCTCAGCTCAGATACCACAACCCAGCAACCAGTTTTTTCAAAGGTCTTGTTGCACCACACTAGAGAAAAGGCAGGCAAGATGCAGCGGCTGGAACAGAAGGAATCGCTAAAGGAAGAAAGAGCTCCTCAGTTTGAGGCAGGCCTCTCTGTGATGCTAATGGCTGTTGGAAAAGTAGTGCATGCATTTGCTCTAGCTGCTCCTCCTCAAAACGGGCAAACAGGCTTCACTTCATAGCTTCATCGCCACCAGAAAGCAAACGCTAGCAAGGGTGCTGCTCTGTGGAAGGCAGCAAGAGTATATAAGCAGATGGTGTTTGAGCATTTAACCACTGCAATCCAAGCATGACTTGGCAAGGAAAATACTGGAGGTCCTGTTTACCCTAGAGCTTTGGACAGGACAGCTGCTACTCTGGTTCTGGTAGAAATTTTCAGGCACAGGTGGGTGCTGGGGAGGGTAACTCAACCATGGACAGGCAGGAGAATCCCAACTCCAGTAGTGCATGAGCTCACCAGGTGGGCATTCAACATCAGCTGTGCACTGTATCATGAGGAGGATGGCTGAAGGGGTGCAACAGCTTCTGAGAAACAAGAAATATTCAGCCCAAACAAGCTGTCAAGCACGGCTTATGAAGCACTAACTGGATTCTCAGCAGCCAAAAAGTTAGATCTATTTTAACTGCAAACTTTATCTTATCCTCACCCTCCTCACACATTTTTCCTCCACTGTCTGCATGAGACAAGACCTTCGGACTCCTTTCTTTTCCTCTGACCATAAGGAAAACAGCCATGACTGTTAGATGGTAGCTACATGTACCTGGCTAAACACAACCAAAGATGAGGATGCTATATACAAAATGGAAGTGAGAGAAGTATAAAGAATAACTCCACATTTAGACATGCACATACATCTGAGAAGGAGCTGCCAGGTTATTTGGTCCAATTCTATTTCGACAAATATCCTCCTTGAGTGCGAAGAACAAGGGGACCTCACAAAACCCAAAGCCTGACCTCCAAAAGCAGATCCCAATTTCCCTCTATTTCTTAGGCAGCCAACCAAATATAAATAAGAACAAAAACAAATCCAAATTGCCTTAATGTCACACTGCCTGCAGTGCAATGGTGAGGTGATCCCTTGTCTCCCATTACCCACCCCAATAACTCTTTTATATGGAGTGTGAAATAATTAGGAGCAGCAAAAATAATTTAGGAAACAAGAAGAAACTAATTGTATAAGCTTGTTTGGGGAAAACACAAAGGACAAAAGCAAACCTGGTAGAGATGCTGACAGATACAGTACCGGTATATTAAAGCCCACACATGTATTAATAATAAGCTAACTAATGGTCCCTTGCACAATACACAATGAATTTACTACACAGCAGCCTGCTGCTGTGGTGCCCTGTGGCTCCACACAGCAGAGAGGATCATGGTTTGTAAAGCAGGAGTTTAATATTGTGTCCACTCCAATGACTTTACACTGTGTTTAGGGAAAAGCCACGGTTTCAGAGTGCAGCTCTGGGAACCCAAAAATCTCCAAGCCAGCACTGCTGTTGATTATCCCCTCCAGAACTGTGCAGCTCGGACCACTTCTTCACCCACCTCCCCATGTCATTAGGTCCATGTAGCTATAAGTCTGAAAGCATAAGTAATATTCTGCAAATGTTTAGGTCTTTAGCAAAGCCTATGGTTCACTCTCCACATAGTTACCAGGAACAGGGATTAAAACTATTCTTCCTGCTTCAAAAATGCAGACTTTCTCCACTGAACTGAAAGATGGTCTCCATCAGCAATATAAGCCTAAGACAACTGTTCGCATCTAAGGTCCTTCTCCTTTCCCCAAAACATAATAGCACATCAAGAAGTTATTCTCATTTCCTAAACGGGAGAACTGGGATATGTTAATTGGAAATCTTGCTAAAATCACACAAAAGTTGAGGTTGCAGGGGAGTGAACCCACAGCTGCTTCATCTGCCTCCTGCCCCCATGACTCAAACCAGGGAAAAAGAGTTAGCAGCAGAGGACCAGCTGGTTTGTCTGATGCTGAGCATGAAACCTGCTAGATGGGGCCAGCAAGCCCTGACCTTAGACAACTCTTTTTGTGGGCAAGTTGTGTTCCAGCTCCAAGAAAGGCATTGCACTCCAGCAGTTTTGTGCTGTGTCTATTTGTTCCCAGAACAAATGAACACAAGATATGGACACACATATGTAAGTGGGGATTTAAGTTGTAGAAATCTCTGTTCAAGAGGAGAAGCTCCTTTTTGAGAAGGCTCTGTTCAGAGGTAAGTTTCAACCAAATAGGCATCAAAAAAAAAACCAACAAAACCACACTATTTTGACAAGCACAGCAAATAGGGCAGTAGTCCTAATTAAGAAAAATAATCTGAACAGCTGTTCTTAGTGCCTTTTTTATTTTCTCCTTCCTCAACTGGTCCAGTATATCTTGAACTCAGCAAATGCTAGAGTAGATTTTCTATACAGTCCAGACCAGATTTGTTTGCAAAGTGTCATATTTCCTCAAGCAGCTTAACTTCCCTGCCTGAGCTTACGCTTTGTCCTGTGTTTTGGCAGTTTAACAGAGCCCATAAGTCACTGTCTCAGAGAAACAGACCAAATACCCTTGATCCTCCAGAATTACCTTTCCTGATCATAAAATTCTTAGCTCCAAGTGCAGTTTAGAATGTACTAACATTATCCAAACCTCTCTTCTATTTTCTCAGGAATGAAGGATCCTCAGACACACTAGCCAAAGCCATCTGGGTTTCCTACTCAACTTTCCTCTACTACTTCTGTATATTGCTGCTTTCTTCTCTAACATCCGCTCTGGGCTGCAGGTACTGGTTGCTGCTTGTGGCTGAACAGCTACTACACATCACCCCAGCAGCAGCTGAATGTCAGTGCCCAGGTTAAAGGTTTGCTCAGTGTGTACACAGAGTTTTGTAAAGCACTTTGAGATCAAAGGTGCCAGCGAAATGCAGGGATATTATGAAGCCCAGAGTTTCCTCACAGGCAGTTTGTCAACTAATTACAGTTGCAGACTTTGCTGGTGAGCTCTGAAAGGCATCAAGAGCAAAACCCCATGGCATCCTCTGACGCTGACAATGTTGGAGCTGTGAGTGCTGCCATTTCTTATACTTTCAGGACTGGCTTTGAACTAGATGTGAACTTGCATAGATGGGTGCCTGATGCACAAGTCAAGTGCACCAGTGCAGTGATCCACCACGCTTTCCATCAGTTTACACTTAACTGCATGCCAAGCCACCATAAATTACACTTGCTGCTCTCCAGTCTGCCTCTGAGGAGAGCGCAGGCTACCTCAGCGTTGCTCCCTCCAGCAGCGCAGGGCACAGGCTCCATGGAGCACTGCTGCTTGCTGGAGCTGCTGCTCCTGAGGGCTCTGCTGTGCCTCATCTTCTGCCTTGGCCTCCATGAACAGCTGCAGGTAACCTGCAGCAAGACTAGAGGTATATACCACAGCAAGAACACGGGTTATCTGCAGTTACTTAGAGACCAGGGCAAAGCCAGAAGAGGCACCTTGGTCACGCAAATCCCTGCATAGTGCCTAGGACTAAACGCTGGCCTTCCTCTTGGCAGAGGACATGTATTGCAGAGCCAGGCATTGCAACTGACCCTCACTAGCCTCACACGCAAATAGCACCTCAAAATAATGCCCAATAGCAGGTCAGCACAAAGGGGTGAACTGGGGAAAGGAGGAAAGGAAACAAACAAAAAAGCAAATCTTCCGGCTTCTTGCTCCACCTGCTCTCACACCACATCTCCATTTCCTTATACTCTTGTGTTAGAAACGTCAAGGGCTGAGGTTTTTTCCCCTCCCCATCCTTCCTCAAAATCACTTAAAAAGAGATTGTTCTGGCTTTTAACGGGTAGGTTATGAAAGGAATTAAATGATGTGGTCGCCTGCAATAGCAGTGGGGGGTGGGCAGACTCCGTGACCCAGGGGGTCCTTTCCAGGGCTCTGTCAGCCTATGACTAACGTCAATAAAAATGATTTCATCCAAGCTTTTACGTGTAGGCAGGGGAGCAAACAACAAATTAATGAGAACAAGAAGCTCTGAAAAGCTGGAGGGAGGGAGGAGGCAAGAACAACAAAGCAAACACTCCATGTCTGATGCGGAGAAAGCAAGTGTTCGACTTGGACAAAAATATGACTTACGAGGCTGCTCATTTCCACCCCTACTCCCGTGTACCTGAAGGGAATAGAATTTAAGTGTCCCAGCTCTGGCTTTGTAAGTGATTTGACAAATTGTTTTCTGTGCTGCCGCCACAGTCACCCAAAATAGGTAAAATATTTCATTTTGGAAAGGAAAACATTTACATGAGGACTTGACCTTTAACTCAATGTCAGAAGCTCCCCAGGTGGGAGGCGAGACTGATGGGAGCTTCAGCAGAGTCTAGAAACCTCCCGGAGTAATTATTGTCTCCATGGCAACAAAACACTGACATGGGAAGGGGGGATGAGGGGGAAGGAGGGGGCTACAGACCTAAAACACACAGAGGTTCCCACTTATGTGCCCCATGCGGCTGTTATGGAGGCCCTGGTCTTTGAGGTGACAAGGGCTGTTGGACAGTCTGGATGACTGGGCCAAATGGGAGTGCTGGCATGGAGGCACCTTTGGGATCCCCAATGCAAGGCAAGGGTGACACGAGATCGGAGCAGCATCCACATCAGCTCCCTGCCAAAGCCTTCAATAAGAAGATACATCCAGCGGAAATGCTACAAGGTCTGGAGGTACAAAGGAGGAAAAATCTGGAGATAAAGGACAAGTTTTTCACCACAACAGCTCAAGAGCATTCTATGAGGTGAGGCGAAAAAAAAAAAAAAAAAAAAAAACTAACAAAAAAAGCAAAGAAAAGTAAAGAGAATCAGCTGACCACCTCTTATTTCACCCAACAAGCTGGGTAGATGGAGCGGTTTCCAGAAGCCTGCCCATAAAATTTCCATAGCACAGAGTGGATTCAGCAAGTCACTAAGGCAGGGAAGAAAACTAAAGCCCCTCAAAACCAACACATGAGCATCATCTTTTATCTGAATTAGTTCACACCAGGCAGAGAAGTGGTGTAGTGGCTGCTCTAACTCTAAAGGCTTTCACCATGCAGGAAAAAAACTTTTGCCATAAAGCAAAGCTACAATCAGGCCCTACATGACATGCTGTGTTCAAGGCTCTTAACCCAAATTTCTTGCTAATGGATGGAAGTGCTTTGGAGGAGAAAAGAAGGTGGGGGAGAAGGGAAAGGAAACTCTCTTCCTTATTTTAACACAGAGGAGATAATATTTTTCATCTTAGTGCTAAGCAACAAATGTTTCCTTCTCTTCCATTTAAAGTTTGTGTTTAAAACCTTTTTCTCCTCTTTCCTCCTTTTTCTTCCCCCCTTCCTTCCATTTACTTACAAAAGCTGTTCCATTCAGATTAATTGGAACAGATGGAAATATAGAAAGTTCCTTTTAAAAATATAAATAAATTATATATACACACACTTATATTATGATCCAGAGAGGGGAAGAAAACCATTAAAATCGCTAAGAGCAGAGAATAAAAGCTAGCACTCATTGTTCTGATGCTGAATTCTAATTTTAGATGTGTTTACAAATGTGCTTCTCAAAAAATTACAGAAACTGCAGGTCTATAATATATGTTTTTTCTTACTGCTAATGCTGTTTCTTGGGAGCTAGCAATTGAAATCTTCACATAAAGCAATTCTGACCATCAGAAATGGGGAAAAGGTAGTCTATGAAGTTGACACGCAACACACAGACACACTTTCCCTCTGCACAAACAACTACTTCCACTTTCCCTCCACCCCCTTCTTTTGACCCAGGTGCATTTACTTTTTTGCTTTATATTTTTTGCATCTGAATTTAGTGCTTTTGACAAGTGACTGCTACTGTATTGACAGCCCGAGAGAATGACATCCTTTTTATCCAGAAAGCTTGAACCACGTCTACCTCTCTTGGAAGTCCCACCAGCTCTTGGACAGCATTTTTTCCTGAAATCTCCAGATTTTCCTGAAATCTGAAGGTTCTTAAGGAGGTCAGTGTCATTATTACCACTTCCTGATGAGGAGACAGAGGCTTGCAGGAATGAGAGGCAATTTACCCAAGGCCAAGCAACTGGATTAGCAACACTGCATGTTCAACCCACCTGCACTGTCTGCTGTCCCACTCATCCACCTCTTCCCTGCATAGTAGAAAGCAACAAATTTCCTTCAGTTCTTACTCCAAGAGTTCATCTTGAGGTCAGATGAACACACTGAGGGCTATTTAAGCTGCCAGGAGCCACTGAAGCTGTCAAGGGATAGTTCACGTCCCTGCTCACCATGAATAGTCCAACACACTCCCACTCAATTCCTGTAGGCCATCAAGGCTTCAATTAATAATACTAATGCCATAACAAATAACTCCAATGTTACCTCTTTTTCAGGAATCCACATTTGCAGACAAAATAATGCGTGCAAAGTTTACCTGCAGACCAACTCCCAATATCATTGGAGCATGAGGACCTCCAACCAGGAACATAACGCCTCAGAGATGCTGCATAGAGTCAGAGAATCATTATGGGTGGAAAAGGCCTTTAGGATGGAAAGCAGAGCAGAAGATTTTATTTTTCACATTAAGAAGTTCAGATGACCTGAATTTAATTCACCAATTAATTCACTGGTAAGAACACTACAATTAACAGCATTCTCTTTTCATCAGTCCTGTTATCTGTGGTGATATATGAGTAAAGATAACCAAAACTTTAAACCACTGTTCAGAAATGAAACACATGAGAAATGGCAGTGGGGGAAAAAAATAAATAAAAGGAATCAAGGTTTGGCCTTGTTCAAGATGCTTTGTTCACATGAAGGTACTTGATATCTTTCCATGTGTACTGCATTATAAAAGAACATGAGACTTCCCTCACTGTACGGTCACTTTGATTAGAAGTTGCTAGGAAATATGCACTTTACACTGATGGAAAGAGAAGAAAAGGTTGAACTTTCCCCATAGTTATTAGCACTCTCTCAGTGAGCTTATTTTCACCCACAAGTCTCCAAACAAGAAAACAGAGACTCAGAGCAGATGGGATATCCTGACATACCTGAATCCTGCAAGACTGGCGGGCTGAATTAGAGGGGTCTTCTTCAGATGACCCAAACTGAGGACCAACTGACAGCAGTCCAAGAACTTTTTTAATGATCAGACATTACTTGGATGTCCAAGGAAACACATGTCTGTGGATCTTCCTGAAAGACCTAGGAAATTGGAACTTTTTCGATATAGAAAAGCAGGAAGACAAAATTCCATCCTTCTCTTTCTACCTCTCTAACCCCCCTGCCTATCACAGAAACAAGAGCTGTTTTTATTTCCTCCCTGCCCTTCAAAGGGAATGTTTCAGCCTCCACTTTAAAAAAAAAATCAATATGAGCAAAGCAAAATTCTCAGAATATGACTGATGCCTCCCCACCCTTTCAGTTCTTTATATAGACCTTTGAATTTTTTCTACCAATTCTACACCTCTCCCTTGGGTTTTCTGTCACTCTCTCTGAGCTTGCATCATTAGGTAGTTTCCTGGCAAGGGGAGATGAGAGGGATCAGTGTAAATTTGCATCCCCTTGATGCCAACCTAAACCAACCCTCTCCCTCCTTGAAGCTGTACCAGTCAAACACGGCACAAGATGAATACCACGCTACCTGCTGATGTAGAAGATCAGGGTTCAATTCCCATCTTTGGCACAAGCTTCCCAGGTGACAAGCAGTTCCTATTTTCCCTCTGCCTGTTAAACAAGCACAGCATTTCATTCTACCCCACAGGAAGCTGGAGAGGATAAAACTCCATAATGTTTAAGGGGTTTGCACTCAAAACTGGTAGAAATTTTCAATTAGAAGTGTTTTAGAACTGGGGGAAACAATTTTGCTCTCCAGTGTAAAACACATTCAGTTTGAGGGTGGCTCCACAAAGAAAGGAAAAATTCCAGCAAAAGTTGCCCCAAAATAATATTTTCTGTGCCTTTTCTCCTTCTCTATATTTTAAAAAAATAACTAAAATCAAGTACCATTAAGAAAGACATACAAGCACAAGTTTATTGATGCTGTCTGTGTTTAAGTGGGAGGAAGACAGGAAAAAAAATCCTATGTATTTTGGGCATTTTTCTCAGACAGGTAAAACCCACCCCAAGAGCCTGGCTCTCTTGAGAGATACCACAAGGCCAGCACTGTTTTTCCACGCTGCTCACAAACAGTACAGTGGAACGAACGGGAGAAGAGTGAAAACCTTTTCATCTAAATAGGTACAGGCAGCCCACGAAGCCATGAGTTAGAGTACCAGGTGAGTAACTAGAAGAGACAGAAAAGAATGTAATTTCACGCAGAGACAGATCATTCTAATCAGACAGTCAATTTAAAGATACATTTTGTCTTTTTTCATTATTGGGAATGAACATATAACACAAAGGTAACAAAACCATGTGTCTCCCCACCGCAATTACCTGTGCACGAGCTCTAAAAGAACTGAAAGCATGAGAGAAATTTTGGCATGTTTTATTTTGGACCATCAGGCAGCAGTTTGTACTGATAGATGTATTTTTGAGAGCATACAGCTGCCTTATTCACTAATTAAGGCTTCTGAGAGTGTAATGAAAAACTGTGTGATTTCACTGTATGGCAAATGGCCAGCACAATTTGTTCCAGATACACAAAAGAGATTTGAGTTGCAGATTATCTGGGTATGGGTAGGGTGAGTTTCACGCAGGTGTGCAGAAGAGGCAGGGGAAAGCCGGTTGGCACCGTATTCCCAGCGCACTTGCAAATTGTACCACTGGAATTTCTTCCAGTAACAAAACTCCATCGCTGATATTTACAGGTTGTTCAAGTATAACAAATGTTACCTGAGCAGTAAACAGTATATGTGATACGTACCTGGTAACACTAGAGGGAGCTTGCAGAAGAGGAGGAGGAAGAGGAAGAGCTGTTATGTTTTTGTTTAAACTGGCAATCTAGAGTAGCCTTCCTTATAACATGTCAAACAAAGCATAAACTCAACAGGATTCTCACTTTCCATTCCTTCCTTTCTTGACATGCACTGGCTGTGTGAAAGCCCATACAGTTAAATATCTTTTGTTCTGAGTACCACAAACAGCAGAAAGAGCCACTCTTTCACATTTTGAAAGGGGATGCCCATAAAAGAGCTTAGGCTTGCTCAAAGCAGAGCAGTGCTCATGCAACACAATTCAAAATAGGCTCTAGTCAATGGTTTGTGGATGAACATGTTTCTGAATGAAGCTGGTATTTCAGCATAGAGCCATGGCAAGAAGGCAAGTGCAAGAACCCCAAGAATTGCTGACCAGCTAAAAAGTATCAACTGCACAAGAGCATCCATCCCAGAGCATCGTTGCAGGCAGAAGCTCTGGGTCTGCAAAGAGTGATAAAGATGCATACATCAAGTAGACAACAACATGACCAAAAAATTGTACTCATCCAATGCTATCTGCCAAATTGAAATTTTGAACAGTTCGGATACCCAACTTCATGTCTACTGTATTATGAACGTGATCTCTATGACTATCAGCAGCTGGAAGGTACAAAGTTTGCTTTCCTCAGCATTTGGAAGAAAGCCTCACTCTATGCCAGAGCTCCATAAATGGCACTTTTCTCGCCAATTTCTCTCCACCATAATCCAGATTATATCCCAAACCTCTAGTCAGAAGCCATCATCTTTCAGACATTAAGAATATAGATCTATTGAGAGAAAACATGTTAGAGAACAGATTTCTGCTCGTTGATAGAAATAAACATATTTTTTGAGAATAATCTTGGTATCAGGTACAGTTTTGACAGTTTGGTCAGTACAAGTCACTAAGTACAAAACAACGAAGATTTTCTCAGTAAGATAAGGAACAGGAGCCCCCTTAACAGATTCGCTTAAGCTTTGCAGAGGGTAGCTGAGCTGCCATGGATCTAGATGTTTAACTACAGTTCTGGAAATCATTAAGCACTGTTTTTTTTCCAGAGGAAAATAATTTTATACTGAACATTTTATCGTATGAGGCAGTTTGGAAGAAGGTCCCATCATCAAATATTGGATACATAAGTCAGGCAACCCCAGTTCCCTCTAAAGACACTTCCTACCCTTAACAGATAGAGTGCAACTATGGGGGCTTTTCTTTCAGTAAGGTTGTTTTAGTTATTTCTAAACCTTAAAGCAATTTTTATGAGTTTTCAAGTTTCTTGTGATGAGATGCTTTTCAAACTAAATATTTTTATTAGATAAAAATCCCATTAGAATTTGCAATGCACTTTTGTTTCCTGCAGTTTTCTCAGAAGAAAATTTACCATTTTCCTGCCTCCCCTAGCTCCCAGTGAAATCCATCAGCTGTTCTGTTCCTCAACAAATCACAGCAATTAGCAAACAACACCGCACCACAAACATCTCTCAAGATTATCCAAGAAATACATCTAATGACAATATTCAGAACACTCATATCGTGAAGCTTTTAAAGCATCATTCACGGAAAACTTTTAATCTGACTGAAAAAACAAACACTATAGCCCAACACAAAGCAACATGAACCAAATTGCAGAAGACTTCTACAGGAACAGACTGACATGGTCAGCACAAGACAGGGAGGGAGGTTTAGTGGATGGATTGGTGTAAATTGCTATATGCAGACAGGACAAGACAGGAAAGAAGGTCCTATTCAAAATATGGAGCTCTACATGGGCCTGGCCTAGACATCATGCCCTGATGAACTTTGGGAATTGGAAATCAGATTTCCCAGCTAAGAAAGTGGCACTGCTTTTCAGAAGGGCTAAGCACAGAGATGACTCATTCATTTTGGTGAGATCTGCTATGCACTTGCTATCTCTGAAGGCCAGGCCACACTGCCTGTAGAGCCTTCAAAGTCTAACTTTAGACTCCTATTTAAAAAAAAGATACAGAAATCTCAATCTCTGTTCCTGGAAGTACTATCTTTGAGAAAAGACGTGGAACTCACAGGGGGCCAAGCAGTGCTCCTGTCACTACAGATCCTACAGCCCTCCTTGCAGAGGCAACATTCACTGTATTGCCCTGACAATGGAAAAAAAAGAAAAAAACAGCTGAGAATGGACAAAAAAACAGCTGGAAAGACAGCATGGGCCTACCTGAGTACAGGTTGATACACTTCATGGTCACGAAAGAACTACCAAAAAAGATTCCTATATTATGATGATCCATAAACTATTTGTTTCTTTCCCAAGTCAGGACACATGCTGCTAGCTAGCAGCCAATATTAAAACATAATGCCCAACACAGGTGAAAAGCTGCTGTGCACCACCTCAGAGTTCCCCTAGTTGGCATTTCTGTACTAAAGCTGGCCAAACGGAGGTCCCTCTTCTCACTACACTGTCTTCATTTTCTTCCACAGCTATAAAAAAACAGTCAGTACTCTCGAATCAAGCACATATGTTGGTCTAACACCTAATATTTAGCTGTTACAGCACTGAAATATTCAAATATTGAAGATATTGCTACAGTTGACACTCCGCAATGAGCTAAGGATGCATTCATCTAAGTCTGGTTTTGTTCAGTAAATAGCTTGCCATTACCAATAGTCGTGAAAGCAAAAAATATACTGCCTTGCCTAGCATTGCACCCCGTTATTGGAGAGCATTTATCACCCAGCATTGTTTTTGGCTTTTACCTGCCTAGAAGAGGTCTGCAAACATGGATTCATCCCACCTCACTTTAGATACACGACTGCAGCACTTGAGAGCAGAACATCACAGCCCAGAGCTACTTATGCAGCCAGTGAAGAAAAAGCGGGGTCTCTGGAGGGGCGTTTTCAAGCAAAGCCCTGCTGGGTCAGGTCCAGAGTCCATTTATCCCACTAAACTGTTTGTGGTAGAGGTCAATAATAGATACACTAAGTGAAAAAGTACAAGAACAGGACAAATATGTGATGCTGTCTTCCTGGCATACTTGTAAATTCTAGCTATCTGCATCTGAAAGATCTTACTGACTCCAGGAGAGCAGCTTTATATTAGAAGTCCGTGAACAGCGTATGTGAACATCTGACCAGTCACTTGGAATGCTGGTGGACTTTTGCAATGGTTAAAAGAGCTCTATAGTTTAACTACCCACTTTAAGGTTTTCAGTTCATTTTTGACTGGTGACCTAATAATATAAGAATGTAATATAAGAACCTGTAGGAACCACTAAAAGAAGAAGGAATTATCGTTTCCCAATCACACTTCTTCAAAGAACTTAAAATCTTATAGATGTTTAATATAGCCTCCAATCCTGACATCTAATTGGCAGGCAGAGAAGTCTCAGTGAATTTAGGCATTGTGCCTATGCTGTTCTATGCACCCTTTCCCTCCCTCCCATTCTTCACCTGTCTCTTTTGAGATCAAGAATCAAGAACCATTCAACTCTTTAGTCATCTTTAGCCAATGCTGTTCTATTAGCTACTGCGGGAGCCAAATTCAGCTGAACAAGTGAGATGAACTTATGTCAGCGAAAGCAGCTAAAAGTAAATAGGACTCTCTTCAAACCAAGTGCAAATAAACATTTTGAGGCAATGATATATAAACCATTGCCATAATATTGCCACTTGAAAATATTTGCAGTATGCTCTTACCCACTGCAAGATACAAGAAGGTAATGGTACCAAAAAATCCAGGGGAATCTCAGCCTCTGGCATGAGAAACAGAAGTGTAACACAACTAATATCGAAATACCTTAACAGCCTCCAGGTAACCCAGGTAAAAGCAGTACAACCACTTCTGACAAGGGAATCCACAAGCATTAGCCTTTTTTTGCTGGTGAGGGGCTCAGTGTCTTGTCCAAAGTCCTAGTGAAGCTAGGAAACAACTACAAACTCCTAATCCTCAGCTTGGTAGTTATCCACAGTCCAGGCACCTCCTTGCAGTCAGACTACTGCAACTACATGTCAGGAGAAAGACACTGACGTGCGTACTGGAATCATTTCTCTCAATCCTGGGAAACAGTAATACATTGAAATGCTATTTTCAAAAGCGTTTTCTAAGCAACGTACTTGGATTTATACACTCAGATTGACAGCTCAAATTATTACATAAAAGGAACAGAATATTTTCAGGAAAAGTTGTTTGACAAAACATGTTTTTCCACTGCTTTTCAACTAGCAGAACACATGTCCATCCATGTCCATCCTCAAAAGGCTCATAGCTAACTCCCTTATTACGCCTACAATTCCCAGCATTCCCCTTGGATCAGTTTCAAGTTCTTGCACTTATTTCCACATTCATACACTGATCCAATAATGAGGTATCATATTATCTATTTAGCTTGCCCAGTCAATACATTGCTGTTTAAGTTGCATTATCACTGAGATATATTTGGTACAACATCCGCTAGGATTGCATTACATCACATAGTTGTTCTCTACCAAAATGCACAGCTACTCAATCTATCCTGTGCTAGTCAAAAAGAAACCTTGAAATGTGCCTTCTGGCCTCTGGTACCACCCAAAATTGTAGTAGGCTTCAGGGACCCTAACATTTGAAAATGTAGAGCTCACAGTACAGTATCCAAAAACATCAGAGCAGCTACAGTGGAGACATAGAGATTCAGAGCTGTGGAAATGTGGAGATTCAGAGCTGATACACAGCAGTGATGCTCACAATGCCTCACTCTGCAACAGTTTTAGGCCACATTAAAGGAGGAGATCAGATCCCACTAGTAAATTGTAGCATTTAAAGATAGAATTTAGAGGGGAAAAAAATGGAGATTCAAAGAGCTGCATATTAGCAGCACCCATCTGAGACAAGAGGGGAAAATGCCTAGTCACAAGACTGACCTCATGGGTGTTATTAGCTGAACCCAGACACAGGGATAACAACATTATCTTCCGCTTTGCAGAGTTGCTTATTACAGCATCCTTCAAAGCCTTCTAGAGGAAACCATCTCCCACCAGCCTGGTGGTGACTTGGTTGCTGGGAGACTGACAGTTGCAGATACTGCTACTGAGAGGCAAAAAGACAAATCCATCCTGCATGTGCTACCAAGGCTTGTGGTTCAGCCACTTCCAGCTTGCTGCTGGCAGCCTGGATATTACCTCTAAGATAAATGAATAAGAGTTTAGGTCTTATTGGATTACTGTTTATTGAACTTTATAAATTCCAATTAACAGACCCCTGAGCAATAAGAGACATGTAGTGTACTCTTCATTTTATAGTGCAATTATTACTGAGTTTATCCTCAGCTGAACAAGAGGTATTAACGGATAAAACATGGGGAAGTAGACATACTAATAGATAAAAGCAGATATTGGAGACAAGGAGATAAACAGATACAACCACAAGAAAATGCACAAGGCAAGGAAGAGCACACGTGTTTGGCTGATTAGGTTATTTCATTGCTTATACGACTATGAAAAAGGCCCACAAGAAATAGATGAGACAGTTACACAGATGAATAAATGCCCTAAATATGCAAGCAAGAAAAAAGGGGTAGGGAGGGGGAAGGGAGAAAAGGTAAACTGCAGTCATAAAACAGGACAGAATTTGGAATTTGTCATTTTCATGGTTGCTTTAAAGGCATGAACATGTTGAGAAACATCTCTTAATTCAGCATTCTGCTATTGTGCAGAAAAAGGTACTACGAGTAAAGCTTTGGTACTCTTTTAAAGAATGAAACACATTCAGGGTGTTCACCCATCAACTGCTTTATATAAACAAGATGCAATTCAACTCCCCCTCTTGCCCCCCACATCAGAGAGAAATCAAACCACGAACGCAAGATCTGTGGAAACTCAGCTCCATTAAAACTCATGATGAAAGGAGGGTGTTTTTGAAGTCCTGCTGCTACAGTTCTTTCAGTTCATCTTCTTCCCCCTCCATCATCCCCACCTGCTTTTTTTATTTTGATTTATTGAACCTGTGTGGACCATCTTTCTCAGAGATAAGAGGAGTATGTATTTATATAAACTCCAACAGTAACTAACTACATCGATCCAGTATTCACAGTCAGGTTTTCCTTGTATTTTCAGATGCTAAATAAGAGCTCCCCTACCTGTCTGCTGCAGGTATTATGAAGCAGGAAGAGGGAAGACCCATGCCACCTTAATTTCATGTCTGAGCTTTCGTATTGCACATCATCACTGCTGGCACTACTAGGATGGTAAATGCCCCGTTCCTTCCCCCTGTCTCCCCATCATCATAGTAGAGCGCAGGTGTCCTCTACAAATTATGTCCCCTGGACAACTTACAGTTTATGCAGATAATTGGAAAAAGGTGTGTATTTTCCAGTTTTGCTTCCTAAAATCCCAGACACTGTCAGAGTTACTTAATTCTAAACATAAGATCATTTTTAACAACGGAGCAGCTTCCTTTTGGCCCACAGAGGAATTGATCCAGTGATGCTAAAACAAGCTGAAGACATGATTTCATCAGCAGGCTTAGGACTCATCTCCCTGTGAACTGATGTCAAGGGAAAAGAGGGTCAGGGAGATGATCAGACATGCAATATAATTAAGCAGGAAGTTAAAATAGAAGCAAGTGGCAACAGCTAGGTGCTGTGCATAATTGCAGCAACAGAGAGCTCTGTCACAGCAACTTCACAGTCTGAGTATAAGGCTTGCAAAAAAAAGCAGGTAGGCAGTTTTGACCCTGCTGTGCACAGAGTGTAAAAGGATTGCCAGGGGTTTTCATTTTCACCCACTCATCACCAACGCTCCAAACTGGACATAGATCAGCTTTTCCACAAATTTGTTCCTCTAGTCAAAAGAATCGCAAAAGACCTCAAGCAATGATCTTCTCCAGGCCCCCCACTCAAAGCAAAACCAACTTGGACCATGTTGCTCCCAAGTTCTGTCTTCTCCTAAAGGTCCTGCATGTGGATTCCATTGGAACTGCTGCTGTCAACTGTAATAAGTAAAGGACTTTGAGGACAAAAACAACCAATACACTGCCTCCTACAGATTTTATTAACAATTATCTTTAAGAAAGCTGTTGGCCTCTCCTCTATGTTTTCCAGGTTCCCTTTCTTGCTGCTACTTCCAGTCCTACAAACCACTGAAGCTACTCTGCATTCCTCTAGCACTCTTCTCCTTGCCACCAGGCACTTGGAAGTTGTAATGGCCATCTCCTTTAAAGCTATTAAGTGGAAGCAAATATTTCTCCAAGAATAAGTCTTGTTGGTAAAACAAAATCTGCTTACGCAAACACTAACAAAGCAACATCACCACCAGTAAAGTGGGAAAATCCTTCATGCTGAGATATACAGTTTGCCTAAGCAGACACTTGAAAGACAACAACTATACACCTTAGGGCAGCAAGAGTTAATTTACTCAAGGAATTTAACATATCTGAAGTATGGCAAACTAATCATGGGCCACCCTCCACCTGGCCTTTGTACCACCTCCCAAGCCCCCCAATCCTGCAATAGATCATACAGAATGGATTACATTAATTTTCTATAAACTATATCAACTTGAGTGGCATGTCCTTAAGGGTTGGGTGATTGATACCCACAATGAAGTCTTATAATCTAAAATCATATTAATATTAACATTAAAGATTTTCTGTCCTTTATGTGCATCATTAAATTCTGAGTATAGGGTGAAATTGACAACATACATTTTGACAGCTTATCTATAATAAATATGCAAATCTTGATACCAGCGTGTCATCACAGGCTTTGCTGCTCCTTGAAATATCAGAGAGATCCTTTCTTTATATGACATTTACAATGAAAGATCATATATAAAGCATTTTTTATGACTGAGGTTTTCATTTGGTTTAGTCTTAAAGCACCATGATAGGGGCTTCATATTCCTTTGGCACCATCATCATCCCTCCTCCCATCCCCTCTTCATGCCCACCATGTTAGAAAGGGAGGAAAAATATCAAATGCTTTCAAAACCTTTCTCTGCCCTTCCTACAGAAAAGGATTAAAAACTCCTTTACCCTCAGAAAGCCTCTTAGCAATGCTTCCCCTGAGGCTCTCATTCCTAAGGAGGTAGCTCACAGCAACAAGGCTTGATTTAACCCAGGAGAAGACGTGAATGAATGAACAAACAGGTCATTGATTGTCCTGAACACTGCCAGGATTTTAGTACTGACCAGTGTCACCATGTGCTCAGTGTGGAGAACCTAGGAATTGCTGCCCTAATGGCTCCCTGGCCATTCTTGTCCAATAGCCCCACTAGGCCAGTCCACAACCAGCCTCTCCATCCTCTGATACCATGTATGGCATCTCACGCTTTTGCACTCACAGAAGCTCAGAAATTTGGTAACAAGATCTTTCTTCTTCCCATGTCATTTCTTGCTAGGACTCCACACATGTAGCATGAGGTGGCATCAGTCATGGACTGGAATACGACACTTGGAGCAAAGATAACCAGATCTGACTAATCATTGCTACCATTAATGCATCTCACAAGCCTCAGTCTATCATCCTTTTCTGCCTCCATTGCCTTGATCAGAAATCCTGTAGTGGCAGTAACCGTGTTATATGTTATGTATTGTGGAGTCTCCTTCTCTGGAGAACTTCAAAATCTGCTTGGATGCAGTCCTGTGCCACATGCTCTAGGAGACCGTGTGTGTGCAGGGAGGTTGGACTCTCTAGAAGTCCCTTCCAACCTTAAGCATTCTATGATTCTATGATTCTATATAAAAGTGCTGTGACTAGCACAACGAGCATCTAATTTTGATTGGGAATTTGAGGCATAACTAAATAACTAATCACAAATTTTACACCACCTTGAGAAAGTGTACACATCCATGTACATATACAACTGCTTTCATTATTTCCTTCTAAATCAATCCTTGCATCTTCTTCCCAATACAAAAGCATTTGAAAGGAAATAAAGAGATTTTCAACAGGATAGTAATTCATGAGAAACTGACCCAAGGCTATGAAATTTATTGTTTCAAGGTCCATTAGAGCTGTTTACTCCTGACAAGGGCAGGGTACAGGTAGAAGAGAAGCAAAGGATCAGAGTATGCTAAAACATCTTTACTTCTGTTACCTTCTGCCCCAAGATGGCCAGCAGATGTGGGACATGAACAGAATAATATAAGAGAGCCTAAGCAGTTTGTGCATGTGTGATAGTTGCTGCCCTGCACCTGCCCATACTCACACAGCAGCTCTGCTGAACAGGAGACGGTGCTTTATCCTTTGATGACCATGGAATAAGCTGCTATATTTACTATACAGCAGTCTTTACTATCTAGCAAAAGCACAAGCCCAATAATTTGAACAGAATAACCCACTTCACCCTTATAGAAGACAGAAGATTTATTATCTGTTCATATGTTGAACCCCTCAGGGTTTGTCACTTCTCAAAAAAAGGAGTAGGGATTGGTCAGGGAAGACCAGTCCTCCTTTTCCATAGATTTTTCCAATACAATCACATCACAAGCTGCGTTTGCTTGCAGCCACAGCAAGCTGTCATTCAGTGAAGTTATTTAGCAGCATCTAATTACTCAAGAGCATCCTTCCCCCAGCACAGGATTGCCTGGAGAATGGGTGTTTCTGAGACTATTTCCCAGCATGGTTAAGGTTTTTGGAGACTTCTTGCTCCGACAGCAGAATTTTTGTTAATCTGTGTCAAATAAGACATCTCCTGATCCATTCTGCCGGGAGCCAGCCTTGCTGGGTCCCATGAGCAGTTGGGGCAGAGCTGCCACCTCACCTGCCATCTGGGAAGCAAATCAGGAACTCCTGAGCTGAGAAGCAACTCTGAATCCTGAGCTATAAGAAAAAAAGCTCTGTGGGAAGGACCACAATCTCCACAAACCACCCAGACAGCGACCAACAGGAAATCACACCTGAAAATGGTCTTTGCCACCCATGGCCTCGAGGAACAGCCTTCACCTTAAGACACAGGCCGTGGTTTTGTTTCTTCTTCTCCCTGCACCATTCTCAGCTCCCACTCCGCTCTTGTGTTGCATCCATCTCTGACTAATCCTCCCCTGCTTTATTTCTTATTTGTGTTGACTTGACACACCTTAATCCCTGAATCAGCTCCTCTTTCTTGTTAAACCAAAGGTAAATTATACCAAGGCTACAAGCAGTGTTAAAGCCAGCAGGATTTATAATGCAAAGCACCTACTAAAAATACTCAGGCAAGCATACCCACTGCAAGAATTTTCCACCATGCCGGGGAGAAACGTGTAACAGATACTGCAAAGAGATGGGAGAGTAGAGCAGTGCACCCAGCACCTCAGGCCTAACAAAGGAGAGGGAAGGCAAGAAACAGAGAACTTTGCTCTTGGCTTCTGCTCACACAATGATTTTGCCTTCCCCCAGCACCACTCTGGGCCATTCCTGCCCATGAGGGAGCTCCAGCAGGACGGATCTGTCACTGTCTTGGAGTTCAACATGCTGCCTCCCTCACTTGTAGGCACTGCCACTTTTCTGCCCAAATCCCGATCCCCAGCGCCACGCACAAGCTGCGTTTTCTCTCTTCTTCCTGCCTGTCTACATCCCTCTCCCTTCCAAGCTTGTAAGAACCCGTGTGCCAGACAGGAAGACTGTTTTTTGATTCATCCACATTATCAGCAAAGTGCATCCAGATCTGAACAGCCCTGTCAGCTCTTGAGAAATGAAACAATAACAAATATCTGGCAAATTTCATGGTCATCAACACTCCTAATCAGGCAGATGAACTGGAAAAAAAACATTCATTACTTCAAACAAATGATTCCTTAACATCTTTGCTTGCCTAGCCCCGACTTGCTTCAGTTTCCTGTTTTTATTTTGAAGCAAATTGAAATCCCAACCTATTTTATCCAGGAATTTCTCCAATATCAACTCCTCCCAGAGCCTAAGGTCTCCCTCCTTTCCCCCCTTCCTCCGGCTCCCGTTTGTGGAGCATCGTTATCATTATGTAATGATGTTTCTGTCGAGCTGGCAGAGTTGCATAGTAAAGCACATTAACCTGGCGATAACAGATCACTTACATTTTTTATCATGATCTATTGCCGAGTTAGCACACCGGGCCACTTCCAAGAGCGCAGCGCACTCGATAAATTAGTGTGCTGGCCTAGAACTCGTGATGGAATATTGTTTGGATTTCTGGTGGCTCTGCAACTAATCGTATTTTCCCATCTGTTTGCTTTTCTTTGACTCAATGCGGTCAGGAGGGGAGAGGGGAGAAAGGGGGAGCAAGTGATGAGGATTAAAGGGATGTGTCTGTGTAAGATTTATCCCTTGACGCTAATTGTCTCACCCACTCCTTCATTAAAACCTATCCCATCAACTCATTCCCAGTTGATAACCTCCAGCTCTGCCGGAGCCAGCCAAGGTACTGAAAAACCTCCTTATTTTCTACCACTTTCATAAGGAGGCAAAGTCTTCTTGTGGCCTTTATCAGCCTTTGTAATCAAATCAGTTCAAGAGCCATTGCATTGGCATCAGAACTGGCCTCTCTGAAGCTTTGACCTCCTACTGGTCTAGTTTACGAATGCACATGCCCAAATTGTAAAAACAAACCACTAAAGCATTCCTCAAGCCAAGGGAGAACTCAGACTTCTTATGGGACCTATGGCAAACCCCATCTGTCTTCCAGGTGCTAATACAAACCAGGAGCAATGGCGTTTTCTAACCTCACTACAATTCGGTGAGGATAAAATCACTGGGGATAGTTTTCAGGCTTGACAATCAAGGCCCAACATAAGGACTCCGACAGGTCTGCAGTCATCACAGCTGGCCTTTCAGCCCCAGAAAGAAAATACACATCCCTATATTCTCCTTGCACACAGTTTCTGCATTGGCTGCAACTAATGGCTGATACAGTGCTTTTGATTGTGTTTGTTTCATTTTCCACAGAAGACTGGCTTATTTTTCCTATATTTTAATCTATTGGCAGGGGGAAGGAGAACAAAAAACTTTGCCACTATTTACATAGGGCCTACAAAGCCAAATTATGGCAGAAGGTATCTCTCAGCATAGTCTACTGAGAGCTGCCCTGTTATTACTGCAAGCTAAGCAGGTCACTAGAGAGACCTAGAGGTTCCAATTCTGGAAACTTATGCATGTAATCCTTATGCCACTGCTGACCGCAACAAGTTTGTGTACTAGAAGTTAAAAAACTCCTTGAAGTGCTTGCAGGATCAGAGTCCTATTTCCCTGGATGGTAGTTCTGCTGCTGGTAAATAAGTGCCAGGAAATAGAGCAGAGACATGCTGGTTTGCGCATCCCCAGGCACATGGAAGACAGAAGCGAACTCCAATATTTACCAGCCTGAAAAATGGTAAAAACCTGGAGTTTCCAGCTTCACTGACAGTACTAGCAGCAGCAGAGTGAAATAAATTAAATAATCATGCCATAAATACTAATTAATTGCCATTAAAAAGTACTCAAATCATTTAAAAGAAAAAAATGCAGCCATTAATCAGAATAGATCAGGTACCTAAATACTTACTATTATGCATGCATATTTAATCTACCTACCCATCAAAGACTAATGCTCTGTTCTTTGCCAGTGAGGCTTATTAGCATCCTAGAGGGAGAAAACAGTGCCCCAGAAATGTGCGAGTACAAGGCGTGGGAATTTAGGAGTAAAACAGTTACATAGGTAAAAGCATAACCTTGGAAATGTGGTCCTATATATAGGCTTACATACGGGAATAACCTCATCCTATTACTTGTGTTTAAACTAACAGTTCCAGGCCCCAACATGCAAAGGCTTCTTACAGAAGAGATCCCCTCCCTTCATTGCCCCAGACAAACCTTTTGGAAAAGCCAGATCCCATCCTGAAGAGCTTCTAAGCCCAAATATCAAGCAGTCTTCATAAGATGAGGATTTAACATATTGTATTAAGGAGTGCTGCTTTCAACCTCCTGTGCCAGAACAGTCTATCTATAGCTTTCAGAAAACAAAACACCCATGTTTGAAGTCTGCTCAGAGATGATTTGTTAGGAAGGTGGGCTGGAACAGTTTTCAGGGGAAAAAAAATCAGCTAGGAAAGAAAAACAGAACCTCTAAGCTTTTAAAAAAAACAAGAAAAAGGCATAACTAGCTTTTGTCTGAGAACACACAATCCAACTCAAAGCTCACAAACAAGAATTAAGATTACTTACCATCTGGAGCAAGATTTAGAAGTCTACTGCCTACTGCAAAATGGGCCCTTTAGGGCTTTCATGCAGCTTCTGTCCCTCACTTAAAGTGTCACCTCCCCAAAAAAGCAGGCTAGGAAAATGCTGCTCTTAAAGGGAAGCTTTAACAAGATATAACTTATGGGACAGAAATAAGAGAAGACATTTGGGGCTTGTTTAGATGGTATTATGTGACACTTCTGGGTCTGTCCTAAAGTTGTGTGCTTCTGTTTTTTTATTATTATTATTATTATTTTATTTTTTATTAAGTAAATTGCTTTTCTAAGTGTCTTTAGGGGAAATTAAATATAAATATAAAATATAAACAATTAATAAGCATTGGGTAAATGACTTCTAAATGTTCTCAGAAAGCATTTGCTATGATCCCTATTATTCTCGCTGAAAAACAAAGGGGAAGGACTTTTTTTTTTGCAATTAAGCCTTCCTTAAAAATATATTTCTCAGTGAAATAGATACTTCAGTAGCCTCATGGAACAAATGATTCCATCAAGCTTATATGGAGGCCTTACCCATTTGTTTCTTTTTTGCTTGATTGATTACTAGGGCTTTCAAAAGTGTCTGTTAACTTTTAACCTAAAAAAAAATAAGGCATGGAAAAGAAGCAGATAGTATTGAAGGAACCACGTGTTTTAAATACTCCTTCTAATAAAATACCATGGACTTTTTTTGTGAACTTCTGATTCTTGTTTGTTGTTGTTAAAAATAAATTTCAAAGCTAGCACATACTCAAACAGTTAAAAGACCTACTTCCCAAAAGTTTTAAATTTCTAAGAAAAGTCCTTATTCTTCCTAAAAGAAAATAATTAAAATACTACACTTCCTACAGCATAATTAGGTTACAAAAATCACATTGACAAGCGAAGAAACAGAAAGTACTCACTTCTCAGCGACCCAGAGACAAAGCCAAAACTTCCTCCAAAGGGGCTTGAAAGGAAGATTCGACATCTCAATAACTTCTTCCACATCACCCTTACTGACCTCCTTAAGGTCCATTAATGTAAAACATTCTGGAAAACACAGCTCAGAGGAAAAAAAATATTCTTACAGCCAGATCATCAAGTGTATGAGCTGCAGGTAGCTTTATTAGCTTTTGTAAAACAATGCTCATTTGCAGCATCTGTAGGAACCTGTAGGCCTGAGTTTGTAAGAGGCTCCTGCTCCCAGGTTGAGCTGCTTCAGTCTGAAGAGTTGTCCAGGACAGAAGCAGGATTTTGCTAAACATCCTTATCACAGATCCTTACAACACGGCCTTCATTTCAGTGGGAAACATGTGCATCCCTCTCCTAGCTGCATGCGGTAAACCCCTTTTATTTTAACCCTCTGCTGGCCTCCTTCCTTCAGCCAATCCTAATAGCACCTTTCAGAAAATATCCTGCTGATTTACAGAGGCAGCAATAGGATGTGCTTGTATTGTAAAGAGAGATGTTGCCTGGCTGATGCTTTCCCAGGAGGCAGATGAGGTTCTACAAGGTTGACCCTAACTTTTGGTTACAGCTTTTTGACTTGGACAAGACAGCTGATGGGAGAGGCCTATGCAGGTGTTAATAGTATGGAGAAGTGTAGAAATGAAACAACTGTTGATCAGATGTGGACAATGTCATTTTTGTTGTTGCATTTTGGAAGCTGTGTCTATTTTGTGACTGTGCAAAATGAAAATCCCTTGTTCTGGACTTGTGGGGCAGCGGGGTGCGTCAGTGCTGTCTTGGGCAGGGAAGGAGGGAGTTTCCCCTCTGCTGCCCTTTCTCTTGTTTTACAGAATTTCCTGCCTTTCCTGCCTTTCTCCTGCCTTTCCTGCCCCACACAGTTGTGGGGGGTTGTTGCTCTCTTTTCAAAGAAGCCTCTGCATTGCTGTGTCCTGCCTTGTGGGCAGCACCAGCTGAAGGAGAGAGCAGAGAATGGAAGTGGTTCCGTGTGGCTCAGGTGCAGTCTGGGCCCTGCACGTGCAAAGCAGGAGCAGGTGTGAATTGTCACCAGAACCACATGGGCTCGGTGTGAGCAGTCCTGTCTGGGCGTCTGTCCGAAATCTAGGTCAAACTTCCAGCTGGGATGCTTTCCAGAGACAGCTGCAGGAGGGGGATATGCTAACCTTGGCGACTGCGCCATCCCCTCGAGAAGAGGAATCCTCCAAGACTCGTTCAGCAGGAGATCCTTAATGCGAGGGAAGTGACTGAAGTGCATGCAGGTTTTTTTTTTTTTTTTGTAAAATAGCTTTTAAGAGGATGGATTTGTTGTTTGCTGATTCCTTCTTAGGATTTGTTGTCTTTCTATTTTTGCTCGCTTTTTAAGCATAAAGCAGGTTTGTGTAGTCTTTTAGAGAATAGCACTTTGGTTCTTTGTCCTTGAACTAACCTACTCCTGTGACCTAGCCTGGTTTTGGTGCCAAGCAGATTTTAACAGAAACCCCTCAAAGCAAAGAAAACCCTGAATGTTTCAGGTGAACATTTGTCTAATAGGCATCAGAGGGAGCCTCTTTGATGAGGGATCTTGGGCTTCAGAGAGGGCAGGCAGCTGTTTTGGGTGCACTGAGCACAGCTGGGGGATGCTGGTACTGGAGGTGGCTCTCTGGGCAGGGGAGTATGCACCGTGCTGCCGAAGCACACGTCAGTGATTCGATCTTGCAAATCTGCTCTAGATCCTGAAACAAAAGATATGCACCAAAGGGAGCTCAGCTAGTGCTCTGGATGCTTCATAAGGAAGAAGGATATTTTGCTGATTCTTGTGTTTTACTTCTAGACTGGAGAGAAGGATGCTCTGGTGAGGGCATTTACATGACCCACAGGAGACCTCAGATCTAGGCCCTGATCCAAAATATGGGTTTGTTAGCAGAGTTTGTTTTTTGTTGTTGTTTTTGTTTTTAATGCTGATGGAATATATGGTTATGGGGAGAGATTAAACAGTGCATTTGAGGTTGGGCCATTACCACAAATCATAATCTGAACTTTTTTTTTATTTTTTTGGCAGGGGGTGGAATGTTTCTCCAAGTTTTTCCCTATCTTCAAATCCTCTTGTATAACTGCGAAGAGTAGTATTTTCTCACTCCTAGGGGCAAAATAAGGATATAGGTAGGTTATGAGGTGTTCTTGCAGGATGATGGTGGGAGGTGTGAAAGAATATGAGACTCTTGTTGACCCCGTTGATGGTATAATGCATGGAGCAGTATATGAGGCACTGAGCTGGCAGTTAAAAAATTTAAATTCAGTTTCTTCCTTTGCTGATGAGTTGTTATATGGCCTTGAGCATATGACTTCCTCTTTTCTGTTTCGTCCCACTTGCAATTTTTGTTAAAGCACAAACAGCACCTTGCACTATGAGGCACTGAATGCAGCTGAGCTTTCTAAACACAGCCAGATCGCATAAGGAAAAATTATGAATTATTTCTATTGGTTGCCTGATAGAAAACAAATTTATTCCTACTCTTGTAGTAGAATATCATTACTGTTGCAAGGAAGTAGTTTCTCCCAGCTGTGCAGAACTGGTGACAGAACTGGGGAGCTTTGAACTTCCTATGAATTTGCAAATGCCTGAATCGTCACTGACTGGCAAGGAGAATTTCCCTTCATGCTTGTTTATGGGTGAAATTCATTCCTCTCTGTATAAGCTTATGTAGCTTTTTAAGTTGAGGCTGACTTAGGGGGCTTAAGGAGTGCACAGGCATGCAATTTCTCTTTACACAGGGGTTCAAGTTTTTCATCTCCTCTCATCTTTCATTTCAAATGGGGTATGTTGGTGATTTCGGAAGTCTGTTCAAATCATCTGGAGTTGGAAGCTAGAATCAGAGTTGGTGTGGAGACTTATAAAAAAACATCGATTTCAATGGAGCATCATCTGTTTGCTGTGGTGTCCTGAATAAGATGCTGGGAATTTAGCTCGGTGACTTGGCTCTGCATCATTTCACTGCAAGTCACATAGCATTTCTTGCCTATATAAGGCCTGAAAGACCAAGATTGCTGCTTCCCTGCTGTATCTCCACATTTCTACTAATGCTGACAGAGGCACTCGTTTGCACCCAGACCTTACTAATCATATCTTAAACCTAGACTCTCTCTGTGCTAATGCAGTGCTAAAAAAGCCTTTTGGATTCCTTGCAGGGAATTCAGGGCAATGTGTATCCTTGCAGACTGCCAGAAGCTCTGCTCTTCAGTGGAGTGGGGGAGGTGGATCAAGAGACCTTGAATGGGGCATCCTGCCTACCAGCTGGTGTTACTCATTTATTTTCTCTCCCTGAAAAGGCGGCTATCCCTTGTGTATTTTTAGCTTAGTTTAAAGAAGATGAGGCCTATGTGAGGGTGGCGTCAATGCCTCTGTTGCTCCCCTCACCCTTCCTCCTTTTCCTCTTCTGAACCTATTACCCAACCTCAGTCAAACTTGAAAGTGTCAAAAATCTGAGTGACTAACTAGAAGAAGTTTTGTGAAAATAGCTGTTTGGGTAGTGAAGAGATATTTAAATTAAAGATGCTCTAGAGAGAGACCAAATTGATAGCTCAACCCTATTGCTAGGCACTTAAAAATAAACATAGGACAGAAGCAAAGGAAAATTCCAAGTTCAGCTGCTGATTCTCTACGTTCCCACATGATGCTCCAACACCTGCAACAGGGCTTTGTTCTGTGAAGGACTTGTTAAAGAGCAAAGCCAGCAACCAGAGCGGTGTACCTCTACTTTGGGGTTCCTAAAATCACCGTGTCTAGCTCAGACCAACCTCAGAAAGTTCCTTGGGTGTCTGATTCAATGCCCCACATACCCGGAAAGGAAAGAAATGCTGAATATGTTATAAAAACATACTGAGGAGGGAATAGGCCTTCCTCATCACTCACGTGTCTGCATGAAAATGCGCAAATCATGACTTGCAGCCGTTATGCCAGTGGGTATCTCCTAAGCAGATTTCTTAAGGAAATAAGCTTCTTAAACCACTATACTGCCAGTCTACATAAGGGTGGTTCTGTCTGTCAGTCCGTCCTTCCTGTGTAACTCGGAAATTCCCTGGATAAAATCAGTGTAGTCTGACAGAGAGGAGAGATCTTGGAAAGTATTTCTTACAGCTACATTAAAGGGGTGACTGAGAGTGAAATCACAGAAGAAAAGGCTGCTCAGCTCACCCTTTAGTAGACATGAGGGAATCTGCATGGGAGACGGAGACAGCAGAACTGAGGCGTCGTCATTTTTTTTCTGCTCTCCAAAGAACTTGTTTTTTAGCTCTCTTGGACCTGACTGAGACAGGGGAAGGACGGATTTAATTCCCCCGCCCTGACAAGGGAATATACTTAGCCCCTGACATCATTATAGATGTATCCCTCCAGGGATATTTAAGATGGAGAGCATAGTTCAATCTTGGTGGCGTCATGTCCAGAGGGCCAGCACGAGAAATCCTCCTTGCCTAGTTAGGCTTAAAGGGAAACTTAACACGAGGAGGATGACTAAAGTGCATTTAGAGCGAGTGATTTATGTAAAACTATAACCTTTATAAAATAGGATTAAGTGCCAATGTGCTTACATTTGGATGGGGAACGCTTGTTATTTGCCCTGCAAGAGTTATGGCCAATAGGTCTCTGCAAACGGAGACTGAGGAAGAGACAGAGAGTCTCAGCAGCTTTTTCTTTTTTTTCCTCCTCTCCAGCCCCCCTCCTTCTTTCATTAAAGCTACACATCATATGAAGTGGCACCAGCCTCAGAGAGCCTCTGACAAAACCACTGCATGGAGCCTCAGGACAGAGCTTGCTGCAGTTCATGTTCTCTCCCCCTTCCCTTTCTCTCCCTGCCTTTTGCTTTCCTAGTGCACATCCAATAAGTCAGATGAAACTTAATCTTGTTTGCGCTGCCTCTAATTCTCTCTTCCTTTCTCTCTTCTCCTTTTCTCTTGCAGTTGTGCTTCCTTGTCCCTCCTCTGCTCCCAAACCTCAGGTCTGATGCTGCTATTCTAGAGCAGTTGGGAGTCTTTCCTTTATGCTTTCCTGTTTCTGGTCTTCTCCCTTAGTTGAGGATCAGTAAGTCCAGGGCGGGTTGGACTAGAGGATCTCCAAAGGTCCTTCCCAACCTCAGTCGTTCTGTGATACTGCAAACTGTGGGCAGGGGAACATTAGTGGCATAAAACTGAACGGATACAGCTCACTCCCTATTTTATGTCTCTCGAAGTGTTGAATGGGCTGTTTTTATAGCAGAGGCATGGAGGGAACAATTCTGCTTTTTTGCTTTAAGGCCACATACACTCAGTGTTCCTGCCCAGAGACCCGAGCACTGTCGGGATGATGAATCTCTTGCCCAGGAGGTGCAGGCTGCCGAGTGAAAAGATCCACTGGTCTGTGGCGATTCGTGATGAGCTAATATCACCCGGCTCCATTTACTGCCACCTCGCTGTTCATATAGCAGAGTCCTGGGTACTTTGAGACCTGTTTTGGGCTGGTTTTCAGGCTCTGAGTATCTATAAAATCTACCTGCAAGAGATTGGCTGCTGCAGCATGAACTCAGCTCACACTAAGAAGGTGAACTGCTGCTACTTTGTGGGTTTTTTTTTGTTGTTTTTATGAAAATTTCATCTAATTAGGAGACAAAATGCACTATAATCTCTGAGCTGGGAACTCAGTTGCATACCTTTTTCTTTTTTTCTGTGCAAACGCTTTCTCCATCTTCCTCTGCAGAAGAATGGAAACATTGCCTACCTGAATGATGTAAATCAGAAGCTCAAACACTTAAAAATAACTATTGTGTGACTAAATCTGACTGTAGTCATTTCTTGGTTTTAAGGAAAAACTTCCCTTCGCAGGCTGGAGAATAAAATTATTGGTAGACTTTGCTTTTTGCATCCTGTGCTGCTATCTTAGGACAAAATTGTGACTATAAATCAGTTGGGGACTCTGATCCAGCTATTCTCTTCTCTTTTTGACTGCAGATTGCTGTGTTTTCCTCCCTAAGAAATGGGAATTAAATTCATGGAAATGTAAGGCCTGTAAAGCTGATTCTTATCGTGTTCCACTTTTCTGTGGGTACCTTTTCAGCGACATCCATGTTCTTTGCTCCTGGTGTATCTTGGGATTTATGAAGATAAGGGTTAGTACAATAAGACTCTTCAATATTAACAAGAATAATTAATTTCTATTCTGAGCCCTAACGTGACATGTGTCATTTATTGATGGATGAGTAGCAAAAAGGGTGAATGCTTTACTCAGTTTGAATTCTTGCTCTCCAAACCTTTTCAATCTATTCCCAACTTTAGCCAGAAGCTGTGGTGTTACATTTCTGCAAGGAGTCCTTTCTCGCTCGAGTATTTCATCCTGACTCAATGTGATTTCTCCCTCAAATGGTTACTTGTAGCTGTCAGGACTAGAAGTGTTGATCTACTCCTGAGACAAAACATGAAGACGCTCTCAGGACCTGCTTTTCCCTGGAGATTTCCAGCTCTCCTGATCTTTGCTAAACTGGCCATGCTCTAACAACAACTCTTCCTTCCATGAATCTGCCTCAGTGCTGGAGCTTGAAGCACCGGATTGCGCAGGGAGCTGGCAAAGCTCAGAGCCAGCCGAGCTCCCCCCTCGCAGCAACCAAGACATCCCAAATCAGTTTGATTACAGTTTTGTTTGAAAGCTGCTGGGTCCCTCTGAGTCTAAATGGTTGTCATGTTTTACAGATGGATTACTCCAAATCCGTGGAGGAGGGAGGGAAAAAAATTAGCACGGCGGATAAAGCAGAGAGCCGCTGCTGTAAGAGTCCCACCAGCTTCAGCTACCCGAAGGCTTCTGTTGTGTAACGCAATCCCTATGTACTGACTCCAATATGCGGTAATATTTACATTAGCATTAGGACACCATCAAGCCTTTACTTATCCACATAGTTAAAATTGTTATCTGTATATGAACCCAGGAGATGATATATCTAGTTGTCAGCAGTGACCTGATGATAATAGCGGTACAATTTAGTTACAATATACAATATCATTAATCATCCAAATGTAGCATAAACAGAATGGACCATTTGCTAAGGTCTTGCAGGAGGTGGGAGGAAGGTCCCTTCCTTGTAACAGCTGTATAAGGCAAAGGCTTCCCTAAGGAAGGGAGGCTGGCAGAATGGGGGGAGACCTTCCACCGAAATCAGAATCACCTTCAAGGGTGGTACATGCCTCTATTTATTAGCATTATGCTACATATGCTAATGGCAGACTGTACACTATTTCTGAGCATTAACATCTGCTCAAAGCAACAGACTTTCACTTACAGAAACTGATTTAAACTCAGTGAAGCAGATAAACACAGAAATCTAAGCAGGTGGCTGCAACTGAAGGAAGAATTCTCAATTCCTGCACACAACCGATGAACTTCACTAAAACCATAATTAATATTCAGATAACTATATTCCGACACATAGAATAAACAAGATCCTTTAAAGGATGCAAATGTCTACCTGGGATCAGGGGAGGCAGGGGCTTGGGACTGGAATACGAAATGTCTTGAATATAAATCCAAAGCACTCCTTAATTTCATACTGAAGCCTTTGGTGTTGGCCTGAGTCAGAAAGTCCAAAGAGCAAGGATGTATTTGCATCACTCACAGCACAGAGAGGGGATTAAAGTTTTAGACTGTCAGGAAATGATAGAAATAGACAGGAATGATAGAAATAGACCTTTCCTTACAGGATGGTGGATGGTATAAAGATTTTGTTGCAAAAAGCACTAAGTTTGGTCACTCCGCCTTTTATTTGGAAAACATTGGACAGTCACTGTGAAAAAAAAAAATGAATAAAATATTTTATTTAAACTTATTTATATTATTTATCTTTTATGGCTTGTCCTAACAGAAAGACCCATCAGTGTTTTCTTCCACAGGATAATGTTGCAAGAGCACAAGTGTGTCCTGTATCTCTCAAATTCCAGGCTCCTCTGAAAGGTTGGATGGACTTTAAATCTAATCTGGCTGAGCCTGAAGCTTATAGTGAAATGTTAAACGGGGGTGAATTTTACATGGGTTCAGCTTTTATTGCAGGCATTTGATCTGGTTCCAGTTGCACCATTCCTCTGAAGAATTATGTGATACTTCCTGTCCTTATACAAGGGGTATATATCCTTACTGCCAATCCTAAAAGGCATATTCAAACCTTATGTGTTGCAGTTAGGTCTCTGTGCTGCTATTTCGCCCTGGTTTCCTCCAAAAAGACTCCCTGCTTAAGGCATTATGTCCTCAGAATTACTTTCCTCCTCCCTATTGACTATGCAGCTCGCATATGGTCCTGAAGTTTCATCAGCTGTGGGTCAGACCCCCCACAATGATAAAACTGCTCATTGTGGTTCAGCACATGGAAAAATTAGCCACAGTCACCTTAGGAAATCCCTTGAGCTGAAAATGGTGAAAGGTTGGGAGAATGTAAGAAGGAAATAGCATATATGCTTGCTCTGCTCTTACTTCTCTCTAAGCATCTATTTCTTCCATACCTAGATATCCTTTATTTGGAACCAGTATGGTTGTACTTCTATTCTTAATAAAGCATCATTTTCCTTTCCATTTTATTTTTTTTTCTTTTAAAATCAATGTTTGCAAGGTTTTCTCTGCAACTCTGGGAAGAATACGCTTTTTTGTTTGCAAAGCTGAGACTTGTGTTCACTGGACTTCGGGAGAAGGTGGCAGTGAATAGCAAATACAGCCAATCTGTAGGATAATTGTGATAGCTGACCCTCAAAATAATTATGTGCACCATGTGCATACTCGTATAACCAATTTGCTATTCCTTTTTGGTCTTGCTATCTCTTCCAGTTTCTATAACCCTGGCGTTCTTTGCTGTGCTTCCTCATATACAGCTCAAAAATGTGTGAGAATGTATGAGAATTTCAACTTTTTTATTTAGGTACTTTTTCTAGCTGAAAAAAAAATCTAAATTTTTAAGACTGCTGTCCTGCAGAAGAGCAAAAATTTGAGATCTCAGAACGTGCTGTTTTGAGATGTAGCATTTTAATGTCTTTTGTTTCAAGATTTTTTAGCCCACCTCATAATTTTGAAGAGTCTTCCAGAATGGTCTTCTGAATGTATCACAACTGGCTATAGAATCTTTAAATTTCAATTTCCTATAATCCCTGAAATCAGAAGTAGCAGCTCCACCATCTACCTGTCTAATAGTAACCTCCTTTTCTGCATCAACTGAGAATCACAGGATTTAACTATGGCACCTTGGCCTTTTGGGAGGAGGTCCTAGGGGCTTTCCTTTAACTGTGAAGATTGGAGATTTACTCCTGCTAGTCCACAGCCCTTTATTTTCACTTCCCAAATACAGGTCTGGCTATTTTTCCTGTATGGATTCTGAATATTGTAGTCTGCTAGGCATTCCTTCTGCTACAAATTACCAGAATCATAGGGGCAAATTCTGCCATGAGCTTTACCCATTCAATCCACTTGAATGGCATGAGGCTGCACAGGATTAAGAACTTCATCACACACTCAGCAAAGTCAATAATAAAGCTCCTGCTGGCTTCAGTTGTTCAGAATTGGGGCCTAACTGAGGGCAGAAGGTACAATATTGTTACTATTCTAAAATTATTAATTTCCATATGCTCCCAAATTTCTGGGTATTTAAAATGATTGTTAGAGGTATGCGTGGCTTTGTTAATATTCTGAATCAACAAATCCTTTTGAATAGAATTTCAAAACCTAAAGGATTTTTCAGATGAAGTTATTTGAAGTTATTAAGCTGTTGTGGCTTTTTTTTTTTTCCCCTCTGTTGTGCTTAATTGTATGCACGCGAATGGTTTCATTGACTGGTTTGGAAGGGTGCAAAAAGATCTGCCTGAAAAAGTATTCTGTATAAAATCACAAGGGGGAAATGAAAAGAATGCTTACCAATCTGTTAAAAAAAATAAAATCGCCCAAGTGTGTGGTATCAATTTCCAGAGAAGAAAAAAAAGTCTTGTTTTCAGGAGCCCCTAATGCAATCCTAAGTAAGTCTTCACTGCCAGTTTAAAAGAAGAATTTGTCTGAGGAAAAGCAGAGCAAAAGCAGCTACCAAAGAAGGAGCAGGTCTGAAAAACCAAACTTTCTTTAAAAAAAAGAATAATCGCTGTCTTTGCCAGACCATGCCACAAAATCCAATGTAGTTATAGCCCCTAGAATTCCCCTGTCTTTTTCGGCATGTGCATTAAATGCTTGGCTGTTATCCACTCAGCACAGTAGGGTCACTAAAGATCAGATGATACCCTTTCAGCCAGCCATGACTGAGAGAAATAAAACATCTATGTTTAGAGAGTGGGCCCCAATTCTGCACGGTGTTTTTTACGTGACTCTCCGGAAATGAGGATTCCTGTTGCCTGGAAGAGGAGTTATTGTGTGGTTAAAAAGTGGAATACATTTGCAGGATGGCAGCTACTGACATGAAGGGTAGGAACGTGCAGTAGTTGGAATGATGATGAGCTGCCCGAAATGCACCAGCCTCCCCATGCCTCAGTTTCCCCCTTTGGATAACGGGAATGCTACCACTTTCCTCCTTCACAGAGCGCTGAAGAGGTATAAGGTTTGCAAAGCAACTGCAAATTCCTGTTTGAGCAGTAGGACAGCTGTACCAAGATGTATAGTTATTATAGGCATATATATAGCAAATAAACCTGACTGGAATCTGGACATCAAAAGATGGATGCCCTCTCCCAAGTATTCATCCTTTAAGTACTATGTCTTTCTTTCTTTCTTGTTTTGTTGACTGCCTATTAGTGTGAAAATCTCTTGGGGGAGATTACTGAACAAATAGCTGTTGGACAAAAAATAATGACAGAGAAGGAAAGCATGGAAAAAAATGTAAGAAGTAGAGGAGGGGCTGGCAATGGTGGAAGCAGAACCGCACGAAAACACTTGCAGGTTTAAACGTGAAGGAGGCCGAGCAACCAAATGCGATGAAAAGATCATGGAAAAGGAAAATCAGAGGGGACGCAGCAACCTTGCAGGATCAGCCCCTCCTCTCCCCTCTCCCACTAGAAAGAGCAGGAATAAAACACATCCTCCACGAGGGCACCGGCCGGCCCTGCAGAGTTTATTGCTCTTGCAGAAGCCACGGTTGCCATCCCAGCCACCGCTTATGCTAAAGCAGGGACTTCTCGAGCTCAGCAGCCTGACTCAGTAGCTGGGAGCTGCGACAGGCTCACTTCCCGCAGGGATCTGGTGTGGCTGGGGTGCACGGAACATGCCCGGAGCCTGCAGGGATTGCAGGTACCCCGAAGGCCACGGCAGCTCCGAGCTCTGAGTGTGGCTGCCCAGCTGGAGCCCTGCCCGTGCTCACGCAGGGCCCTAGCAGGTTTTCCAGCTAACTCTTCTACAAAACACATCTATTGTCAGTGCTACGCGTTGCGCAAATATTATCGTTTCCCGGGAGCAGATATTTATCTATATTTTCCTAGGATTGCTTTGGAACTGGACATTGGACTCGTTTCCATGCAATGATTAACCCTGGTGACAGAGCGAACAAAGCAAAACAGCGCGGCATGAGATGGCTTGGGAAATAAAAAAAGTAAGAAATCCCTGTAGTCTGAAACACTACAATCAAGGGAAGGCATTCTGTAATCTGGGAACGGGCCTATATATAGCAATATGCCTGAATGCCTCGCGGGAGCTGAAGCGCTTATAAATCTCTCGTATTAGATGGAGGCAGAGTACAGCACTCTCTCTGCTCATATGAAGGTGGCTATTTCTAGTGGTTCTCGTGCATCTTGGAGTAATATCCCAATACTCCAGGCTGCTGCTTGAAGAGCAGAAATCTGTTATGCTTTTGTTCTCGGCCCTTTGTCTCGTTCCTAATTTGTTTTCTATTTTGTCTACTTTTTGCTTAGTTTGGAGAGTCTGGGCGTAGGTTCTTAGCTTGATGACTAGACTTGCTTTTTTTTTTTAATTTATTTTTTGACAGCTGATACTTGTGGAGGAAAAATAGTTTAGCAGGAGAGAAAGCTGTTCACAGATTTGGTGGAAAAGTGGCAAATTATTTCAAGCAGGACAAAGACAAAAAAAGCAGACAAAGTCAAAACACTTTTGTTTGATTATCTTAATAAAATATATGTGCAATGTTTTGTTTTTATTTTTATACAGTCAGGACATGGTTTTTTATTGTCTTTTAAGAAGGGTATAGATGCAAGGTCCTCATCAGGAAAGCATTCAAAGTAAAATACTTTGATCATTTTTTTTTAATTTAAAAACTAAAACAAATTCATATTTCAGGTCAACCCTTTTTTTTTTTTTTTTTTTTTTTTTTTTTTTTNTGTCCAGTGAAAAAGAAATTCCCCAAACCTCTCAAGCCAGAATTCATTAATTGTTTGCACAGCTGGAGTTATGATTTCTCCCTGGAGCTGCAGTCCCCGGGTTTCACTGCGGCTCTGTCACTGCTGTGTCCCATATCCTTGGGCAACTCATCACGTTTCTCAGTAAAGAATTCCTCCTCCCCACGTGCACGGGCAGCACCTTGCACAAAAGGGGGCTGAATTTAGGCACAACCTGAAGGTGTCACTACTACACAATATATACAAATACCCACCACGTCCCACTCTTTGGTGGCACTATGGCTGCACTGCGGTTACAATGCGCATGCAAAAAATAATGCAGGAGGTATCAAAACGTACAGTTTTAGCACTTAAAAGACACCAATATATTGACCTATGTATGTCGATATTTATTCCTTAGCAGCTGCATTACATTGGCATATAAGGCCCTATCTAGTTTCCGTTAAAATCAGTAACAAACTCCCATTGACTTAAATAGTGGAGGATAAAACCCTAAATCTTTAATGTAGTTGTGTGCATTCCTTTTTTTTTCTTTCTATATAATGTAACCACTGCAATGGCTAAATGCAGTGGGGTAAAATGCATCTGCTATGTGCCCCTTTGCACAAATACTTGTCAATGCAAAGGTAATCACCCCTTCACAATACACGCTGTATAGCAACAAGTTATTTGTATTCAGGGTTTTGGGAGGGGAAAGCTCTTAAAATCTTATATTCCAGAAATGCAAATGCACCTCCCTGTAGAAATTCCCACCTATAAAATAAATTCTTCCCAAATATGTATGCCTAGGCTACCTCACACCAGGAAGGGCACTCCACAAGCTTCAATCCGTACACAGCCACTGCCTGCAAATATGGCCCCCGGTGCCTGTTTGTCCCCTCGTTCATGGCACCGGACGGGATAAAAATCGCACATCAGGCACCATCACTGGGAATTCCGATCCTGACCAGCTGCACCGCAGCTGGCATCAGGACAAGGTGGTTTCTCTTGCTGCCGTTGTGCTGGAAGGTTTCCTTCCCTTCCCGAACAAGTTTGGCAGTGGAGGGAGGTCTAAAATCACCCCTGCTGGCTACCAAAATTGGGGGAAAGCTGTGAAAAACAGCCAGGGGGCCAACTCCGGACTGCCGGCAGCAAAACGTGCCCTTGGAGGGAGGAAACAGAGAGGCAGCAGCAGGACTCCAACACGACGGGCACCTGGTGGGCCGTCAGCTACAGTCACCTTGCCCCTCCTCGGCCAAAAACGGAGGAAAAGGGAAGAAAATAGGGAGGGCAGAAAGGCATCTGTCAAAGGGTGCCGTGTTTGTTAGCCCTGGCCACATTCGTTAGCCCCCAACCGAAGGTGGATTCATCTCCTCCTGGCTGGGTTTGCCTACCCCCAGCCCAAGTTTATTGGTCCCATCTGGGTTCATTACCTTCATCTGGGTTTGTTAGCTCTCTGCTGTCTTTTTTTATCCCTGGCTGTGCTGGATTTGTGAGCCTCTGGGCACATTCGTTAGTGTTCGCTGCCTGCGTGTCCCTCCTCACCTCTGCCTTGCCCCCTGTGGGGCGGCCAGGAGTGGGGCCAGGTGACATCTCGGTGTCCTCTCACCCTTCTCCTGGCGTCTCTTGTTTCCTGCTCATCTCCCCGGCGGAGGCAGATGGGGTTCATTCCCCATCTTCCACGCCGAGTGCCGTAGCTGAAGGGCTACCCTGGTCTGCAGGGGGATGTGGAAGGTGAGGATTCACAGGGGTTAATCCTGCAGCCTAGCGGGAGCACTAGCTGAACAGCTAGAACACGTCGAAGGTGCCCCGGCCTGTTGCCGCTGGCAGATGGCGTGTGTAGAGCTGCTTGTTAGCTCCAACTCACAGCCAAAATGAAACCGAAGCTTTGAGCTATTTGGTCTCAAACCCGGGGTATTGGGACAGTTAGGGGCACAGGCGGCACCTCAAGTGACTCTGCCGCTCTTTACACTCCCAAGTTTTTCTGGCAGGGAAAAGCACGGAGAGCTGTCGCTACCCTGTGGTGACGTACACCCGTCTCCAAAATTCCCCTGCTCACTCCTGAGCCTCGCACCTGGCCAGCAGCATCAACCAGGAGCCCGTGGGCTTTGAGATGACCAAATCCATATCCTCAGGCTATATATTGTGGGCTGGCTTTAAACTTTTGACAAATGGAACAAACCACGTTGGCATAAGGACTCCCTCACCTCATCCGCTTATGTAGCTGCATCCCAACTAGTCATCTGTCATGGCTAGGATCTTTTTGGAGCGTTTAACATACACCTTCAATGTCACAGATCCCTCCTGGCCCCAGAGACATTGCGGTGGCCCTCACCAGGTTTGGATGTGGCCCTGTGGCTATGTCTATGCTTACTACACAGACACCGGTGTCTGGGGAGCCAGCGATCAGAAAGGTCCCCATATGGCCTGATCCTGAGGGATTTGGTGAACCACAATGCACTGCCAGTCATTCCAATGGCATAAGGGATTGCTCATGAGGAGTAAAGGTGGAAGAAGAGGATGTCAGACAACCCCACCTGGAAAGATTTATAAATGCACCATAACCGACTTCACAGGCTTAGTACCTTGGAGAGTAATTGAAAGAGATGTTCCATATTGATCTTTTCAGAAAGTTCAGTTTTTCTAATCCATCCCCTCCCTAGAGCCAGGTGAAAAATGTTTGAACTTGTAGAGCCGGGGTTGGATTCTGCTCTCTGTCACTTAGGTGGAAATCTAGGGAGGTTCGTGTGCAGGCAATGCAGTCTCCATGGTGTAAGAGAGAGCAGAAGCCAACCCCAAACCCAGACGAAGTGTACACGGGCATCTGCAGCATGACTTGGTTTGAGGAAGCCCATTTATATCACTGCAGGTTTCCAGTGATTTTGTAGGATGGACATTAGGTATCCATGTTGTAATGTGAATGCCAGGGATTTATTGCACAAAATATGGGAAGGAAAGATGATTTTGTGGTTAAGAAACTGGGCTGGGACTTGTATAATCTGTATTTAATTCCCAACTCAGCCGTAGATTGCCTCTCTGCCCTTGGATAAGTCACTCATGCTCAGATCCATAAACCTATTTAGGTATCTAACACCCATTGATTTCAATGGGAGTTGGGTTCTAAATGCTTTTAAGGATCTGAGTCTTAATATCAGCACCCCTCAGTGTCAGGAACCAGAACTAATCATAGAATCATCGAATGCCTAAGGTTGGAAGGGACCTCTAGAGGTCATCTAGTCCAACCCCCCCTGCACACGCAGGGCCACCTAGAGCACGTGACACAGGGCTGCATCCAGGCGGGTCTTGAAGATCTCCAGAGAAGGAGACTCCACAACCTCTCTGGGCAGCCTGTTCCAGTGCTCTGTCACCCTCACCGTCAAGAAGTTCCTCCTTAACTTCCTGTGGAACTTTTTATGCTTCAATTTATGGCCATTTCCTCTGGTTCTGTCAGTGACCACCACTGAAAAGAGGCCAGCCCCATCCTCCTCATTGCCTCCCCTGAGGCACTTATAGACACAGATCAGATCCTCTCTCAGCCTTCTCTTCTCCAGACTGAACAAGCCCAGCTCCCTCAGCCTCTCCTCATAGGGCAGATGTTCCAGGCCCCTGATCATCCTCGTGGCCCTGCGCTGGACTCTCTCCAGCAGCTCCACATCCCTCTTGTACTGTGGGGCCCAGAACTGGACACAGTACTCCAGATGTGGCCTTACCAGGGCTGAGTAGAGGGGTAAGATCACCTCCCTCGACCTGCTGGAGATGCTCCTCTTAATGCACCCCAGGATGCCATTGGCCTTCTTGGCCACGAGGGCACACTGCTGCCTCATGGTCAACCCGTCGTCCACCATGACGCCCAGGTCCTTCTCGGCAGAGCTGCTCTCCAGCAGGTCGGTCCCCAGCCTGTACTGGTGTCTGGGGTTATTTCTCCCCAGGTGCAGGACCGTGCACTTGGCCTTGTTGAATTTCATGAGGTTTTTGACCGCCCAGTTGTCTAGTCTGTCCAGGTCCCTCTGGATGGCAGCACAGCCCTCTGGAGTATCCGCTACTCCTCCCAGCTTTGTATCATCTGCAAACTTGCTGAGGGAGCACTCTGTGCCTAATAGATCACAACCTGATACTCCTTTTCTCCCATTGGCTGTGTACTTATGTCCATTTGGAAGGTGGTAGGACTGTACAGCATCTAGCACAGTGGGGTCCTGATCTCAGGTTTTCTGGAAAAATAGCATTCATATGACAATAATAAAACAAAAAAAAAGCAGAGAAGATTAAATTGCAATAAAATAATGCAAGGATCTTAATAAACAGTCCCCTTTTTATTGTACTCTTGTGCTATAAAAAATTGCTGTCAAAACTGATGTCTTCTGCACACAAACATTAATCTCCTGAGACCTTTTAAATTACTTGTCTGTTCTAGTGACCCTTCCTCAAAAAATCTTGAGTATCTTACAGATAGATGTGAACTAGGCCTTGTATCCCACCCTGCTCACTTTGCAAAGCAGGAAACTGAGTCACAAAGCTAGAAAAAAAATGGCCTGAAACAGAAGGTACATAAAAAGTAGAAACAAGGACCTAGGTCCTGGTACAGCAAAACATGCCAGTAAATGCTGACTTGAAACAGACTCACAGTGCCCTTGTTTCAATGAGAATTATAAGCCTCCCAACTTTAACTAGCTCTCTGGGGAGGGAAGTCCTGGTTCCACTCCTCTGATTACTAAACCACTGTTTTCTGTCTTCTCCTCCTCCTCCTCCTCACTAGATTTGTTTCCCTAATAAGAGCATTCTTCATTCTAAGGTTATTGCTCCCCCTCTGTAAAGGCTGGCAATGTATGGTCCTTCATGTGATTTTATGCAAATAGAAACATAAAACCAAGCAGCCACAGAGAACAAACTGTTTTGGGGGTTGCGGATGGGTCAGGGAGCCTTTCTGAGTGAGAAACTGTTTAAACCTTGCTGGCGTGTGGTTTGCAAGGTTGTGCTTGCTGTACAGGGTTTAAACACCTGATGGTGTGTCTGAAACAGCCTGGCAGTGTCTGCACGACACGAGGACTGCAGTTATGTCCTTTTCTGATCGCCACCATGGAAAGATGGAGGAATGATGGATAGTTTGCTCTGCTCTTACTCCCCCGAGCTATCCCAAGATGATCAACATGAGAAGTTCTGCAGCTGTGGTTGGTGACTGAGTTTGCACGGGACCTTGGCATAGTTGGATGTTATGACTCCTGAGCATGAAAAGCCAATCTCAAAATCTAAGCTTGCTTTCAAGAGGACACGGCCATGTGTGAGCGCTGTTTTCCTTTTCTATGGGAGTACGTTCTCCCAAGAAACAGCGGCTATTTAAACAGCAGCATGCTTTTTAAAAGCACAGGGGTGTAATTCATGGCACTGCCCTCATGCTCTTTGAACTGCAGAGTCCTCAAAGGCCAGATCCCATCTGAGGGTTTGCACATAAGCAAACCTTGCTGTCTGGGGAGCACCAAGGATAAGCAGGGAACCGCAGAGACATCCAGTGCCTCCTGTCTTTAATGGACTCACATCTTCCTAAAAAAAAGCAAGAGGATTTTGATGGGAGGCAAGAGCCTTGCCTTAAAATAACCTTTCAGTACAAAGCAATTATTTCCCTAAATAAAAAGGAGTATTCAAATGCCTAGTGGTGATGCCGTACACCTAACACTTGCCTACCCAGGACGAAGCGGAGAGCATCACGCCAGGCGGAGGCCGTTATCTTTATTGTAGTCAAGAAAATGGGAGCAGTTCCACCTGGCATTTAATTCATGTGAGTGTTGCTAATGGCTTTAAAGCTCTTCTCATTTGCAGAAAATAAAATTATAATAATAAAAATAATAAAAAAGTAACAATCAATGACAGATCTCTCCAAATAAATTGAAGGACTTTCTTTTCTTCTACTTAGTTCTTCTCCCTGTCAGCTCTCTCTCTCTGCCTTCTTCCTTTCTCCACTATAAAAAGTAATCAGTACAAAATAAGTGAGTGAAAAGTCAGCATTTCACCAAAGCATCTTCGTGGAAAGGTTTAATTTCCTGCCCTTTTATGGTTTCTTTTGTTTTTTGTTTTGTTTTGTTTTTTTACCAAAGGAAGGAAGGAACTAAAGAAAAAAGCAATGGGAGAAAAAAATAAATACAAAGAGAAATGAAAACTTGAGAGTGAAGAGAAGGGAGATTAGGAAAAGAACGGCCCAATCCTGCCAGCATTTCCAGGAGCACATTTTACTTGAACCTAAAGCACCAGCCACCTCCAAAAGAATCTGGAGAGAATAAGCAAAAATGAAAACGGACAAAGTCTATCAGATAAATAAAGTCTGACATCCCTACACCCTCCCCTCCAACTTGGAGCATCTTTGTACAAAGCACGAGCCCACACGCTGAAGCAAACTATGGGAGTGGGCAAGGGGCTTGTAATTTATGGCAACTGGCATGGGGGTCTCGTTTGCATCTGCGCGGGCAAACAGGGCTGGGTGACATCTCTGAGCGCGAGGCATTCGAGTCAGAGTGCCCGAGTCTCCCCCAGAGAGAAAGGCAAAATGCTTTCTTGCAGGATCTGAGCGCGCGGAGAGTGTGTGCGGCAGAACAGAACAGAGAGGAACGAGCCACAACGTGGCAGCATTGTATCTGGCGTGGCGAAGAGACAGCGAGAGTCATGCTGGGCTGACCTTGGTCCTGGCTGTATCAAATACCAGCTGATTTATTAGGAGGGGGTCAGGGCTGAAGGAGACACCTGAGGAGAAAAGTTTGTTCGCAGATTCTGGTGTCTCTGTAATTACCTCTAGCTGGAGGAGAAGAAAGAGGAGCAAAAAGAACTGTGTGGTTTGATTATTATTCGCCAAAACAGGCTGGCCTCCCTGGAACAAGCCTCTAGCAAAGCTCTATCTTTTAGAAGATGTCTGTTAAAAAAAGTACGTGCGGATCCCGCAAGCCTTGATCCCTGGGACTTTAAGTGAATGGGAACCATGTAACTTCCTGGAGGATTTCAAAGTTCGGTGTTGGGCACTGTCATTTTCCCCATTTTGTAGAGCAAGGATCAGAAACACAGTGATGTGGTAAATAGCACTGTTTTCAGAAACAGCCCCTAATTTGCAGTGTTCAGCTTGAAAAGGCAGTTACGGCAGGGATTCCTCTCCCCCCCAACCTCCCAAGCACTAACAAAACAAGTATACAAAACAAGTAGGCACTACAGAAAAATGACAGCCAGTTTTAATTTTTCTCTAGAAATGACTTGCTCAGCGTCTGTGGAGTGAACCAGCAGCTGAGCTAGGAAAAAAAAAAAAAACAGCTTTCCAAACTCCCAGCTTTCAACAACGCTGTAATGAAGCATTAAACGTCTCGACAGCGTTGAGAATCAAAGCCTGTCTTCACGGCAGAACCTGAGCAAGGGGGTGGCTTTGCCGGAGAGCCCAGCGGCTCACCTGAAATGTAAAGGGAATAATCCACCAAAATCAGGCCACTAGCTCGTGAGATTTGCTTGGTCTGTGGCTCCTCGGAAGGATTTCCGTGCTTCTCTTTCTCCACCCCTTAGAGAGAGACTGGCTCCCAACAGGAAAAAAAAAAAAAAAAAAAAGGCATTTGGGTTGCATAATTCAAGCACAAAGTTGACATAAAAATAAGGGCTTCGGCATCTGGGCTTGGTGAAGTGGGGAGGAGAGGGTAGAATTGGAGTTGGGGTAGGGAAATAACAATTTGCTGCCACCTGAAGTATTGTTTAACGCTTAGCTTAAAAATGCTGACAGCTTCTGCACAGCTGTATGCACGGCAGAAGCAGCCTGCTGGCACATTGATAAAGTATTAAGATGAGCGCAGATCTGGGCCCGATACGAAGAGATGAGAGCGCCTTCCAGCTGCATTTAGGCATTGCGCACAGAGTAACTGTTACCTGCAAAGGATCGTTTTGATGCCGCCTTCTTTTGTTTTGATTTCAGATCAAAGGGAGGGTAGGCGGTTTAGGGCTGGCGCTCCGAGCTGCGTGGCTAACTTATCTGTGCCGTTCAAGCAGGCATCACACTGTCTGCTTGTAAGGAGAGAAGGATCTGAAACACATGAGGGAGGGACTGGGGAGACAAGGGGAAAAAGCAACAGCAACTACATACTGGCGAGCGGTGCAGCCTGGAGTCCTGCAGAAGTGCATTTAAATAGCTGGCTTTCTCCTCTGCAAAAGTCCTGATGCAAAGTTGTCCTGCTGTGCCCAGTCTGGAAAGTGTCACTGCAGATGGAGATCTGAGCTTGTCTCTCTTCTTAAAGGAGCTCTGGCTCCCTTGCTGGGATCCCCTGTGGGTCCGCAGCCCGGAGCCGGTGCAGCGTCACCTTGGTGCAGAAAGCACCGTCCCGGGAGACCCTGCGGTGTGGGCACAGCTGCACCGCTGTAAAGACGCCTAGTGCCAACTTACTTCCCTTCTGCTAGTGTGCTGACCTGCATGTGTATGTCAGTATAAACACCTCGGTACAGGTGTTATAATGCCCCTAATAGAGAAGCTTTTTCATCTGGACCATGCTAATAAGGTTACGGGACTGCAGCTATTCTCCTTCAACAGAACATAAACACAGTCCTGCAAGGTGGTAATTCCTTCTGACTTTACGGGAATCTCAAAGCATCTTTTGAGAGGGCCCCCAAATGTCACCCTAGATCCTGGTGGAGAACAGGTCCCAGGTTAACAAATTGTAGGACAGCCTTATATTATTTTCTGTCTGCAGAGGGGCACAGAAGGAGAGAGCTCAGGTTATCAAGAAAATGGGCAACCTTAACACAGTGAATGTAGTCATAAAATTACAGGGGCCAAACAACTGTTCTGATACAGACTACACACCTTGAATAACCTTCCTGCCTCAGTTTCCCTTTGTCTTAAAGGGTGATGAAGATGCTGGCTCAACGCAAGGCGGCGTGGTGGAGATGTTGTAGTCAAGATTTCTGACATGCTGTTAAATGACCTGCTCCCTCTAAAGTGCCTATCTCTTATTTGTGCTGCAATGGAGCCAAAGAGAAAAGCTTTTTTTGCTGCCGCTGCTGGAGCCTGCATGGAAATGAGTTGGGCGGTATATAATCCCACTCAAAGCACATTGCACATGAAAAAAAAGGGAGCTCTAACTCTCTCTTTCTCTCTTTTCTTCCTCCTACCAGACTGGGCCAAATCCTGGTCTCATTTATATTACAATAATCCTGGAAGAAATTCATGGGAGTTGATTCCTCTAGATTTACATGGGTATAACTAAAAGCAGAATTCATCAACACGTTTTCATAGATGGCTCTTAAGCAGGGAAAAATACTAAGACCTCCTTTATCTTGATGACACAAGATGGCTCAATAAATGTAAAGCACGTGTTATATAACAGCAGAATAATCTATGGTATTGAGGGCTCACAGATCCTGAAAGTCTTTTCTGCTTGCAAGGGGGGGAATTAAATAAGGAGGAAAAAAATATATTTTCTGAATAAAGTGCTTGTTGCAGAATATTTTTTTAAATACTGAACTGTGAAACCTAAAGTAGGGCAATACCCTCCCTTTCAACAATACTTTGACTTCCTACAGTCAGCAGATGCAATATGCATAGGATTCAGAAAGATCCCATTAAAATTCATTAAACCGTGTTTCCAGCTATTTAGTAAATTTTGAAGAAAAGAAACCTATTGCCTCTTCTGCTCCATACGATGGCCTCTTTGAATGTAATTAACCCTTCATTCATGGGTCTTTCTATCCAACTAATCTCCCACCCCGTGCCTTCCGATGCATTTTTAATACCGCAGCTAATACCGCCACCTAAAATCCTCCAGCAGTCGCCATGCAATAGAGCTCTTTGCACAGGCAAGGTACTGTAAATCTCCATAAACAGTGCTTGGATGAACAGCAAATTCAGATAAGTGATGTGTTCTTTTTCATGCCTTCCAGTTACAAACGGGGGATACTCTTCATCCTTCAAGGTGCATTTCAATTCAGGAAAGATACTGGGTTCCCACTTGCCCAGGGTATTCAGCTGCTGGCCTTGGGGAAGCTGGACATGAAGGGGTGTGAATAGGGGCAGGAGGGCATAAATACATATACAAAATAACGAAAAAGGAACCTGGCAATACATGTACAAAACAAACAAAATTAAGCAGAAGGCAAAATAATATTGGTACTAGACAAATCCGGAGATGTTAAGCAAAGTGTCGCCTTTATCTGTCCAGAGCGTAAAGCTTTCCTCTTTCTCACACTGTTCACAGATACTTGGGGCTGGATCTGAGCTAGTCCTGTGAGCCGTAAACCGTGACTGCTTTCAGATCAGAGAGAGTGAGCAGAAAGGCAGATTATTTCATGTAAAACAGATGTAACCAAAAATATTCCTGTTCCTTCCTTCCCTCTTTCTCTGTCTGATGACTGAGCTGGTTTGTCAAAACTAGGGATGGAGATGGAAAAGGAGCAGAAAGGGTGTGGTATAAATAGTGAAAAAATTTAAGATGAGAATTGAAAATATTCAGTGTTTTTTTCTTTGCTGAGAGAAAATCCAATCAGAATTTATCCATAAAAAGTTTAATAATGAATGAATTTTAAAAAAAGAAAAGGGTCCCATTCACATTGCAAGATGCTCAAGACACTTGGTGTTTCTTTCGTGGTTAAAATGTTCTAACGTAGCTATGAAAGAGCGTCATTTCGGAGTAACAGAATTATACTTTTCACTTTGCTTTGGTAATACAACTACACTTAATTATTTCATCCAAACTACAGATTTCCGTAGATCTAGAAAAGCATTTAAACACCTGCTCCACTCTGAGAACCTATTGCTTTATACGACGCTTTCCACAATATGAATTAGGTTTATGCTGCTGTATGAACATCTCTATACCATGACTACATTTCATCTAGAAGAAATACAAGCTNTTCTTTGCTGAGAGAAAATCCAATCAGAATTTATCCATAAAAAGTTTCATAATGAATGAATTTTAAAAAAAGAAAAGGGTCCCATTCACATTGCAAGATGCTCAAGACACTTGGTGTTTCTTTCGTGGTTAAAATGTTCTAACGTAGCTATGAAAGAGCGTCATTTCGGAGTAACAGAATTATACTTTTCACTTTGCTTTGGTAATACAACTACACTTAATTATTTCATCCAAACTACAGATTTCCGTAGATCTAGAAAAGCATTTAAACACCTGCTCCACTCTGAGAACCTATTGCTTTATACGACGCTTTCCACAATATGAATTAGGTTTATGCTGCTGTATGAACATCTCTATACCATGACTACATTTCATCTAGAAGAAATACAAGCTCTTCGTAGAAGTTTGTTGCTGTCTAGTACTTCGGTTAGAAATTTTTCTATGTGTATTTGTGCCTTTTGCTCAAAGATTTTGCTGTATCTCACTCAAGTCTGGCACGGTGTCTGTGATCTGTCTTGGTCAACTCAAAAACGGACTAATCCTGGTATTCCGGGATCAGATATAAGCAGTACAGTTTATGTATGAGATGTGAATCTCATCTTAAACCACTGTAAACCAGTATGAAATCTGCCACTTAACAAAGAGGCACTGTCATTGCCTTGCTTCACCAAATCAGGGTATTTTAAAGAGAAAGCAGAGCGATTCTGTTTAAAATGCACGAGACATCTGTACCGAGGATGAGAATTTCAAAGTACGGCACAAGTCTTACTTTATGAGGAAATATTATTGTCATTGTTCTTCCAGAGCTGGAAAGGGAGGAGAAAAGATATATAGGAGTTCAACCTGCAGAATATGTAGACCTGAGTGGCAAGCTAAGTGCTGCACAGCGCCATTGAAAAATATTAGCAATTAAAAGCCTCCGAGATCGTGGTCTCCGAGTTTCCCATTCAAAAATAGAGGATGTACTACCCTCCTACCCAAGAAAGATTAGTTTGTATACCCTAGAAAATCAGAGGTTAAACACTCGCATAGGGGGATATGCTAGCTGCTCCGTGCTCTGCTGGTACTGCGCAAGTTACCTCTAAAGCTATGAAAATTCGTGTACAAGTTAACGGCAAAGTTCCGTTGCTATGGGAAGACGTGTATGGGTTCATCCGCTTTAATTGTTTCCATGATTTAAGTGTTAGGCACCAGGAAATTAATCTGGGCAATAGTCAGGACAATCTGCGCAAAGCCGGGTTCAATGTTGCTAAAACAAACTGGTTGAAATGAAAAAGTGCAGCTGTGACTCTGCCTGATACCAACACACGCACGCACACACAGGAACACGCAAAAAGGCCCCAATTATTATTCTTATTATTTATGAACACAGACGAAAAGCCAAAGAGGGCACGGTAATGCACACAGATGCTGATTAGCTGGAGATTATATTGATGATGTAATAAAAATTCACTTTGTCTCTTAAGCTGCACCAGAACAATCAGAGAGAGATTAGATAAAAATCAGAGAGGATGAATAATAGAAGGGAGAGGTAACATCATAAACCATAGCTCCAAGCAAAACGTTCTGTCTCTGAGTGCCCCTGGTCGGAATAAATAAGGGCTGGAGGGTGTAAATACAATCCAAGTGTATGTAGGAGGTAGGAAATTGTGGCTTTGTATGTGTATTATGTATCAATAAGCAATCATATACATGTGTCTACGTACCTGTACAGGTTTGCAAGTACACATACACATCTACACATGCACACCTTGCTAACTCTGTTGAACAGATGATAACAGAGAAAGTAATTATTATATTTGGAAGAGACAGACAGATAGACATAGAGAGCATAGGACGGACGATTAGAAGCGTATGGGAATTGATTAGAAAGGGAAAGGTGTGAAACTGTGCGGAAAAAAAAAAAAATTCCCTCTACCTGACTGGGTAAAAGACACACATGCAAACATCTGCATGCACCTGTATTTATCTAGACACACAGCAGAGTGGGTCCCTATATGAAATAGTATCTCTGCAGCCACAAAAAATCCCAGTTAGAGAGACGGAAGAAAACTTTCTCCTTTAGAGTGCTTCCTTGAAAAGGAGGAGAACTGCTGCACGTCCAACGTTGGTTTAAGTTTACTGACCATGTTTAATATTTGATTAAACCTTTGGCATAGCTGACTATCCTGATCTGAATAGATGATCCGATTCTTTCCGTGGTAGTAAAGCCAAGCATAAGTAATAGCTGTCCTCTGACTACTGCTGCCTTTTGCATACGAGTAGGAATTTGCCATCTCTAAAAACCTGCTTCTGGATTCTTTTCAGCTGCTCGGTGTTTACAGTCTTGTTTTATGAAATCAAAAAAGAATACCCCAAATCCTTCCTCCAGCCATGAAGAGGGATATGATTTATTAGTACCCGAGGAAAAAAAAATCCCTTCTTTCCAAAGTCTTCCTTGGCTTCAGTATTTTACCTGTTCTCCCTCCTGTACTTTTTGCCTGTGGTTTGCATTATTACTTGCTAAATACATTAGAAAATGCTCATCAGCTTGCTCGGCAGCTTGGGGATATTTGTGTGGTTGCCCACACACGCGCATACACACATATACACACAGCAATTTTATAAATAAATCACAGTCATAGGGGTGAGGAGAGGGCATGTGGTGCTTCACAAGGGAGGAGAACAGCAAAAAAAGGAAGGACATCTCCAGGATCAGAAAATAGGGGCTGTCAGAGTTTTTCAGTGCTTTTTTAAAGCGTATGAGATGGCCACTGCTGCTGGCCATAGAAAGTAAAATAAGGGGATCACAGCTGAGAGTTCTTTTACCTTGACTGCCTAGATGAGCAAATGTCTAATCCCTCAACACAGACAAAAAATAGCCCTAAATAATCATCATAGATGCTTTACACCTCAAATGAGACAAGGCTTGCCGGGAGATGTAATATCTTTTATTTGACCAACTGATATAGTTGAAAAAAATAAGCAAGCTATCAAGTGCACGAGGAAGTCTATCTCCTTTTTTTTTTCCAGCTATATCAGTTGGACTAATAAAAGATATTACCTCTCTTTACAAACGTTGTCTCATTTATAACCTTAGACCATCACTGCTACCGCAACAGCCCTACTTAGACCTTAAATACACACAAAGCTCTTTGCAAAGCTGGATATCACAAATTCCTCTTTACACACAGAAAACTGAGGGAGAGTAAGGTCTAGGAACAAGATCTAGCATGACATAGAAGGCTAGTAAGAGGCTGGGATGGAAATGGACTCCCAATCCCTTCCTGCCCCTCTCTGAATGAAGAAGACTCTGATGCTGCATTATGCAAAAGGCTTGTTTCAGCTTCTTGATTTAATTTGGAGTTGCCAGACAATGGCCCTGGAGCTGAGGGCTCAGGGCAGCTCTGTTTCAAAACAGCAGGGAAAAATATTTTTGCAAGAAGCTGAACTGTAGTCCCAGAAGGTACTGCCAGGAATAGTCAAGAATAAGCTCATGATTTTAAAAATTCACAGAAAAATGTATGCATGACTTTTGCTCAGGTGTGAGAAATCAGCTGCTGATTTAATGAAGCAAGAAAAAAATCTTTAAAAAAAAGGTGAAATTATGGACTTGGTGCATTTTTTTTAATCTTTGAAAGAGGACGTCAAGATTTGAACCTCGAAAAAAATTTTTTTCTTTCTATGCACTCAGTGGTTTATGTACAGAGACATACACATTTGTGTATCTGTTTGCGTATGTGTGTGTATGCTTTCCAAGAGTGTGGGTCTTCCTGCTACTAGCCATAGCATAATTCACGATACGGTCAGCACGACTCCCTTTTCCTGAACTCTCTTAGTTCAGGGAAGAGCTGAGAAATGAAAGGAAGAGATAGGTAATGCACACTGGGAGAATCAGAGAGCTGACTCAAGACCTGAACCAGTGAAGGGCTCTACGGGAGTGACAGCCAGTGATGGCATGGGGCAAAATGTCACTTCAGAGCTGAATTGAAGGAATGGGAGTGTGAAGAGAGACAGCAAGAGTTGGGAAAACAGGTCTGTAGTGGGAAAGGGTGACTATGGAAAACAGTTCATGAGCTTGTGTAGACTGAGAAGGAGATTATATGAAGCTGGCGTGTGAGTCTGGAGAGGAGGCTGGGGAAGAGATCGGACCATGAAGACAGACCTGAGTCTGTGATACGTGTGTCCGCGCATGTTGGGATCTAGAACTTTTACCCGGGGAGGAAGCTAAGGAAGTGAAGATGAGGAGCAGGACTTGGACTCAAAGCCAGGCAGCAAGAGCCAAGGTTCAGCACCCATAGATCAGGCAGGAAAACTGAGGAAGCAGCTTGCCCAGCACTGAGAACAAGTTCTCTTTCCTGGGAGCACAGAACAGGGTCACTATTGCAGATTGCAGCTCAGCTTTTTTTTTTGAGTTAGGAAACTGCTACCAGGAATCCTGTCCCTGAGTCAGAGCAGGGAGAAGACAGGGGAGTGATACACCTATTGTGCAACTTCTTTTATGAATAAACTTGTAAAATCTAATTCTACCAGCACCTTTCTGACTTTTTTTCAATGGTCAGTAACAAATGATTATTTAACAGCACAAAGCAGCCGTTATATGAGAGAACAGATTGAGGCTAATACAACACGTGTTCCCCTCCAAACAAGAACCCAACATTCCTCCTTCATTTTTTTCCCCCATCTGCAAACACTGTCAGTAAAGCTGAGTAAATATATAAATAATTAAACAAACAAATACTTTCCCTGCTGCCCCCAGGCCTTTGAAACTGAGACTTAGTTGGATTTCAGGCAATCAAACAGCATCACATTCACACACTCACACTGCACACACGCTTCCTCTCCACCTTTGACAGAATATGATTGACCTGAGTGCACTGTGATGATTTCGGAGAGACTCAGGGTTAGATAATCGACTATATACACACAGCAACACACATGCACACTCTGGCTCCTCCATTTACCGTATAAAAGCCATAAGCATACATCAGATGTAAACACACAAAAAACAACCTACATATATTGCTATTGATGGATCAACTTAAACTAAAAAAGAAATAAAACACGGGACCTTGTCAGTGATTAGTTCTTTCATTTGCTTGTCGGTGACTAGTTCTTTACTGTACAAGATAACCTGAAAAAAAACCTTTCAAATGAAACAGTTTCTAAATGAGTTATATTTTGGTTGTATACTTGAATCTTGTTTATTCCCTCAAACAAGAAACTTTTTGCTTGTTTAGGGGCAAAAACTGCCCCTAAATCACCCCGCTATGTTGATAGAGGCAGCAGCCTATCTTATATTTGGCCAGAGCCAGGGACATTCACATCTGTACTTAAGGATTCATGTGGTGTCTGATGTTCGTGAGGCTGGCTCGGAGTCTGGCTATTGACTCCATGGAGTATTGGGTCAGCCCTCAGCAAATGGGCAACAGCTACTGCTTCCACCTACCCACTCTAAGGACAGGAATGCCCTTGCCTAGAGAGAACTTGCTCTTTCTACTGACTCAGATACCTTCATCCTGATCCAAATCACATTGTAAAACAATCAGTTTGGATCATGCCCTTAGAGAAGAAATGTGGGATGCAGCCCTTCTCCAAATCCTCAAGCCTTGCAGCTCCCAGTTGCCATAACAATGCAGAGTATGTATGTGATTCACTAAAAGTAAAAAAAAAAAAAAAAAAAAAAAAAACACCACAAAGTTCCGAATTCNACAGACAAATTACAAAGGCTGAATCCTACTCACGCAAACAGAATTGGCAAAATTGCCATTGACCCTTTCATAGCAGAGCAGAGCCAAATGTGTATTTAAAAAATGAAATCGGCAAAATTAGTTTTCAACCTCCTCACCACATTTTCTTGATCTGCACTGAAAAGTGTTCAGCTGTAACTCACTCATCACCACAGATGCACAAAATCCTTTCCTGAAAGAAAATAAATGTCAAACTTACTTATACTATTAACTCCTCTCTCCTAAAAAAATCTGACCAGCCTAATATTGCAGATGATGAAATGAAAGATCAATAGCCCACTAGAGCCAATGGGAATCTTTCCATTGATTCAACAGGTTTTGGATCAGGCCTGAAGGCACCGAGCTTAAGTGACTCCATCGCAGTGTGTTGGTGAGTAATTATCCCAGCTGTGATTAGGACCCAGTCATCCTGGCTCCCTCGCTGTGGGTCCTCACCCACTAGATAATAATACCCGTCCTATGAATGAACCTGCAGGCACGGAAAGTAAATTAAAGTGAGCAGCTCTGAGGTACATTCAACCACTGGCAAATAATCCAGCAGGAAAAGCAATGCCGTTTGGGGTTTTTTGTTTGTTTGTTTGTTTATTGTTATTTGGTATTAGTATTTGGTTATTTGGTATTCGTCTTTATTATCCAAACAGTAGGATGTAACACCTAGCACTGCCATATCACCGTTATCTCCTGCAAGATCCTTATGTGCAAATTAACTTCCAGTTTACCTATTGGTTTGCATGCATTTTTTTTGTTCTCTGTCAATGACTGAGCTTAGAGTTAAACAATTTGTAAGATACCATTTTTTCCTTTGATATGAAAATCAGATGAACTAGACTCTGCAGCAATGGTATTCTTTTAAAGACTTTGCCAACAGATTTTTTTTTTGATTGCCTTGCCCGCTTCTCCTCTGTGCTCCCACTTTTCTAATTTATTGCCAGAATCTTGAATTAGACTTATTTTTCTTAAAAGAAAAAAATAAAAAACTATCATCCAAAATAGAGGAAAAGAAGCAAAACAAAAGAAAAAGGGAAAAAAAAAGAAAAAGAAAAAAGACCAGCCTCCCTTCAAATACACAAAATAGAACAAAACCCGCAGAATAGCATAACTGCATAATATATCTTTATAAAAGAGGGTGAAAAAAACACATCTCCATGTATGTACTATTGAAGGCGGAATAGGATCAAATAAATTGCTTTTAAAAGCGATTAAATGCTCACAAAAGAAAAACACTTGCCCTGTAAGCTGAGAAAAGGAATAATGAAATGCAAACCATCTCGAAACTACCGTATGGCGACTGGAATGAGACTCTTGAAGCTGAATGGTATAGCGAAAGGAGTAAACTAGCAAACCTAGATAAGGCAGCCGATTGCTGAAGAGGGAGTAGTTAGGAGAGCCTGAAGCAAGCAGGTCTCGGTGTCTAGATTTATGCAGGTAACAACCTTAAGGCAGTCACGTTGCATATTATCGGTAGGTCCTGTCTCAGCAAGCAATATCTTGCAGGATTGTCCGTTACTTAGGGTCCAATCCAAACCTGCCGTGAGCAAGGCACGGTTTTCCTAAAGACTTCAGCTGCATTTGGAAAAAGTCTCTAGCTGCTTCACAAAGTCCTTTCCCATCAGTTATAAACTATATATATTATGGAATATGCTTACTTCTACCTTCTCTTCCTCCCATTTCTTAAATGCTGCGGAAAGTAGGAAAAATAAAACAAATAAAGCATTTCATGTGTTGAAATGTTTTAGAAAGATGATCCCTGCGATCAATCCTATCTTGAAGAGGGATGAACTGGTCAAGCAAAACGACCGTTCAGTTTCTCTAGTCCTCTTGCTTCTCTGCAGCTGCCAGGCAAAGACCTGGTCCTAGAAAAAGAGGTATCCCATTTTTGTCTGGATCGGGTAAAATAACAGGCAAGGAGCAGAGCCCTGCCTGGAAGAGGCAATAGAGCTGAGTTTTCTCTGGGTTAGCTTTCAAAGAGTTTCAAGCCAGTTCCGTCTACTCAGCTACGGTATTTTTTTTCTCTCTCTCTTTCATGCACCGTTTCAAAGAAGTGCATCTTTACCTTCTAATATTATTAGAATCAATCAATATTATTAATATTACATGTGGGCAATTCTGTAAATTCTTCATAGTTCTCCTCCCTGCCTGTTAACAGCAGGTACATTATAGAGTCTCTGGTTAGACTGGTCAACCAGGCTATCGATAGTCTTAATAAGCAATATCTATATTGTGACCTTTGCTCACAGAACTGAATCTCTCCTATAGGGCTGTCAGATTCCTTAAAGAAGTATTGATAAGCTCATTACTGTATTGCTACATATAATTTTAGGTGTGATTTTCTCTCACCCTCAAGCATCTAGTAACCTAATACTTTTTTTTCTTCCCAAAGCATTGGCCCTTTTACAATTGATCAAATAGTGAATTAGAGCATTATAGAGAGGAAACATAATCAGGGGATTTCTACAAGCACACTGTGATATATTTTTTGATCTTCTGACAACCTTCATCCCTCTGGATCCTAGGAAGGAAGCACTGTTTTATAGGGATATTATTAGGCTGATGCTGCTTTATACATCTACCTGCAAAAAGCTACCGAATCCGACAAAGATATTTGTGTGCGTTTGCAGTGAGTGATGCGTATTATGTGATGCGAATCTATCCTTAGGGACTGAAACGGAGAGGAACTATGCGCGAACGTAAGCCTGCCATTTCTATACATGCATGCATATACAGTCTCTGAGTATTAGATATATAGGCATTTAAATTGGAAACAGGACAAATATGCAGTCAGATCTCATCAGACCAACTCTGTCTGCAAAGCTCCATTTTTATTCTTTTTGAAGAAGCTTCATGTCCGGAGTTGTCTACTCCAGCGCACTAGGAAGTCAGTCGGGTTGTCTCCAAAATATTTTGGAGACTCAGACACAAAGTGCAAATAAACCAGACATGGATTAATTAAGTGTGACGGTATCATTAAATTACTATAATGAACAAACAGCTATGCATCCTATTAAACTCTGCCTAAAATAATTCCAGGAATAGCCTGCAAGTTACCTCTCACTTTCATGCAAGAATATGATTTCTGAACTGCCTTTTAGAAAGGAGCCGTTTAGCGACATATTTGCGCCTGTACGTATCTATGTCTGTACTGAATGCATGTTTTCATTAGTATGCATATATAGTAAATGAAAGCATGTGCGTGCGTGTGCGATAGAGAAACATGACAGACACACTTGTATTTCTTGCCATATGTACCTTTCCGATAAAAGTTCATTCTCAACTGTACCTTTCATGCAAGCTATTTCTCATTATGCTTTCCAAATTTAAATAAGGAAATTACAAATCTCAGTAATGGAGCGGGGAAAGGAGGGCCTGTAATACAAACACTGTCTCTATTGCATCTTGGTCTATCAAACTGTAAACAAGTTTCTGGTAGCAAAAATAGTCTGACAGACTTAGCAGAGAAGGCCCCTCTCGCTGGCGACTGCATGTCCCCAGAGGCGTTAATGTTGCCAGCAAAGCCATCTATGAAATAGTTAATGTTAAACAATGATTGTCCATGTTCAACAAAGGAGGGAGAAATAAACAGATAAGGGCGAGGTAGATCGAAATCTGCATGCCTCATTGGCTGAGCTGTCGGATATTTCTAATGCTTCTGAAGGGTTTGTTACTAAGAACCTGCTAAGTATCTTTAAACCTTTGATCTGTAGCCTGTCTTAACAAAGGTGACAATTAATTAAAGGAGAGTGCATTGCAATAAAGTTACATCGTGGTCAGTTTATATATACTGTCCAAAGCTGGTTCACAGAAGTCACTGTCAATTAAAGTCTTGTTGGAGTCCAGTTCATTATCAATTTTTCCTCCTTGTCTTGATCAATATTTTTGGCTGCTTCTGCTTGACAAACTTAACACAATGTCTATATCTATATGTCTTGCCATTCATTTACATGGAATAGATGGCCGTATATGATTTATTTTTAGCTACTATGTATGGTCAGGCACTTTATTTGAGAGATTTAGAGCTCTCATCCATCTTTATTTTAAGGTGTGACAATAATAAGCCTTCTCTTCCTTCGAGGGGACATCAGTTGGATATAATGAACGCACATTAAAAGTTGCATTCACCTGTGTGTGCATTCAGGCTGTGGTTCGCAGTGACAAAAGCAAACAAATGCAATCTCTGCGGTGATGTCCTGACTCCAGCCCACACCAAGCTATGCAGCACGGAGCATGCAGAAAGCGATTCAATAGATCCTGCGATCCCCAGAATGCCATGATGCATCTCAAGGCGTTACGCCGAGAGAGAGAGGTCCCTATAATATATACCCCAGCTCAGCCAGTGAAGCGAGGGTGGAAGAAAAGCTATAACTTTGCTTCACCATGGTTATTATTTTTCTCCCTATCCACTGCGGATTTTAATACATAAGGGTCAGTCCGCCATGACAAGACCCAGCAACAGTCCTACAGGCATCGGTGAAGCAGTTAAGTGAGTGAGAAATGTGGCAGGGGCCTCACTTTATAGTCATGTTTCTCCACTTTCAGTTTTAGTTTCTCCTACTGAAGGGAGGCTAAGTTTCAGGAGACGAGCCAGCAAGCATAGAAGCTAATAGCACGAACTGAAAGTGCTTCGCTACGTAAATCCACAATCCCAAATTTTAAACGAAATGTGAGACACTGAGTAAGTAAACACTGGGCTGCATCAGGATTTTAAAAAAATGAACCCACCAGAGCGGTAGCTGCACCTTGATGGCCCCGAAAGCAGGCAGCAGACCTGCACTTCCTAAGGAAGGAGGAGGCTGGGATTAATGAAACTCCCGACTATTTGTTAAGGCTGGGATTCAACTCAGCTCACTTAACACCTCACCTGCTAGTGCAAACTCTTACAGGGCACCGACCTGACAACGCTCAGTGGACAGGTTGTACTGAGCTCTACAGCCTCCTGCTGTTACGGAATATTGTTGTTAAGGCTATAGCCAACACCTGCATGTGTCTTTGGATGCCCGATGTTCTTCTGCGCTATTTTAGATGCAGGCAAATGCCCTAAGAGCCTAGACCATCTCCCCCACTTTTGCTCCTCTGGAACCATTACCTCCTGTCACATAAACCCGCCTCGGTTCACACTTGATTGACGGGAGGGATGGTAACAGCTCCTTTAGTGTCGTTATGGTCTGTCGGGTCAGTGCGGCTGGCATGCGTGTGCACAGGGTATGCATGATAAAAAACACCCTGACATCTTCCTGAAAAATGTGGCTACGCATTTCCAGATCTTAAGTCTACGGGAGACCTTCCTTGGTCCTCAAGCCCCTTTTGCTCCTTGCTTTTCTGTACACCACACACAGAAATGTCCTATCTCCTCTTTCCTTTTGGGTGCAATCCGCTCTTCCGTTGAAAACAAGACACTTTCCGCAATCTCACTCGCTTTCTATCCGGCAAGATTTCCAGTTACTATCTGACAACTTAAAAAAACTATTCTGTCAGCTTTCTGGCTTTTATAATACTATGTGAGCTGTGTAATATGTGAATCCTCTGTTAAAGAATGTCCTGTCTGTTGTACTAGTTACTGGCAGATGCAGGATACAGAATCAGGTCTTCATCCAAGTTGTAAAGGATCCTTGATTTCCACCTGCTACCTATTTTAGTGCTCTCATTCCTGTTCTCTTCTGAATGAATATGAAAGAAATAAAAAATAAAAACAAAAAAAAGATCTGAACTCTCCTGTGTCTAATTTGTAATTCTTCAGAAATTAGTAAATTCCTGCTCCACCCTCTAATTAAAACCCTCTTTTGACCAGGTAAATGCTACGAGATGGTTATCCTCACTATTTTTCTTTCCTGAAGAAAGAATTTAAAAAAAAAAAAAAAGAAAGAAAAGGTATCCTTTTTTCCTCTCATAAAATGGCCAAAGTCACTAGTATATGTAGATATTGATGCGTGGGAACAATCTTAATCTATAAATGTATAAGAAATAAAAATTTAAGCTAACAAAAGTAAAAGAAGAAACAAAAGATCTGATAACACAAACTTTAATTTCTTTCTTTCCTTCACATTATGTAACTTTAAAACAAAACATCCCTACATTCTCGTAGGGATGACTACCTGATACGGTAGTAGGATTAGCTGGAGAACAGCTTTCAGCTGAGCGCAAAACTTAACAGGCAAGCAAGAGATCCCTGAAAACTGGAGTTTGTACTGGAAATACTGACATAACTGCAAGAACAGCATCATAACTGTCTGCAGCTGCTTTTAGATACCAGAATTCATGTCCAGACCCCTGAAAGAAAAAAAGAGTTAACATATAGCTTCCTAATTTATGAAGCAATCTGAGCAGTTTGACGTTATCAAATATACATAGATGCTCATCTGTACGGGAGATTATAAATGTACAGGGGGTTGGTTTTTCTCTTTCGCTCTCGCATCAAGATATCCAATTGCATTTTGATTGTTTTAAGGGGTTGTTCTTCAGACTGAAGGCATAAAGCCTCCTCTGTTTTATTCTAGTTTATTTGTGCATTTACCTCCCTAAAACTTGTTTGGTTTACTACCATACTAAATGCTGTATGTGTTGCTTTCAGCCAGGCAAGCCTTATGTTTCAATTATGGAGGAGTTTATTCAGTACCTGTATTACGTTGTGCTTCTTTTCAACTAAATTTCCATTTCCCAAAGGCTATATGCATGAATATGTATACATCCCTCTTTTTCTGTATGTGTACGCACACACAAATCTATACATTTATACGTATATACAAATATATCTTCTTAATTGAATGTTCATTGTCACTGCACCTTAGAATTTCTGAGGTATATAAAATCTTCATAATCATGCTTAGCCTTAACAAGGATTTAATCTATCTATCATTTACCTTTGTAATCAAACACAATATAATATAATGAATGGAAGCTTTGCTTACCTATCCTCCAGGTGTCTTAAATTCCAGAATGATTTATACTTTCAAGAAGAATAAGCAATAGAAGAAACTAAACTATTCTTCTCGTACTGCATTTTTCTAGCTGCATTGACTGCTTGTCGCGTGAGGCTCGGGTCAGATAGGTACACTGTCCTAACTACGGGGCTGCTGTGGTGGATTTTGCAAAGATTTTATGGGCTTTATACTTTTTATCCTCCTAAATAAGGGTGGAAAGAATGTTGTGGCTTTCAGGTCTTTGAAAAACTCCTGTTTTTCCACTGTTCGCTATCTTCACTCTTTAAGTGTACTCACCCGCGTGCGTTTCAGTAAATCTTGGTTAAGTGCGGAATACTGATCTCTTTCGACTTCCTAAATAGAATATTATGGAGACCTGTGTGTTTTAAATTAAAACACATTCCAGGGCTTGGGTACCAGTGTGCTTCAATAGAAAAGGCTGTTTAAACCTTTGGGGACAGTCCTATATTTAGATTACATTAATTCATAAATATTATACTAAATACCACTTAAATTGGCCTTAAATGACTTCAAAGATAATGCATTATAATATGGCTGTCCTGAGAGCACTAACCTTTATGTCTCCCAGTAACTCAGCCTTTAAGCATACTCCACTGCTAGATATAAGAAGGGGGGGAAGTTATGAATGAATGGCTTGCTAAATTGTTCAAGTGTGATTAGTTAACTCCATACGCACACATATATGTGCATGTATGTGCGTGTATGTGTGTGCATGTAAGCATGTGGGTGAGTCAGCTCAGCTCCGGCAGAGCCCTACGCGCGGATCTCAGCTCTTCCGAACACTAAAACAAAGTGGCACAGCGGGAGCGCGTCCCTGCCCCGCGTGGAGAGAAGCAAGGGCTGGGGAAATACGTAGCAGCAGAGCTCGCGCTGGGAAAGCTTCTTTTCTCCGGGATCTAGCAATCCTCTCCCACCTTCCCTGGCAGGCTGCTTCCCCCGCACCCCTTTCTCTCTTCACGTGCCTGCACAAGGATCAAGCTCCCCTGCCTCTTCCCTGCTATCTGGCCTGGAATTGGGCCGGGCTGCTGGTGGCAGAACCTGGGACTTGGCGCACCCTTTTCCGTAGTTTCTTGGGCGGGGAGAATGATCGTTTACTTTGTCTTCAGTTTCTTAATTTTGAATTTCCTCCCGCTATACACAAACATCGCCGTAAGATCTCTTTGTAATATTTTGAAGTATGCACATCTTGCGCTCTCATTTCAGTGCATTTACACCTGAAATTACTCTGACTACATTTTTACTCTGAGCGAATCCTTCTCCTTTCCCTACCCCCAGTGCTAGCACACCTTCTCCCCGCTACACACCATCTAGTTCTCCATACACTTAAATAAACTATTAAGCAGTATTAACCCTTCAAGGTACACCATTGCCTCATGCCCTGGATTAGGAATGAAATTAACTGAGAGTGATGGATCAATTAATGTATAAACCTTATGCATTGCTTATGGAAAGCATCTTGGGGTTTCGCATTGCCATCCTACCCTCCTTGAGCCAAAAGAACTGCCATTCATGCAGTTCTTCAGCTATGCTTCCAAAGAAAGGCAAAAAATGAGATCTGAGAAAATACTATGTTTCACATGACTGAATTTAGAGAAGGGAAAGGGAAAAATGTGTTAAAAATGGAAAGAAATGAAATGAAATAAAATAAAGCCAAACACAAACCTCATCTTTCAAAGCCCCATCATGCTTTTTGACTTAATAATAATTAATCACTACTGGCAAGAAAGTAATTTTTTTCCAGGTAGCCAGAGGCACATTTTTATCAGGATTAGCTAATAAATCAGCGGCATCGCTAGAAAGGAGTTCAAACTCTTCTCGGATGTACTAAATAAAACCGATCTCTGAAACACTGGCAACTCGGTGTCTGCTGAAGCTTCACTCAAGCCCTTGCCTGCAATATAACAATCATCATCATCATTTTTCCCTCCAAAGTCCAGAACTTCTAAGCGGTTAGAAATGAATATGTTTCTTTCAAGACTGAACTTATGCAATTTGGTTTGATGAGGTGAAAAGATTTTCCACCTGGCTTTTTTCCTAGGCTGCAGCTTTAAAGCAGAGTGAAATGAAGGGAAATGAAGTTAGGATCTTGCTTAATTCAGGAATATGTGTTAAACACATCCGAACAAGATAAATGATCCCCCTCTTTCTCTCTATCTGTCCCTCCCCCCATTCCTGAGTTTGTGTCCATGAATTCAGGCATACAGTACAAGAAAAACTGAACTGCAAGAAGCAGAATCACATCAATGAAATAGAAATTAAAGTTAGCGCATAGCTTGATTAATTGCAGGTTTAAAACAGAACAAAACAAAAGAATAAAAATCTCATCAACGAAGCAAAATATCTCCCCCTTCACACACAAACCAAGAATCTCTTATCTAGATGTTAGCTCAGAGGCTTCTGCTACATCATATTGAGGAGGTTCTCTTCGATGTAGCTTTTACTGTTGTTATTTTAAGGAGACCTGAGATAAATTTTACAAACACATGCGTACACACAGAGGCTCAGTGGCTACTCTTACTATGCTTCGTGTATTAGGCAGAGGACCTCAGGACCTCTCCTTTCATGTTCTATTTTACTATTATCTTTATTGCCATTATTAATAATTATTACAGTATGAATGTCTTGTTTAAGTGGTATCCATCCAACCTGGATGTTGTTTCTAGAAAGCTAGTCTAAAAGGAAAACGAGGTTCTGAAGGGTTACACTGTTCCTTACAAATACGAGACGGGTGTTTGGAGGGACCGGCAAAGAAGGATGGAAGAAATATCCTATAACTTGGACTGCATCCCCAATCTCCGATTCCTAGATATTTTCTCCAGCCTGTGAGATACTGGTAGTTTGCACAGTCTAGCATTTTCATTCGCTTTTCCTGAGGGTGGAAGAGAGGAGGGGAGTGAGTGGGAAGGGGGAAGAGATGCCTCCTAAACATGCCGTTAAGTTAAAGATTTACAACTCACCAAGGCAGCCGGAAAGCTGGGAAGCCAATAATGCTGTTCCCAGTGACTATCCCTGCCAGGAGTCCACCAGGATGGAGCAGAGGTTTGTACAGAACCTCTCTGTTAACAGAGCAACTTCTACTCCCCTGTAGCCCCCGAAAAAGCGTATCTCTTCCTGAACTAGATCTGCAGTCACACCCCACTCACTTTGGGGTCTGATTTCTCTTTTTATTATTATTTTTAAATACTACATTTTTTTAAATGAAATAGAGGCACAAATCCCCACACACATTTGCAGAACCTGCGTTAACAGCGTGACTTGCTTTGCTCCCAGGTCTCTCTTGCTCCGAAGCGGGGCGATCATGCAAATTACATTCAACTTCCTCCCCATGAGTCCTACTTTCCTACTCGGGGATCCAAGCATCTCCCCCTGCTCCATACACCCACATCCACCCCTAAAATGTTGCATCCTCCGTCTGAAATGCTCCTCCGGAGAGTCTAAGCAGGGAGAGGAGCAGGCAGAGGCAGACTGAGTGAGGCATTGCACGGGGAGCACATCTCCACTTCCTTGAAAGGAAACCCAAAAAGTTCCCGGGATGGACTTCGGGCACATTAAAGTAGCGCATTGAATATGCCTGCCTGGAGACTTTTCTCCCGGTGGAATTGAACTGCAACCCGTGCCTCCTGGCTCTCCCCCACTAACACACACACACTTTGCGATTTCATCTTCCCCCGCTCCAGCATTTTTTTTGTTGTTTTTTGTGGCATTTTTTATTGTTGTTTATATATCCCTGTTCCCACGCTGGAAAAAAAGAAAAAAGAAAAAAAAAATTTTAAAAAAAAAGAAAAAATGAACCCCCTGAGCAACTTACTCTCCTCCACCCCTTTGGAGTGGACTGAAACTATAGAACCCTCCTAAAGACATGAAAAATAAAAATTAAAAAAGAAGGAGGAGGAGTGAAAAAAAAAAAGGCATCGGTGTCTAACACACAACAGTTGTAAAATAGGGGCTCCCCAGCTCCGCGCACATCCCCGCACACGCACACACCTCGCTGGAAAATGTGCGGCTCCCAAAGATAAATAAAGAAATCGGCTTAATCTTTTCCAGCACCACAGTCTGTGGACAGCTGCCTGCCCGCCGAGCCTCCCGCTCAGGCGCCTGGACTCTCGGGGTTTTGTCAAGTGGTGAAGCGGGGAAAAAAAGGTGGAAGGGGAAAATAAATAAAAATAGTAATAAAGAAATAGAACAGAGCTGACCCCCTTCTTTGCTTCTCTCTCTTTTCTTTCCAGGAGGGTCTATTATTTCTTTCCCTCCACCCCAGCCAGCCGCCTCCGCCCCCGGGCAGCCGAAAATGAAATAAAATGAAATGAAATCGAAAGAAAAGAAGGGAAGAGAGAGGCAGAGAGGGAGCGAGAGGCTCCCTTCCTCTCCCGATCTCTCCCGGGAAAGTTCAGGAGGTAACTCACCTTTGTGCATGCCAGTGAACCTGTCCTTCAGCACCGTCAGTTCATAGATCTTCCCAAACTCCTCGAAGAGCGGTTTGAGGTCTTTCTCATCCAGGTTGCGGGGGATCTGCCCAATAAAAAGCTTAATGGCATCGTGGTCCTTCATTGGGATGGTGGATGGGTTTCCGGGACTATGGTTTAATCCATTCATATGCCCGTTGGTGCTGGGGTTGCTGTGATTGCTACTCAGGCTGGTATTGTCTGGTTGTCCGTTTGCTAACGTGGCCATCTTTATATACATAGAGAAAATCTTCTTTCCTTTTTTTCCCCCCTCTTCTTTTCTCTCTCCCTCCCTCTCTCTCTCTCTCTCTCTCTCCCTCTTTCACACACACACACACACACACTCACACACACACACACTGCTCCCTCTCCGTCTCTCTCTCGCTCTGGGTCTGATCTGATTTTTTTTTTACATTGAAGATGTGTGTCCTTTCCGTTTAAACAGGCTGGATCGGTTCAAATTCCCAGCCAGACTAGGGGGTGGGGTGTGAGTGCGGGGATGTGTGTGTGTGCGGGGAAGGGAGGCTGGGGGTGGGGGATTTGCTTTTGCCTCTACTCTGCCTAAACCCCCTCCTCCCAGCCCAGCACCCCCCCGTCTGCCTGCCTGCCAGGAGCTTAATGGTATCTTCCAACACAGCCCCTGGCTATAAATAGCACTAGGCGCATGGCTCTTTGAGAGACAGTCAATTCCTATTGTGCCAAGTGAGCAAAGGGGAACGGTTGCGTTTTTAGGACCAATGATGATGATTTTTTTTTTCCTTTTCCTTTGCAAGCCCTCCGATCAATCGCTGTCGTTATAATTTCAGTGATCATCGGGAAAACTGCCTTTTATTTGAGAGGGGTAAAAAAAAAGCAAGGTGTTCTGACTTTTTCCTATTATGACGGTGCCTCTTATTTATTATTTACTCTTAATGTGGTTTCGCAATTGATAATAAAAACAGTTTAGATACGTATGAATCCTCGGGCTCAGGGATTGCTTTTGCTGTGGTGGTGGTGGTGATGTTACAATCTCTCTTTAATACATCTGTTCTTGTTGCATCTAAGAAAAAAATGCATGCTCTTTATTTTATTTTATTTTAATTACGCTGCTGATTATGGCATCAAGCTAGGAAAGGCGCAAATTGTATTATTGTTGATCTTTGGAGGGAGAGGGGAAAAAATCGAGAGGGCTATTGTTAATTTTTAGGCTGCCGATATTTATTTTACACACAAGCAGCGTGGGCGTTATCTCCTATGCTAGCTACGCGTGTGTGTGTATGTGTGTATTGGAAAGGGATTGATTAGATAAGATTTCCTTGCCCGACTCTCAAACCATCAGTATATTCTGCCTCTCTCTGATGGAAACATAAATCGTATTTTGTAGCCATGAGGGATCGCGAGTCGCTTGTCCGAACAAAGCTCCCCAGACAAAGTGCACGGTGCGGTGGGGAGGGAAGCAGCATCTGGGCTGGGGAGGGCCGGCAGGCTCGGATTAAGGACACGACTGCCCCTTGTCCCCCAAATAATAATAACAGTAATCCGGACGGTAACAAAACAAGGCGCTGCGTGTGCTCGGAGCAACCCCCCTAGCTCCCCCCCGCATCTCCCCGCCCCGCTTCCCGTTCAATCTGTGCGGGGATGAAGCTCGGGGAAGCAGCAGCAGGCGAGAGCTCCGAGCAGCCTCCGAGTTACCTGGCCTGAACCGACCCCCCCCCGCCCCATACCACCCCGCTACCCCGGGCACAAAGGGGGCTCCGGGCTATTGTTCCCGGCTGCTCCCGCTGTGGCGGCGGCGGGGCCCGAGGCGGGGGGCGCCGGGCGCGGGACCCCTTCGCGGCCGCGGAGGGCGACGTTAACTCGCGCGAGCGGGGACGGCCAGGGGCAGCCGCGGGAGGAGGGTGGCTGTTAGTTTACGTTTGCAGCGCTCCCGCGTGCTTTATGGGCCGGCATGCTCTTATTTATTTATTTATTTATTTATTAAAAATTAATAAAAGAAAATAAATAAAATAAGGCAACCTTTGTATGTAGCGAGGGCCACTTCTCAAATGTTTTGGGGTTTCGTTTTAACAACAGAGCCGCGTCCTGCCTTTTCCTCTCCCCTTCCCCCGCCTCCCCCCCAAAAAAAAGAAAGAAAGAAAGAAAAAAGAACAAAAAAGCCAGCCAAGGCAGGCGGCGCAGATATCACTACTGCTGCCGCGGCTGCGGTGCCCAGAGCAGCGAGGGTCCCCTGCGAGGGGCCGGATCCGGAGTGCGGGGATACGGGCGGGCGGGGGGCTGCCTTCCTCCTCCTTCTCCTCCTCCTCCTCCTCCTCCCTTCGCCGGATAAAGGCGGCGGCGGCGGGCGCGGAGCCGCTTCCCGCAGGCGGCGGCGGGGCAGGGGCAGCCCCGAGGGGGCGGCCTCGAGTTGGGGGGAAAGGGGAGGAAGGAAGGGCTTGGGGACGCCGGGCGCCCACCTGAGAGTGCCGCCCCCGGCAGCCCCGGAGCCCCCGGCCGCTTTTTGCGGCTCTTTAAGGCTCTTCGGCCGCCAACGGGGAGGCAGCAGCCGCCAGGCGCCGCGTGCGCGGCCGCGGAGCCGCAGCGCGTTGTTTGCGCCCGCCCGGGCGCTCCGTGTCCTCCCTTGCTGTGCTTTCGGTACCGACTCTTAAAAGATAAGAGAGGGGAGGTCTAACAGCCCGGGAGCTGCGGGAAGGTTGTTACTTTCCCAACCCAGCGACTCCTCCGCTTGCAAACCCTGCCTTGGGCTGTGGTTAAAAAAAAAAAAAAAAAAATCGTCAACAGTAACAAAAGCTTTAATGGAACAAAAATCTTCTGCACCCCCTGCCCCAACCCTTAATCAGGACGGTGAAAGTCTTATTATTTGCTCCTTGCAAACCCTCAAAGCACCCCTGCGATGGAGCCCGCAGGCTTGCTCCGAGAGTACTTTTTAAAAGGAGTATCCGCTATAGCCGAAAGTGAAACCGCCTCCGCCTCTCTTAACACCTTGTCCACGAGCAGGCCGCTCTGCCCGCAATCACACCTTATCCCAAATGAAAACCAATTAAAAGAGCGGGGCAGTGAAACGAGTCATTTTGTTGCTTAGCGCGGGCGGCTTTTGGATACCTAGATACATATTTTTACAAACTTCGGGCTGGTCCGCGCCCCGGTTTCCCGGTGCAGGCAGTGCAGGCGCTGGGAAATGAATGCCGCTCCAGTACAGCCCCCTGGTGCATAGGCACAGCTGTGAGGGGTGGCAGGATGAAATAATATGGACACAAATATTGCTCCAAGGGCTCTGAGATGAACACAGCTGCTCCCGTGGCTTTTTTCTTTTATATTTTTTTCCATGTATAAGAGGCTGTACTGGATTTTAAACAGATAGGAGTTTTATATAAACTGGCCTTTGCCAAACTGTTCCTGGTCGACTGAGAAACATTCCTAGTGTAATCACAGTCGGTCCAGTCCAGCAATCCATAACCAGGGGAGTCCACAGGAATTTTTTAAGAATAAGATCTTTAGTAACAGGCTCCAGTTCTCCCAGAGTGTGAAAACCATTTATCTGCTCGCAGCAGAAATAAAGGAGTTAAAGGAAATATTCCAATATTATTAAAATTGCTTTTCTGTGCATCTGCTTTGAGGGAAAAAAAAAAAAAAAAAAAAAGAGCAATCCGTTCCAAGCCTGTCCGTGATCCCATTTTGCTCCTCTCCTCACTCCGAGCCATGCCTTCTTTGGGAGCACCCACACTATTTGTTTTGGGATAGGCTGTCAGCGATTCCCAGCACCTCAGAAACAGCGCTGCGCCGATTCAGCACAGCTGGAAAACACACCGGCACGGCTAGGCCGTGCACACCGAGACGGATGCGATGGGACCAGCCACAGGTATACGCACAACTCGCGGGAGAAAGGGTTTGCAGGATCCGGCTTTGGCTTTTAATGTGCCTTTCAAAGGGCTTGATTGATTGCTGCTAATCCCGTGAACAACTCCGGTGTTGTTAACAGGACTGCCCGCATTAGTAGAGGTAGTTGCATGCATTAGTATGCTCCTCGTCCCGGTGACGTCAGGAGACAGCTTTCCAATTTCCAGGAGGGCTGGATCAGGCCCTTGCTGGCAGCAAGTTTTTAATGAATGCTGTTTGGTGAGGGGAAGGGGGGGATACATCAGTCCCGAATATCTTCATTCTCCCGGAAACCAGCAAGTAAAGAAGAAAGGCAGGAATAGGCTGAGAGGCTGCCGGAGGGGGGATTCTTCTGCTGAACTTCAAAACCTTGGACCCACGCTCACACACAGAGCCATCAGCTACTGAATGACATCGGATGCATTGGGGAAAAGTTTTGTTTCAAATAAATAGACGAAAAACGTATTAAAAAAATCTGTCTTTAGACCTCAGTAGCTAAACTGGCTGTCTCTAAGTTATCTCTATCATCTTATTTTGAGGATTTTCATATAAAATATCAGACCACTCAGAAAAGGCAAAAGTCATGGTCACAAGCAAAAGTTCTGCCTCTCAACCGTTACCAAAGGGCCCAATGCTGCAAAGTGTTCCAACCCAAATAGGATTTTTTACTTCAGTTTGTTAGGCTCTCTTGGGAGTGCTGGCAGAATCAGGCCCTATTCACTGGGTGATCAGATAAAATATTTGAGAGGGGGCCTCTGATACATCTAGCAAAATGGGAAAAAAAATCATCCGCTGAAATTTGGGTGAGGACCCAAGCGTCAGGGGATAGGTCCAATCCTGAAAAACTTAATCTGCATTGTTGTTAATCAGTCTGCTGTGGTCAGAGGGATTATTCATTTGAGGAAGGATTACTCATGTGAACATTTGCAAGATTGTCCCTGAATTAATGTGTGAATCAGTGTGGGTGTTTCTTTTCTCTCTCTCTCTCTCTTTTTTTTTTTTTTTGCATTAGTTAAAATCAGGGAGGTTGATTGAGGAGAGAAATGAAAAACTATTTGCATCCAAAGGAGCTTACTATAGGCAATGAAATAGGCAACAAAAGCCACCGTTGTAATAAAAAGGAGCTTTGTTTATTGAGGCTTTTGGTTATTAAAGGAGGATTGGTGCATTTCAGGTGATAAAGGGAAGGCTGTGTATGAACTTGGGGTTAATAGATGACAGAAAAATAGAAAGGACCCCGTGCTTGTGTGTTCGCATGTATGTTTAGACATAGGATTTGTGCAGATACATACACACAAGACATTAAATTCCACCCAATGGATTCTCCTGTTTAAACAGAGACCTCCAGAATATTCCTATTATTCATGCTGTGAACATTGTAAACATGTTGTAATAGTCCTTTGGAAAGAATATCAGGTTTATTATCTCCCCATTCCCTTTCCATTGTGTGTATGTCTGCACATAATCAGTAATGAAAGTAAGCAAGCTTGTATTGTAGGGGCAATAATGCTTCACATTAATATGGTCCTTTCCATCATCAAATCATTGTGCAATCATTAACAAATTAATGCTCACAGTGCCCCTGTGAGGAAGGGAGATTTTACTTTAATAGGAGCTGGTAGTACTGCCAATTATAAAGGGTGCCGGAGACATCCTATAATAAAATCCTTTTCAGCTTTGATAAACTGTGCAGATTTCAGCTGAAATTCTCCAAGCTGGGTTCCTGTGTTAGACGCAAATTCTTTAATTATTTGGGGAAAATTTCAGCTGGAGAAATCTGTCTGTTCCTGAGAATAACCTAGAGGAGGAGCAGGTTGCTTTGCACTGCGTCAAATGAGATGCTTTGTAAAGCTCTCCTGTCCCCATGCTTTACAGCATAATACTAGCAGCCGACAGGAGGTGAAGCTCTTTCCTGAGTCCTTTTGCTGTCTCTGGGAAAATCTGCCCCAAAGTGGCCAATTAAAAGCCTTGGGAAAATGGCAATGTTCACATGCTCACTAGAGAGGCAGATTTCCAAGGGTAGATTCCCTGATGCCTCTGCTCTCACCGGGCCAATGCCAATGGAGAGGAGAGTTATTCCCGTCCTTGCAGCACTGGCTTGGGACAGGATACCTGCAAGATAGGTAGGGAGCTGGGCTTTCCTCTTTTTCTGCTTTTAGGACCATCACGCAGAACTAAGAGTGTAACTAGAACAAAATATGCAAAGAGACAGCTGGAGGGATTCAGGGAAGCTGGAAAGAGAAAGGAGGTCAGACTAGACTGGGATGGGCTGAGGTCAGAGAGATGGAGGGAGAGCAGAGAGTGGAGTTCAGGCTCGGGGTAGCATCTACCCTTTCAGATTAACCAGGTCTGGAGCGTGGTCTGGAGCGTAGGATTAAGAACGGTGATGACTGCCCAGTCTTAGCAGGTTTTTGGCATAGTTTTGGTCCATGCGAACTATCAGTCTCCCAGACACCCTCTGGGTGCAATTTAGAGGTCATCCCAGGCCAATAGAGTATTCCCCAAAGGCAATATGGACAAGGCCAGACTGTTCTCAGGAAAAAGAGAGTTTAGCCATATGGGCATGCTGTGCCATGTCATTTGGCCCCAGGGTTAAAAAAAAATCCCCAATTATTTATTCCTGCTGACACAGTTAGCCAAGGAGAGACTGGGAGGGAAGGCTGTGCTGAGGTGTATCAGTGTGCTTCTCAGTAGGAAAAGCTAGGAAAATGGTGTGAAGTGGGAGGGAAGATGTCTAATGGAGAGCTGACAGGAGTAGAATAACAGGGTCCAGGGAGAAATCAGGATGAGTGATAAAATGCGGAAAACAGCAGAGAAGAAACAGTGGAAAACAGCAGAACTGAGAGCCTGTGAGGATGGAGAACTCAGGGACAAGCGATTGACAAGCTGTGGCAAGACAAAAAGGCAGATTAAGAGAGGACAAGGAAGGAAAGCAGCTACAGGACTGGGGCAGCGAGGAGGAAGAGATATATCTGAAACAAGAATGAATTAGAAGCACAAGAGCTCCCAACTCAAGGAGAGTATTTGTCCAACAAAACCCATTCCTGATCAGAGAGGGATCAGGATGGGGGGCAGGATCCCCCCCATTCTCTGCAGTCAACGGACGGAACTGCACACACCATCCCTTCTGTGAGTGATCGTGTAATTAAAGGCTAAATTAGGATACATCTGTACAAGAAAGGCAAATTCAGGTTGTGTGCACAACCTCTAGTCTGGGGTTTCTTAACGTTCAAGTGCTTGGTTTTGCAACCAGGATCCTTTTCTTCTATTTAGGGCTTACATGTATGGGTTTTTTTTGTGTGTGTGTGGCAATCTATGTGTGTGTTTGTAGTTATCTTTTTTATTCGGATGATGACTATGAGATAGAAAGCTGCAAGGAGAAGAAGTTTCACTATTTTGGGCCTTTTATTGTTGCTGCTGTTATCTCCAGCTTGAGATTTGAGGATTTTAACTTAATGTAGGTTAAAGATGGATTTAAGCCATGCTGTTGTCCTCCCATAACTGTAGTCACAACCAGTGCATGTTCTTAAAAATCAAGCCCATGTCTGCAACAGATATAGCAGCTAATTTGTATTTGGGCCTTTCGCTACCCATTGAACTTAGAGACAACCAAGCATGCAGAATAAGTGTGAGATACTACCATCCAAGTCTGAGGTCATTTTTAAAGTGAGGGTTTACAGGGAAACAATGGCAAAATCAGTGATAAAATACAGAATGTCCTGGTATCCTGTGGCATATTTAACTTCTGAAGCTGTGCCGAGTCTCACTTTGAAGAGCGTATGTTGAAGGCACAGTCTCAATATTGGATTTGCTTGCATGAATAAATACTTGTTTTACAAAATCCATTCTTTCTCCCATTTTATTCTCAAAGTAGCCAGAGGGAATGTCACTCAGGGTCCAGCATCAACACTGCCAACTTCATGCAGCCTCATTCTAATGCAGATGCATGGCAGATGACCAAGTGTTGACAGTGTGTGTATGTGTGCCGTGTAGGTATGCATGCATGGACACTCATGCATGGAAATATTGTAGTATTGTAGACAGAGAAGGGAACACTACAGCCAAGTGTGCAAAAATGATCATTGGCTTCCTGTTAGCATTTTTTTATATTCTTTAAAAAATAGTATTTTCTTATTTTATATTACTTCTCTCAATCTCTTTTCTTCTCTTTGAATACAAGTATATCTATCTATCCGTCAGTTTTCTGCTGTTTAATATCTCTAATATCTCTACCTGTATTATTAGTTATTTTTGTTGCAAATATACTTCCTTTCCCTAATGGTCAATTTTCTAAACCCATTCTAACATTTATGAATGCAATAAACTTTAGATCTGGTTCTTTTTAATTTCTATTTCTTATATCTCTTGTCCTTTTCTTTCCAGAATGGTAAATTGCTGATACTTTGGGCTGTCTTTTAAAGGCAAGACATGCAAACGGAGCCTCTAAAGGAAATAATAAAGCGTATACAAACTGCCCAAAGCTTCAACAGCATACGTACAAACTACTGGTGATTCTAGCTAACTGTTTAGCCTACAAAACTTTAACAAGATTATAGAATGAATACATGAAAATGTCTAGTTTCTCTGCCCACCCAAGTGTGAATTCCCTAGAATAAGGGAGAATCTTGGTCACCTTAAAATGTCTTCTGCATCTGGGAGTTGTTTTCATCTCAGACATCCTTCTAACGTCTCAGGGAAACTGTACATTGTGTGTACTTCTCCAGAATCTTTTTGAAGGATACATGTAGTATAAGTGATGGTAGAATACAGATTCAGACTCCATTTGTCTAGGCAATTGTAAAAGGAGTTTGAACAGATCTTTTCCAGTGTTTTCAGCTTCAGTTCTGATGATAGTTTTTTCTGGGCCTTGGATCACCACTGAAGTTAGAACAGCGATTGTCCACCCCTTGTGCTTTAAGTGTTTATCCATTTAATTTAACACCCTCAGTCATGTCTGTAGTTGATGCTGAAAGATATCAAGGTGGTGTTAAGGGCCACACATTTCCACCAAGTCTCTATCTGAAGAAGAAATGCTGGATTTGATATCTGAAAGACGTGCAAGATTTCTAGGAGGCAGCAGATCATCTAAATGCTTTGAGAGGAATGAAAGAGCCTGGAGAATGGGAAGAAGAGGAAATCAAGAGAGAATGTGGAAGTAAAAGGAGACTTGTGATTCACAGAGAAGGCAAAAGATGGCAAAAAAGCTACAGTTTCTTGGAAAAATTAAAAAAACTCTTGGTGAGGAAAAGGTCTAGGATAGGAAATCCAGAGGTATCAGAGAAGAACTAGGTGGGCAAGAGGACTGGGGTCTTTCTGAGGAAGTCTGAACAATTAAGTCAATTAGATTCATAGATTTAGCATGGGGAATCTGATATAAAAGATGAGATGGATTGGAAGGGTTAAAGCATAAAATGAAAGAGGTTGAGTTTGGGAATAAATGTCCAAAAAGATGTGAGCTCTTCCAGATCCCATAGTGGAACAATAGGTCTCTGACTCCTGTCATATCTACACTATCATTATTTTCAGGTAGAAGACTGCCAAAATGTTCCAGCTCCATCCAGAGCAGTTTCTCATATAGGCTGCAAGCCTTCTATTGCTGTTGTCTACAGTGTGAAATGTTGTGACAGAAAGTAATGCAATGAGTCTAAAGATGTCATGACCCATGTGAATTTATGCACATCACACACACACACAAATCAAAACATGTAAGATGAACAGAGAAATTTGCACAAATATTTGCATACATATATTAACATTTTAATAGTAAATAATGCAATGAAGAATGAAAAGCCTAATAATTGAAAGTTAGGAAATATTACTGTTGCCAATATTACTGTTGCATGTACAGTCAACACTCAGCCCTTTTGTCTGAAAGCATGATGCAGTAAGGCACAGATCTTAATGTAAAGTCATCTCAATCCCATGGGAAAAAAAAACAAATGGCTTACTCGTATTGGCTTATATATATTGGCAAATGGCTTACCCTGCGTGTGCAGGGGGGTTGGACTAGATGACCTCTAGAGATCCCTTCCAACCTTAAGCATTTTATGATTCTATGATTCTGTGATATCCGGATGGGGATTAGTTAAGAATCAGAATCAAAATGGAGGGTGCCTGTCCAGTAGTTTTCCTTCCATTCATCGGCTCATGCTGTACATCTGCTGGTGCATGGATAGAAGTTAACCCTGCTGCCTTGAAGAGTCAACATAAGGCCAGGGGCAACTAGCTAGGTAGATCATTGGACTAATATCCATGAAAAACTTCAGATAATGAAATTACCCCTCTGTACGTAACATATTTACTATCTGTTTACTAAAAAAGAGAAGTCCTGGGAAAGAGATATGCGTACCAAGGGAACTTCTTTGCATCCGTACAGCTAATATAGACTCAGATTTTGTAACATTCCTGCTCCCCTGTTTCTCAGGCCCAAGCAAGCTTAGTCTGACCTACATTAGATCTAGCCTAGCTATAGGAGTTTATAAGCTTCACTGTCTTCCCTAGTCATCTCCAGAGGTCAAACTAAGGCTCTTTTTTTGTAGGCCCCCTTTAAAGACAGAGGGCCTGTCTGCTTTGAGAACACACAGGAGTCTGTGTTTGACTGAAGATGGGGATGCAGTTTTTGGTATTGCATTCTACAGGGAATTTGCTTCTCAAGAGAGCATGTACTGCTGTCCAAGGGCCATCATTTTCCAGTCTCTTTGCATCTCCTGAGCTTTACAGGAAACCTGGATCAGATTACAGAGGATTACATCCCAGGAAACCTCAGCTTTTTCATCTGAAGAGAAAGCTCTTTAAAGCAAATATGAGTTTTATCTCCATTGATTTGTGTAAAAGATCTTTGCCTATATTAGCTAAGGATCTACTCCTTCATACCAAACAATTGAATAAGAAACCATAATGCTGTTCAGTTCCTTTATTCCTTTTCTTTATTAAAATTAGAAATGTGTGAGATGGGAATATCTGTCTAAATACAAAAAAACCAAAGCCACCATAACCCCCAGCATTCACCTGGGCTTGAAAACACTGAAAATCATCTCAAATATTTATAAGCATTGAAAGTTTCCAGGAATTCTGTATTATTTTTCCTCTCTGACATTTAAAATACATAAATATATATTTTTAAAGAACTCTTCCAGCTGTCATATCCCCTTTCCATCCTTTCAAAGCACTTGACTTGGTGAGCAGTAGATTTTATACCAAATTATCCCCAGTTATCACATCTCATTGATTTTGCTATTCTTGCAATAGAGCATATCAAAGCTTTGAAAATCAAAAGTCAATAAAGTCAGGTGGGCTGGGGAGGGTAATGTGCCTTCTGATGAATCAGTTCATCAGCTGAACAGTCTCAGCATACTCCCTAATATTGACCTTAATATTCTGGGACATTTTTTGCCACATGCAGCTTTTGACTGCTTTTGATTTCTATGGTGACATTAGTAGGATCATATTCTCCTTTTACTTAAGCCTGTGTAAACTGGAAGATGCTGTTGTTAATGGATTTACATGTAAGTAGGGACTAGGCTGAGTGCTATTAGTTCCTAAATTTAACAGATTATAGGACAGTTTGTGAACTGCAAAGTGTTTCCAGGTCCCTGAACTCATACTGGGGTCAGATTTAGGACTCTATCAGAGCTCCTGTGNAATTTCCTGGGAAAAAAAAAAAATGAGACTTGTAGTCTGGATGGGAATTAGTGTGAGTTGTGTGTAGCCTCCTCTGGTTTGGGCAATGAGGAGATTAGAGCAACAACGTTGTAACAACGTTTGCTCATCAGTTTGGACCCAGTCTTGACATTCGTTGACCTACTCTGACCCCTAAAGCACTCAATAGACTTTCCAAGGTTTCCCACATTTATGTTGTGCTAAAATTGAGAGATGTGAATGATGAGAACTACTTTTCATCCCTGTGTCAAACACTGATCTCAATAGGGACATCACCTATCTATGATGACCTTCAATTTCCTCTCTGTACAAGGGATTGAATAATGAGAGTCATTCTTATTTGTGTTTTTAACATGAATGAATTTATATTTTGCCTCCTACAAGTGGTAAGACTTTAGAAGTTTGGAGGTGAAGCCTCAGTTCTATCTGTGGAGGATGTTATTATTCCTGACTTTTCAAAACTGGCCAGTGGTAATGCTTCTGCCTCTCCATTAAATAAAAAGTTTATCATGATTAGACTCTAAGATGTCTCTAATGAATTCCTAAAACTGGGTGGGATGGCGTCAGTCCAAAATTCATAAATGATCCATGAATGCCCAGAATAAAGACCACTGTGGTGGCTAAATACTGTGTAGCACATAGGAGTTTCCCTGTTAACAATAATTTTCTAGGAGACAATTTGCATCATAGGGGACTCAAGTCCTTGGTAACCTTAGCAGAATGAAATACTTTTCTGCAATAGGACTCAATGCTCTGTAGCTACAGTGAACACAAAGGACTGAATGTAATGCTGTTGTTGGCCCATTACCAGTTTCTGTTTTAAGAATAGTCTGAAATCCTGTACCTGATCAATCAGACAAGGTCCAAGGATGGAATAAAAGTGTAAAGACCAATACCCTCAGAGATTCAGGGTGGAATATGGGAGCCTGGGCACAATAATAGCAGGATTTGTTAAAGAGAATGGAAGGTGCAGCTCTTTCTTGAATCCATCCTCCCTGAGGCTGTCCAGGAGGATGCTCAGCATTCCTTGTCAACAAGGAAACAGATGAATATAGAGTTAATAATGTTCCCAAGACCATCGTTCTTCTGCCGAAACAGATTCTAATATAGAAGGCTACATGTGAGCTATTTTTGTGCCTACAATGACTGCTGTGTTTGCCTCCACTCCCGGCATCACTCTCATTGTACTGTATGTAAAGGACTTTGGGACACCTTGGCTATGAAAAGAAGTTCAATTTGTGAAAATGACTGCTGTGTTTGCCTCCACTCCCGGCATCACTCTCATTGTACTGTATGTAAAGGACTTTGGGACACCTTGGCTATGAAAAGAAGTTCAATTTGTGAAACCAAATCTATCCACAGTCACCACACACTGAGCTGGGGCAAGTCTGCATTCATTTATTTTTTTTTCCTGGATTTACAGTTTCTGCCTGCCTTCAGAGTTACTGAGGAAGCACACATGATTTTACATATGTCATAGAGATATTATATTTTTTATATATAAATATACACCATACATACACACACATAGAGTCTGTAGAAATTACTCATAATGCTCATAATGAAAACCAAGAGACAAGAAAAAAATCAGTTCATACTTTTGTTTGCTAGAAATTTGCTATTGCTTTTCCACTGAATGATGTTCCTGTACTATCTACATAATAAGTACCCTCTTTCTTCAGATAATTAAAGAGATGCTGCCCATATCCAACTAAAATTATATATTTATACATGGCAACCTTCTATTAATAAACATGTGAGATTGTTATAACTGAACAAAACCTCACAACTCTTCATTATGTCCCTCCGCTTAGGCTCTTCATTATCCTTCTCCTTGTGCATTTAACACTGGAGAAAGATGCCAGAGAAACAGTCTCGGTAAAAGGACGAGGCAGTATAGCCTGTTGTCTCACACCTGGAGTGTGATGATTTGGACTCCATTCTTGGGTTCTGATCTTTGGCGTGGCTGTAGGACACTTTGCTTTGTGTTTCATGAGCTCTAAAATGGGAACAGCATTATTTTGCCTTTACCTCTCTGCCACACACAGAGTCGTTCAATGAAACTCAGTAGAAAACCATTGTCTTTTTCAAGGCCACATGTTTGCCTATGGAATTTCACTGATTGTCTCAAGAGTGTGATCCTATACCCCCCACAGAGAAAGAAAAAGCTCCCTCTGAATGTGATGGTGCAATTTGTATTCCAGTATTCTCTCCTTCCCTGTAACATTAGAACCAAAGCAAATTATGTTAGACCAACAGATGGGTCTAGGGAAAAAAAAAAAAAAAAAA